>QXEO01000522.1:1200000-1673558 GCA_007115705.1 Dactylis glomerata
TTGTCATTGTAAGTATATGCATATCATTGAGAACCGCCAATGGGGTACCTCCGTGCCCGATGACATGGAACAAGCCCACACCAAAATGACAGGACAAGCAGACAATGAACACCTCGACATCTCTTTTATTTGCCTTTTGTTTAGCTTTTTATTGTGAGATGCGTCGTCGTATGTTCACCATGGGTA
The DNA here is from genome assembly GCA_007115705.1 of Dactylis glomerata. Classification (NCBI taxonomy): domain Eukaryota; kingdom Viridiplantae; phylum Streptophyta; class Magnoliopsida; order Poales; family Poaceae; genus Dactylis; species Dactylis glomerata. The sequence continues at coordinate 1,200,187 of QXEO01000522.1, forward strand.
TGCTGCAAATTTCCACCATGAATTATGCATGGCTTAGATTGGCGGCCCGGCATTTCCCTAACACATATACAAACTCCATGATCCCTACAAGATTCCCAATTCATTTCACACCGCGTGCATCCATAAACAAAACATCACGATATCAACTCAAATAAGAAGTGCAATGTTGAAAGCTTGCCCATGACAGCATGGCTGGGCTAGAATCCAACTTACAACTTGCAAGCATAACAACTCAACATAAGAGACCACAATGTCAAATTTTTAGAACAGGAAAAAGTAAAGTGTGCCTTCCGGTTCGTGAGAGCTTTACTGACCGAATTTTGCATAACACTGGTAAGAGTTTAATTTGAAGAGAAAATAAAAGCAAGTCAAATTTACTTGGAATAGCAAATTGCTAGTAGGTATGTATGGTGGACACTTTGGAAAACTTTGGCTTTTAGGAGTTGGATGCACGAGTAGAGCTCATACTCAGTACAAGGCGAGGGCTAGCAAAAGACTGGGAGCGACCAACTAAGAGAGCAATAATGGCCATAATCATGCAAAGCGACAAAGCGACATTAAAAGAAGCATAAGATGGCATCAAAAGTCAAAAACTAAATGATCATGAAGGCTATTGGCGACTTTGTAAGAGTCTAACATGTGTGAGCATGCGCCAAGCCAACCCAAATAAAGCATCAAGGAGAAAACCAAAATAATGCTTCCATACAATAAAAACAACGCATGATTTTTTCAAAGGCTCATTAAGCAATCTCAGTTATTTGAGACAAGTCATGCTACAGCAAAACCACTAAGCATACTATCAAAAAGACATCAAGCATGACATGAAAAAGCCTAAGCCACAGTCTACACAAGCTCCTTCTTGTACCACTATTTTGCACAAAGCTTTTTCTCTTTTCCAACACCATTTGAAATTTTTATAAACACCTCTTTTGATGAAAACAAATAAATATCAGAGGCAAAAATACACCTTGATGAAAAGATATGACAAGATCTGAACGCAAATCAAGGCGAAAACGAAAACCAAAAGCAGCAGCAGAAAAAGTAGAACGCTCGATGAACGATAAGGGTGAAAACTAGAGCGTTCTTTGCAAATGAAAACGAGTACATCTCCTCCAAAAGAAAATTTGTTGGGGTCCAACCATTTATTGCAGCAAACAAACAAACTAAACCAACTAAGAAAACTAAAACAACTGACGCTCCAAGAAAAACACATAGTGCATGAAGCAATAAAAATATAGTGTTTTGAAAGGTGACCTGATTTTTGCCGATGAAGAAGGGGTGCCTCGGGGGCAACCCCAAGCTTTGATGCTTGTACTTCTTGGATATTTCTTGGGGTGATGCATGGGCATACCCAAGCTTGAGCTTTTGTACATTCTTCAACTCATCTCATCATTCTCCAATCCCTACACTTGAAAACTTCCTTCATACAAAACTAAACACAATTCTATTAGCAACATTAGTGTAAGCATAAAATATATTCAACCTCTTTTAGCTTCAGGTTTCAACTCAAAACCACCACATATAAAGTAAATACTACTGTAGCAACTTCCCAAAAGGTTCCATGATCAAAAGAACTCAAAAGAAAGCGATAAAGTGGCAAACACAAATATTGGCAGAAATCTGTCAAAACTGAACAGCTGACAAAGGTCGAATTTTTGAAAGCTTTTCTGTTGCTCAAATCAAAAAGTGTTCAACTAACAAAAGTTTGGATATAACCTGGGGCATATGCACAAGAAATCGCAGGTCCAAAAGATAAACAGAGAATTTATACGAATTTTTACGGTGCAGCACCGAAAACAGTTTCAGGACAGCAACATCCCCAAATCTTTACATCGCTCAAATTAGAGGCTTCTCTTGGCACAAAAACGAAATAAACAAGATAAGGAGCGGTCATTACAGTAGTAATGACTTCCAAGACTCAAATAAAAGAAAAAGTACTGAAAAGAAAACATTGGGTTATCTCCCAAGAGTGCTTTTCTTTAACGCCTTTGAGCTAGGCGCAGAAAATTGCGAATCAAGTATTTTCAAGAGATGAAGCATCAAGCTCAGCGCGTGCCTTACGTCTTGCTTTCTTACCTTTGCTCTTGACTCTAGGAAAGACATGGTTATTGCAAGGTGGAGAGGTAAATGTTATATTGCCTTTTCCCACATCGATGACGGCGCCTAGGAGCTTCAAGAGGGATCTTCCAAGTGTAATTTGTCCTTTCCCTACACATTCAATAACAAAATAATCAGTAGATATCATTCTTCCTAGGACTTTTGTAAAGACTCCTTCAGCTATTCCAAGGGGAAATATAGTGGCATTGTTAGTAAGAGAAATTTCTTCTCCTCCCTCAGAAAGCTTCCAAAGGCTCAAAGATTCATAAACATCCTTTGGCATGAGACAAAATTCAGACATAATATCGCAACGAGCATGAAAAGTTTCACCACTAATGGTGATTTTTATCGTAGGATACCAACTCGAGGGTTCAGAATTTATAGGCACATAATCAAAATGCTGGCGCAAAGTATTGTAACAAGAATTCAAACTAGCAGTGTGAGTCTCAAGAGTATTTAGTCTATTAAAAATGCACACAAGAGAGGAATCAAAATAGGTTGGCATGCTATAAATTGTAATCAACTTTTTTATAATATTGAAGGCTTGATCTCCATCACAATGAAGGAAATCTCCTTCTGCAGTAGCATCCAAAGCATATCTATAACGAAGAGAAAGTCCAAAGTAAAAGCTACTAAGAAGCAAACTCAAAGTCATTTTAGGTTCAGTTTTTCCATGCCAATCATAAATTCTAGACCAAGCTTCTTTAAAGCTTTCCTCATCTTTCTGCTTAAAAGTAAAAATCATGTCCTCGGGCGACATAGTAGTAGCAACTGAACTAGACATAATAAACTAAAGTAAACAAGTAAAAATAGCTACCAAGGATTCTAATTTTTTTGGGTTTTTGATATAAAGCAATGCAGGTAAAATAAATAAAGTAAAGCAAAACAATAACAAAGTAAAGGATGTGTGTGCGAAAAACTCCCCTCGCAGAAGTCTTCTCTTCCTCCCCGGCAACGGCGCCAGAAAAAGAGCTTGATGCGTGGTGAATGACCAGCCCGTTGGGAACCCCAAGAGGAAGGTATGATGAGTATAGTAGCTCGTTTTCCCTCAGTTAGAAACCAAGGTTTATCGTTCTTGGAGAGGAGAGACGGTGACGACTGAAGGTGATGCTTGCTAGTTTGCGATAGCCGCGGACAATTTATATATGGCGCCTCGTCCAAGCTTTGCTTGCTAGCTGCAACGTGGAACCTACACACACACAAACAAATACTTTGCTCCCAACTTACGATGAGGTTGTCAATCTCACCGGTTTGCTTGAAACAAAGGTTATGAGCGTATCGAGTGGAAAACAGTAGAGAATGCAATAAAGTAAACAGTGCGAGAAAGTAAACAGGTGATAGCAATGTGATGGAAATAGGACCGGGGTCCACAGTTCACTAGTGGTGTCTCTCCATAGATAAAACATGCTGGGTAAACAAATTACAGTTGGGCAATTGATAGAATAAAGATAAACGTGATATGTCAAGAAGATCACTATGAGATTTACTCTGGGCATTACAACAAAATACATAGACCGCCATCCAACTGCATCTATGACTAATAATCCACTCCCGGGGATATCAATCCGAACACCCCAGTAGTATTAAGTTGCGAACAACAGATAATTGCATTAAGCAAAGTGTGTAATGTAAACAAAGCATATGCCCTTGAGCATATGAATGTTGTTTTCTCCCTAGTAGCAACAGCACATCTACCACCTTAGAGGTTTCTGTCACTCCCCCAGGTGAAATAGAGACATGAACCCACTATCGAGCATAAATACCCCCTCTTGGAGTCACTAGCAACTACTTGGCCAAGATAGCTACTAACAACGGAGAGCATGCAAGATCATAAACAACATAGAGATAACAAAAGATATAATTCAGTACAGCAACTTAATCATAAACACCAATATTCATCAGATCCCAACAAACCAACATCATAGAATTACATAACGGTGATCTCAATCATGTAGGGCAGCTCATGAGATCTAAACATGAAGCACATGGTGGAGAAGACAACCATCTAGCTACTGCTATGGACCCATAGTCCAAGGTAGACTACTCACTCATCGCTTCGGAGGCAAGCATGGCGATGAAGAAGACCTCCGGTGGCGATTCCCCTCTCCGGCAGGGTGCCAGGAAGAGCTTCTGGACCCTCCCGATCTTCGGGTCGACGGCGGCGGCGGATCGCGATGTGTTCTGGAAATCTGATCGAGTCCTTAGGTTTTTCTCGTCGGGGGGTCTTTATAGGCGAAGGGACGATGTCAGAGGAGGGGCCAGGCGCCCTCACACGGGGCCCGCGCGGCCAGGGGCCTGGCCACGCCACCCCTGTGTGTGGGGCCCTGGTGGCCCCCTCCTACTTCTCTTCGGATCTCTGGAAGCTTCTGGGGAAAATAAGACTTCAGGTACTTGTTTTGTCCAATTCCGAGAATATTTCCTGTGTATCACTTCTGAAACACAAAAACAGCAGAAAACAGGAAACTGGCACTGTGGCGCTTGTTAATAGGTTAGTTTCCGGAAAATGCATAAAAGTGCCACTAAGTGTAACGAAACAATAGGCAAATGGTGTAAAAACAAGCATGGAGCATCAAAAATTATAGATACGTTTGAGACGTATCAAAGAAGAAGAAGCATAAAACAACTGCAGAATCCTCTAATGCAGGTAAAGATCCTAATAGTGTTTCTATTTCTGATGCTGAAACTAAACTAGGAGACGCTTCCGATAAAGAAGAAGCTGAAGAAGAACCAGAGAAGATTGATAAGAATGCAAAGTACACCAAAGAAGACTTCATTGCCAATAAGCATGGTAAAGAGAGAGAACCTTGGGTACAGAAACCAATGCCTTTTCCTGGTAAGAAACACAAGTCCAAGGAAGAAGAACACTACAATAGGTTTTGTGAATGGATGAGACCTCTATTTTTGCAAATTCCTTTGACTGATGCTATTAGAATGCCTCCTTATGCAAAATATATGAAGGATATTGTCACTAACAAAAGGAAGATTCCTAATGAGGAAATTTCCACTTTACTTGCTAATTATTCTTTTGATGGTAAAGTACCGGAGAAGCTTGGAGATCCAGGTGTACCAACTATTCCTTGCTCCATTAAAAATAACTATGTTAGAACTGCTTTATGTGATTTGGGAGCTAGAGTTAGTGTCATGCCTTTTTCTCTTTATAAGAGACTTGATCTAGAAAAATTAGTATCAACTGATATATCTTTGTAGATGGCTGATAAGTCTACTACTATTCCTATTGGTATATGTGAAAATGTTCCTGTTCAAGTTGCTAACAGTTGTTTAATATTAACTGACTTTGTTGTGTTGGAAATGCCTGAAGATGATAATATGTCTATTATTGTTGGAAGACCTTTTCTAAACACTGCATGTGCTGTTATTAATTGCAATCAAGGAAAAGTAACTTTCAATGTCAATGATAAAGAATACACATTTTATTTTCCCAAGAAGATTGATAGGAAGAATGCTCTAAATTCAATCAAGCATGTTGAGACCATCAGAGTTGGTCAAATTATTTGTTCAGAGCGAAAGCCCAAGGAAGAATATAAAATTGTTATGATTGGGACTATGCCTATCAAAGTTGAGGTAACATAAGCATTAAGTGAAGTGCAAAGTTTTGCCTCATATAAAGTTAGTTTGGGAACAAGACTTGATCAACCTTGTTAACAAAGTGATTTTATATGAACGAAACTTCGTTTTCACCGCATCGACTCCACCTCGCCTATATTTACTTGTTCAATTTTATTCCTTTAGTTTAGTTACCTGATTAAGAGTATCTCAGAGCTGCTGCATGCTTGGTTTTGATTTGCTTGAAATCATTTCATCTTCGTCTTTCTGAGTTTTTATTGATATGCCAATTTCTGAAAAATCCTCGAAAATAAAGTTTCTCGAAAAATTCCAGAAAATTCTTTATAAATTTTTATGTAAAAAATGGGGCAGAGAGGCACCTGGGAGACACCAGGAAGGGCTGCCACGCCACCTCACACACAGGGGGCGCGGCCCAGCCTGGGGCGCGCCCACCTGGTGTGAGGAGGCCCCACCTGGCCTCTCACTTATCTTTTCCTCCCCTGCTCTTTCTCTCTCCCGAAAACAACGACATAGCCTGCTCAAACCCGAGTTCTTGCTATTCTTCACCTTGATTTTTCGATCTCCTTGCTCAGCCCAACATTTCTGCTGAGATTTGGAGCATTTGTTCCCCGGTATGTGACTCCTCCACTTGTCCAAGTAGAATTTCTTTTGGTGAAGTATTTCTTGAGTATTTTAACATTGTAGGTGGCAGGATAAATGAGTATGCATGCTTGTTCTATTGCTTAGAATTGATATTTTGATGCATGGTAGCTCTCTAGTAACTCACTACAGTAGTTTCCTACATTTGCTTGTCTCAAAATCATATTTTATGAAGTTTGTTAAAAAAAATTAGAGAAGGAAATGGACAACTTCACATTTGGAGAAGTGTTTGAAAGTGATGCACCAAGGTCATCAAGGCCTTCAAGATCCACTACTCGATATAGGATGTCCTATAATGAAGATCTCATGTCACCAAACCTTGAGGGAGATGATGGAGATGCACACCCATCGACCTTCCCTTGTACTAATTTTTTGAGTGATGCAGGGATTCTTGATGATTTCTTGCTGCTCATTAACAGGGTTGGATTGACTGCTTACATGATGGATGAGAGTAATCAATATGCTATTCTCACAAAGATTTTCGTTGAAAGTTTTAAATTCACTAATGCTCATTACAATCCTTCCATTGCATTCAAGATTTATGATAGACCTATCACCATGTCATTGGAAAGATTTTGTAACATTCTAGGTATACCCATGTTTGGGACGGCAAGGAAGATGCAACAGCAGCCCGCGGATTTAGTGGAGCTTTACCGAGGAATAACTAACGATGATGACCGCACCGCACAGCGTGGCAAGATAAGAAACATTCAACTCCCAGCTATCAGATATTTTACTTACTATGTTGCCACTAGTGTACTTGGTAGAGGAAACACTAGCAATATCTCTAATTATCATTTAGCTTTTCTAGCTACTGCTCTTGATGTGAGTAGGGAGTATAATCTTGGTGCTATTATTACTCGTCGCCTAGCTAAGAGGGGACCTATTTATGGAGGGATTATTGTTGCGCGCATTGTTGCTGCTCTTGAACTTCCTATTGCTCCAAATGATATATTGTTGACTCCACAGAGGCTTGATATTGTCGCCATGAAGCTCCATCATTTTGTCACTGCTAACTCACGTGCAGGGAAATTAGTTTACAGGATGTTATTCACTGATGGAGAGGAAAGGGAAGTGCCTTTGCCACAACCCAGTTTGTTTAATATTGGTAGCAGGCCATGGTCACGCACGAAGGAGGAGTTGGATGAGCGGCTTAGGGTGCTCGGCTTCAACGTGCAACATGGCATCGTGCACCAGGAGGAAGAGGAGGAGCCGGCCTATCACTTCACCACGTACCACTCCGGGGTGTCCTCGAGCTCATATCAGGATGATGGTGCTTCTTCGTCACACTACGGAGGCGCCACCTCATGGCCGAGTTGGCCGAGTTGGGATTGATCTCCACTTAGGCCAAAAGCCTAAGCTTGGGGGGAGGTACGCCGACGATTCACTCATCTACATATCATATTTTGTCGGTCCTTTGTATATTCATGTCTCGCTTCCTCTAGTGTTCTCGTTCTTATTTCCACTTTCCAATACACAAAAAGACCAAAAATATTTCCGTTGTTTCTCCTTGCTTGTCTTTTTAGTTTGCTACCTTTGGTTTGCTTTATTTGCTATTTTTGGTTTGCTATTTGAAAAATCCAAAAATATTTTGCTTTGATTGCTATTTCCTTCTGCTTTTGTTTCAAAAATCAAAAACCCCAAAAATATTTGTTGTTCTTCTTCAATTTTGTAAAGTTTGTTACAGAGTTCAGTCCCCCGTTACTCCATTGGAGCTTGGTATTCACTTTATATTATTCAAGCCACACAAGTGAAGAGCAATAATGACAATATATGACAATCCGAGATGTGGTAAGAGGCTGGTATGAACTCTATTTGTTTTTATTTTTGTACATATACTCATCTATGTGGACATGCTTAGTCGGTTCATGTAAGGTATATGTTATCTAATGGATGATTTGTAGTTCTTGCCTTCATATGATTAGTTCCAATTTACTAATAGTTTGTGGTATGTCATGTAGATGCTTGCGTGCATTGTTTTATTCATAATATGCTATGTTATTGTGGTATCCTCCTCTGAAAGCTTCATTTGAATCGACTTGGCACATGCTCAAGCATGCACATGACTAAATAAAAAGTCAATTAAGCCTCGATGATTTACTTTGCCTCAGAGTTCCTGTATCATTTTTATGCCTATATTAATTTTGTTTTGTCGCAAGCATGATTATGACAGTTATTGCTCTCTTGATTGTCGCTTCCCAGTCTTTTGCTAGCCTTCACTTGTACTGAGTATGAGCTCTACTCGGGCATCCAATTACAAAAACCAAGTCTCCCAAAGAGTCCACTATAAATTCCTATGCATGGTATTTCAAAGCCATTCCAAGTAAATTTTCATGTGCTACCTTTCAAAACCTTCAAATACTTCTCATTTTGTGCCACTGTTTTTAGCTCATGGGGACGTAGTGGTCAGAATTGCTATCTTCCATATTAAATTAAGTACCCCTCGACTAGGCAGCTTCATCAGCTCGTCATTAAATTTGCATGAGAGCTGGTCAGACCATTATAATCTAATTCTAAAAGAAAGAAAGAAAAGGCACTCCTCCAAGGTATGTGAATGTTGGTGGGCACCCGATGGAATCGGTTAGCCATGGTTTGAGAAAGGAAAAAAAGGTGGGGAGGAGTGCCAAAGCTTTATAAAAGAGCACCAATGTGCCAAAATTTCAAAGAACTCGGAACCGCTCTCACTTGTTTATTATGGAAGATAGCAAGTCCCCATTGCCAGTCGTTGACATGAAACAACCACCTCTCAAAATAAATTTTTATCTCTATTTTACAAATGAAAAGCTCTAGCACATGTTAAATCACTGCTTCCCTCTGCGAAGGGCCATTCGTTTACTTTTATGTTGAGTCATCATCTTCTAACTTTAAAGCACTTCTTGAGAGCATAGCTGTTATTCTTAGTGTAATGTGCTTATCCCTGAACACGGTTAATTATGGTATAACTTTGATGCCTGTATCTTTGATATTTTTACTTCTAGTCTTCCCTTGGACTTCAGAGGTGCCTTAGCATTTATGTTTTGCTCCACAAATAAAGGCAAGCTGGATACCACTCTTTCATATCATTTATGCATATTACAATCTTGTAGTTTCTTATGTACATGCTACTTGTTATTAGTGCATTGGCACTCTTTCATAGCTTGCTTGACTATGAGGTGACATTAGTTGCATATTTATTATTATGAATTGCCTGAGTATTTGATCACATAGTTAGTATATATACATCATATGAAGCAATGTGTTCATGAAAGTTTCTTTTATCGCTCTCAGTTGTTAACTGAATTGCTTGAGGACAAGCAAATAGCTAAGCTTGGGGGGAGTTGATACGTCCAAAACGTATCTACTTTCCCGAACACTTTTGCTATTGTTCCTCCTCTAATTTGTGTGTTCTGAATACAACTAACACGGATTAACGCTGTTTTCAGCAGAATTGCTCTGGTGTCTCGTTTTTGTGCAGAAATCCAACTTTCAGTAAAAATTTGGGAAAAATCATCAAAAATCCTATTTCACCAGAAGACCCACGGAGCCAGAAGACGAGACGGAGTGGAGGCATGAGGCCTCCACACACACAGGGGGCGCGGCCCAGCCCTGGCCACGCCCACCTGGTGTGAGGACGGCTCGACCGTCGCCTCGACCCCTCCTTCCGCCTACATATACCCCTTTACCTGAAAATATCGGGGAGACGGCGTTTTTCCCAGATAGACTTCCGCTGCGCTGCCGCCATCAGAAACCGCGATTCAGAACCAGAAACTCCGTTCTGGCACCCTGCCGGGACGGGGATTTGGAGGAGATTTTCATCACCATCATCATCGACGCTCATCCATCGACCATCCATGACTCCCCCATCCATGTGTGAGTAATTCCCCCGCTGTAGGTGAGGGGATGGTAGGGATTGGATGAGATCGTTCATGTAATTTGATATGAGATTGTTAGGGCATAGTGCCTAGTATCTTTATTTAGTGTCTATGACATTGTTGCAACTTGTTGTGCTTAATGCTTGTCACTTTGGGCCCGAGTGCCATGATTTCAGATCTGAACATTTTATTATCTCTATGATGATACTTGTTGTTTATGGTCTTACCTGCAAGTTGTATACACATATTGTTGTCCAGAACCCGAGGCCCCAAAGTGACAGAAATTGGGATAACCGGAGGGGATGGCTATGATGTGAGGATCACATGTGTTCACCGAGTGCTAATGCTTTGCTCCGGTACTTTATTAAAAGGAGTACCTTAATTACCAGTAGTTTCCCTTGAGGCCCTGCTGCAACAGGCTGGTAGGACAAAAGATGCCATGCAAGTTTCTCCTTGTGAGCACGTACGACTATATACGGAACACATGCCTATGATTGTTTGTACTAGGATGCTTTATCATTATTTATCTGCAATGCCCATGTCTCATTGATTTCATGAATTATCTTATCCATGCAACGCCCGTAATCCATCCCTATGCCTACAGTATTTGTTCCTACTGTTTACTACTATTACTATTACCGCTTCTATTTTACTACTGTTGTTACTGTTTCACTACTATCACCACTATAAAACTGTTGCTACTGATAAACCACTGCGAGCAAGACTGTCTCCAGGTGCAGCTGAATTGACAACTCATCTGTTAAGGCTTACATATATTCTTTGGCTCCCCTTGTGTTGAATCAATAAATTTGGGCTTTACTTCCCTCGAAGACTGTTGCGATCCCCTATACTTGTGGGTCATCACCCACATCAAAATGACAAGACAAACAGACAATGGACTCCTCGGCATCTCTTTTATTTACCATTGGTATAGGTTTTTATTTTGAGATGCGTCGTCGAATGTCCACTATGGGTATGTTATAAATTCCACCATGAATGATGCATGGCTTAGATTAGCGGCCTAGGCATTTCTCTAACACATATACAAACTCCATGAGATCACAAGTTTCCAACTTATTTCACATCGCTAGGCATCCATAAACAAAAGATCATGATAGCAACTAAATAAGAGTAAGTGCAATGTTGAAAGCGTGCCCCATGATAGCATGGCTGAGCTAACTCCCAACTTACAACTTGCAAGCATATCATCAACATGAGAGAGCCACAATGGTCAAGTTTATTAAGTGCAAGAAAGTAAATGTGCCGTTAGGTTCGTGAGAGCTTTACTAACTAATTTGCACATAACAAAAAAATTAATTTGGAAGATAGATAAAAGCAAGACGAATGTACTTGGAATAGCAAATTGCTAATAGCTAGATATAGTGGACACATTGGAAAACTTGGTTTTTTTTTGGAGATGGATGCATGAGAAGTATTCCCTCTCAGTACAGATGAAGGCTAGCAAAAGACTGGGAGCGACCAACTAAGAGAGCAATAACGGCCGTAATCATGCATATCGACAAAACATTATTAACCAAAGCATAAAGTTGTATCACAAGTCAAAAACCAAATGATCATAGAGGCTTGAGGTGACTGGTTAAAGTCAAAAATGGTGTGAGCATGCGCCAAGTCAACCCAAATAAAGCATCAAAGGAGAATACCACAAAAATATGCTTCTATAAGATAAAAAACAACGCATGATTCTTTCAAAGGCACATTAAGCAATCTCAGTCATTTGAGACAAGTCATGCTACAACAATAACTACTAAGCTTATAATCAAAATAACATCAAGCATGACATGCAAAAGTCTAAGCCACAGTCTAAACAAGCTCCCATTTGTACCACTATAAGCATGAAACTTTTAACTCTTTTCCAACACCAATCAACCTTTTTGAAACAACTCTTAAAGATGAAAACCAACAAAGACCAGAGGTATAAACACACCTTGCTACAAAGAAATAACAAGTTCTGAACAAAAATCAAGGCAAAAAACAAAAGCTAAACGTAGTACTAGAAATAGAGAACACTAGTTGAACACTAAGAGTGAAAACTAGAGTGTTCTAGGCAATGAAAATGGAGTAAGTCTCTCTCCAAAACAAACATGATATGATCCAACCATTTATTACAGAAAACAAAACAAAATAAAACTGAAAGCGAAAATAAAGACGCTCCAAGAAAAACACATAGCATATGAAGCAATAAAAATAGTGTCTTGAAAGATGACATGATATTTTTGTTGATGAAGAAGAGGGTGCCATGGGGCATCCCCAAGCTTTGACGCTTGTACTTCTTGGATATTTCTTAGGGTGACATGGGCATCCCCAAGCTTGATATTTTGTCCATACTTCATCTTATCTCATCATTCTCCTTTCCCTACACTTGAAAACTTCCTTCATACAAAACTTCACATAATTCTTGTTAGCAACATTAGTGTATGCAAGATAGTAGATCCACCTTTGGTTCAGTTTCAACTCAAGTATAGCACATATTAACACATAAGCTACTGTATCAACTTCCTCAAAAAGTTCCATGATCAAAAGAACTTAAAAAGAAAGCGATCAAGAGGCAAATGCAAATAATGTCAGAAATCTGTCAAAACAGAACAGCTGGTAAAGATCAAAATTTTCAAAAAAATTATGTTGCTCAAATCGAAAAGTGCAAAACTAATGAAAGTTAGGCAACAACCTGGGGCATGTGCACAAGAAATCGCATATCAAAAAGATATTCTGATAATTTTCACGAATTTTTACGGTACAGCACAGAAATCTGTTTCAGGACAACAACTTCGCCAAATCTTACCTTCCTCCAATTAGAGGTTCTTCTTGGCACAAAAACGAAATAAAAATGATAAAGAGAGGTCATTACAATAGTAATAACTTCCAAGACTCAACAAAAAGAAAAAGTTCTAAAAAGAAAACATTGGGTTATCTCCCAAGAGTGCTTTTCTTTAACGCATTTGAGCTAGGCGCAGAAATTTGAGAAGATGCTTATATAAGCGCCAGAAAGAACTTGAAGCAAGAGAGAGCATCAAAAGGTAAATACGAAACAAATTTAAATCTAAACCACTTCCTATGAAAAAGATCCTTGTAAAGAAACAAGTCATGAAAGCACAAAGCAACAAGCATAGGAAAGCAAAACAAGTGCAACTTCAAGAGTTTCAACATAAAGAGGGGAAACTTAATATCATTGAGATGCATAAAACCATGTTTCCCTCTCTCATAATAACTTTCAGTAGCATCATGAATAGAATTAATAATATAACTATCACGTAAAACATTCTTATCATGAGCCATATGCATAAAAGAGTTAACACTCCCCACATAAACATAGTCATTCTTAGTAATCGTAGTAGGAGCAAAGTCAACAAAATAGCTATCACTATTATTCTCATCACCATAATCATCAAAAATAGGAGGCATATTGTAATCATACCTTGTTTTCTCCTCAATAGTAGGTGGACTAAAAATATCATACTCATCATTGTAATCATCATAAGCAATACAATAGCTATCTTCCAAAGTGTGTTCATTTGTAAACATATCATAATTGGAAGGAACCTGGATAGCACTAATGGTACAATAATTATTAACATCAACATTTTTAGAATTGGTACCAAAAAGATTTTAAGTATTAAAAGTAGAGTGGTTTTCCCAATCATGATCACTACTATAGGTAACAGGCATAGGAACATCATCAAGTTTAGACTCATCAAAAACTATAATAGGAGCAACATGCTTAGGGGAAGATACCGTTTCCTCTCTCCTTTTACTCCTCTTCTTCTTCTTCTTCTCCTTCTCCTCTTTAGGAGGGAGAGGCTTGAAAGGAAGCTTCTCCACATACCCTAGTTTATTGATAGAAACAATAGAAGAAACTTTGGAGGATTCCTCCTTCTCATTAATAAGAACAAAACAAATATTAGTCCTGTCATAGTTTGGCAAGGCATCATCTTTTATAACATTTTGTATGTAAGTATTTGTGTGGCAATTATCAACACAATAAAGACGACAACCATGCAGGATGCTATTCATATCAAAAGCACTCATATCTACCAAAGTTTTTCTTGATAACTCTTCACACTCTAAAAATAAAGTAAGCTCATCATGCTGATTGGGAGTGATCATGTCATCACAATACAAACTTGCAGTACTCATTGGATTAGAAAGGCTACTATCATAGCTTGAGCATTGAAAATTGAAATGGCCCACTTTATAACAAAGTTCACAAATAAAAGGATAGAGGGCACAAACCTTTTCACCGAGCTCATTTAGAGCCTTGTCCCACATTCTAGTTTTTTCATTCCTGTGGTGGATACAATATTCTTCTTTGACTTGACTCTTTTCACAAGGTCTGAGTGCTCCGCAAAAATTAACATGCTTATAAGAAATAGTAGTTTCAGAAGTTTGAGCATGTTTATTGCAATCATCAATAAAAATATCACTTTCCATGCAAGTGTCTTTAAAAGGTTCATGATACACGTCCCAATTTCCTTTAGGAACATTAATATGAGAAGCAAAGGCTCTATAGTAATCAACAATAATTTGAGGATCAAGACCATATTTAGCACTAAGCTCTTGAAAATCAGCAGTTTCAGCGAAAGACTTAATGCAATCATACTCATAGTTTATACCTGATTCTTTATCTTTGTCACAATCCCAATCTTCGATATTGCTTTGAATTGTTTCAAGAAGATCCCACTTGGCGTCAACCTACTTGCTTGTGAAAGATCCCTCAAAATAGGCATCTAGATAGTCCTTGTAATATCCGGAAAGCCTTGCATAAAAATTATTAATAACAACATTACGGGGGAGCCCATGAATGGGACATTTGAGCATTAGTGACTTTAGTCTTCCCCACGCTTGGGCAATGCTTTCTCCATCATGAGGATGAAAATTATAAATATAATTCCTATCTTTATGAATCTCACTAGAAGGATAGAATTTAGAATAAAAGAGAGGTACAATTTCCTCCCAGCCAATAGATCGGCCATTCTTCAACATCTTATACCATTCCACAGCTCTGCCCTTTAGTGATAAAGAGAATAGCTTCCTCTTAACCTGACTTGTTGAAATACCTACACACTTGAACAACTCGCATATTTCATGTATAAAGAGCAAATGATCACCAGGATGGACAGTTCCATCTCCTAAATAGCAGTTATTCATAACACGTTCAATAATTTTCATAGGTATTGTAAAAGGGATACTTTCAGTATGCGGAACACAAGCATCATTAGAATCATCACATATGGGAGATAAAGTATCATCAGAGCAAATTTTCTCCACTAAAGATGGGGAACTAAAAATATCATGATCCCCAAGCTTAGACTTTTCTATAGCATTAGCAATAACGGTGTTCAAAGAATTCATACTAACAATATTGCTATTAGCATGCAAATAAAGCTCCAAAGGTTTTCTAATTTTCTCTTCAAACACTTCATGTCCTAACTCAGGAAAAATACTATAAAGCTCTTTGTTTTCTATTAAGCCTAACTAGTGAAAATAAAAACAAACAAAAAGATATAATTGCAGAATCTAAAGGAAATAACTTCGAGCACCCACACACGAGGATGTGAGTACCTTTTACCTTACCTCCCCGGCAACGGCGCCAAAAAAGAGCTTGATGTCTACGAATGATTCTATTCTTGTAGACAGTGTTGGGCCTCCAAGTGTAGAGGTTTGTAGAACAGCAGCAAGTTTCCCTTAAGTGGATCACCCAAGGTTTATCGAACTCAGGGAGGAAGAGGTCAAAGGTATCCCTCTCAAGCAACCCTGCAATTACAATACAAGAAGTCTCTTGTGTCCCCAACACACCCAATACACTTGTCAGATGTATAGGTGCACTAGTTTGGCGAAGAGATAGTGAAATACAAGTAATATGGATGATTATAAGTAGTAAATGCAATCTGAAATAAATATCGCTGCGAGCAAACATGTAACAGAACTGAATGTAAATGGTGTTTCAATGCTTAGAAACAAGGCCTAGGGATCATACTTTCACTAGTGGATACTCTCAACAAAGATAACATGATTGAACACATAAATATCTATCTTCACTATGCTACTCTAAACTATTCTCCAATGGATAACGAACACTAATCATGTGTAGGGCTATGAAGCACTCCTCAAAGTTCGCATTTCCCCAAACTAGATTTCCCCACACTATCACCTTGAGCGCACTAGATGGTTCCAACAAACACCAACAATTCATAGAGACACTAGCCAAAGAGACACACATAATGCGCACACTGTCATCCTTCACATCATGGTACAAGGTGTCTCTGGAGATTACAATAATAAAGCACTGGAGTAGCATAATATATGAAGAATAGCATCTACCAATTCAATTAGATACAAAGCTCATGATCACATATAGATCACATCATGGGAGAGAGAGGTGAACCACATAGCTACCGATAGAGCCCTCAGCCCCGGGGGAGAACTATTCCCTCCTCATCATAGGAGACAACAACGTCGTTGGAGATGGCGGTGAAGTCGATGGAGACGGCAGTGGAGGTGATGGAGTCGATGGAGATGGCTCCGGGGGCACTTCCCCGTCCCAGCAGGGTGCCGGAACAGAGACTTCTGTCCCCCGAAATTGGCCTTTTACGGCGGTGGCGCTGCGGAACTTTATCTTGGAAAACACCGACTGATTTAGGGTTTTCACGTCGGAGAGATCTTATAAGCGGAAGGGCGATGTCGGAGGTGGACCAGGGGGCCCACACGACACCCCGGTGGGGCCAAGGGGGGGCACCACCCTAGGGTGTGGCTGGTCCCTGGCCCCCATCCGGCTCTCCTTCGGACTTCGTCTCATGTCGGGAAAAATAGGAGGTTCAGGCTTCGTTTCGTCCAATTCTGAGAATATTTCCTGTGTAACTTTTCTGAAACACAAAACAGCAGAAAACAGGGAACTGGCACTGTGGCATCTTGTCAATAGGTTAGTTCCAGAAAACGCATAAAAACGCCATGAAGTGTAACAAAACATAAAGCAAATGGTGCATAAACAAGCATGGAGCATAAAAAATTATAGATACATTTGAGACGTATCATCTACGGCTCATCCAAAGGGACTTAGATTGGCTACAATTCTCATCGCTTGGAACATGTGGAAGGAAGAACTTAGCTTAGCCCCTCTTCTTTTTTCCATTTTGTTTTTGCTCTAGTTTTGTTTTCCAGTTCCTTTGTACATCTTGTACCCTCTTCTAATGGCAATGAAAAGCAGGTCAGGCTGCCTTTTCGTCCAAAAAAGAAAAAAGAAATGCTTGGGTATTCAACAACACCTCGTCCATGCCCGCGGTGCTGATGGGGCATTTCAAGGACGAATGACATGGTTAGGGAATCCTTACGATGTTGACATGTTTAGAGACGTGGAGCCATCATGGATAATATTCAGTGAAGAAAAAACCTACAATAGTCAGCATATAACAATTGTACGGGACAGATCAGGGATGAGACTGAAGACACCTGTACGTAGTATCTGTGAGCGAGATAGGGCCTAAAAAGCTTAGGGCGCGATTGGTAGCCTGCACCCTTTTTTGGGCTCCCTGGGCGCAGGCGCTGGCGGGCCTAGGTTGCATCAAACAGGCCAAAACCAGCGTTGTCATTTCGTTTGGTGGTCTGGGTCGCATCCAGAGAGCCAAAGGCCCATGGTGATTGGATGCTCTCAGTTTTTGTCGCTGTGCGAGCAGAGCACAACGCCTGCTGTTTGCTTGCCATCTAAAGGACACTCGCACTGAGATGTGCTCACCACTTTCAAACATTAGTGAGCTTACCTTCAAACGGTAGCATTACAACACAGAGTGATCACAACATTAGGCACAAATGACTGCATTACAAAGCAAGCACACGCTGATAACACACCATATCATACTTAACTAGACTGTTTAAATAGACTGCACATCAGGGGAACACTCCCCTGGCACAAAATAGGTTCACATAGGACCAACCATGGCATAATTACACTAGGGGAACACTCCCCTAGCATAAAACAAGGGTTTCATATAACACTCGTCAGCACTGCACTACTTTAGTTCTATACATTACCTGCCAGCCGCGATCACTTCGCCAGCGTCAGGCCATGGTGCTTGCACTTCATCACCGGCTGGACGGAGGACGTGGCTCGGATGAGGGTGAACTGGAAGCAGTTGACGTCGAGCTCGAAGACAAGGACATCGTCCTTCCGTAGAGTGACTCTGCACCATGGCCTCCCAGCCCCGCATGAAGAACAACTTGCCCTGGAACCACTCCATGTGGACGCGGTACTTGCAGAACTCGCCGTGGCGGAGCGGGATGCTGGCACCTGCTTGCGCCGTGACCTTCAGCACCCTGGACACCTCCCAGGCTATGGCAGGAGGGACGGCAAGGACGACAAGGTCGCACTCCCTGAGCTGGACGTAGAAGCGTGATGCGGGCAGGATGACCACCCAGTTGGGAACCCCAAGAGGAAGGTATGATGAGCACAGTAGCAAGTTTTCCCTCAGTAAGAAACCGAGGTTTATCGATCCAGTAGGAAAAAGCCAAACTCCAGAAGGTGATGCTTGCTAGCTTCGTGACACTCCAGCAAGGGCGCCATTTACGACACTTGTTGGTGCGTCTTCAACTAGTAGCAACGTGGAACCTGCACACAACACAACCAAGAACTTTGCTCCCAACTTACGATGAGGTTGTCAATCTCACTGGTTTGCTGTAAACAAAGGTATGAGCGTATCGAGTGGAAAGCAATAGTAGTATGCAAGAAAGTAAACAGTGCGAGTAATAGTAAAATGGTGTAACAATGTAAAAGAAATTGGACCAGGGTCCACAGTTCACTAGTGGTGTCTCTCCATAAAATAAATAACAACATGCTGGGTAAACAAATTACAGTTGGGCAATTGATAGAATAAAGATAACGTGCATATGTCACGAGGATCACTATGAGATTTACTCTGGGCATTACAACAAAATACATAGACCGCCATCCAACTGCATCTATGACTAATAATCCACTCACGGGGAATCATCTGAGGACCCCGAAAGTATTAAGTTGCGAACAACAGATAACTGCATTAAGCAAAGTGTGTAATATAAACAAAACAAATGTCCTTGGACACCAGAATGTTGTTTTCTCCCTAGTGGCAATAGCACATCTACAACCTTAGAGGTTTCTGTCACTCCCCCAGATTAAATAGAGGCATAAACCCAACTATCGAGCATAAATACCCCCTCTTGGAGTCACTAGTATCTACTTGGCCAAGATAGCTAATAACAACAGAGAGCATGCAAGATCATAAACAACATAGAGATAACATAAGATAATATTCAGCACATCAACTTAACATAACACCAATATTCATCGGATCCCAACAAACACAACATGTAGAATTACACAAAGATGATCTCGATCATGTAAGGTAGCTCATGAGATCTAAACATGAAGCACATGGTGGAGAAGACAACCATCTAGCTACTACTATGGACCCATAGTCCAAGGTAGACTACTCACTCATCGTGCCGGAGGCAAGCATGGTGATGAAGAAGACCTCCGGTGGCGATTCCCCTCTCCGGCAGGGTGCCGGGAAGAGCTTCTGGACCCTCCCAATCTCGGGTCGGCGATGGCGGTGGATCGCGATGTGTTTCTAGAAAATTGATTGGGTATTTAGGTTTTTCCCATCGGGGGGTCTTTATAGGCGAAGGGGCGGCGCCAGAGGTGGGCCAGGGGCTCTCACCATAGGGCGGCGTGGCCAGGGGCTAGGCCGCGCCCCCTGGTGGTGAGGCCACCCTGTGGCCCCCCTCCGTCTCCTCTTTAGACTTTTGGAAACTACGGTAAATATCTGGATGTTCGGCTTTTGTTTCGTCCAATTCCGAGAATATTTCCTGTGTAACTTTTCTGAAACACAAAAATAGCAGAAAATAGGGAACTGGCACTGTGGCATCTTGTTAATAGGTTAGTTCCGGAAAATGCATAAAAACGCCACGAAGTGTAACAAAACACTAAGCAAATGGTGTAAGAACAAGCATGGAGCATCAAAAATTATAGATACGTTTGAGACGTATCAGCATCCCCAAGCTTAACTCCTGCTCGTCCTCGAGTAGGTAAGTGATAACAAAAGAAATAATTTTTGAGGTGACATGCACCAACACAATCTTGATCATCTATATAAGCATTGAGTGCTGGGATCAAAGAACTTAAAACATGGGCATGAAAGACATAATCTTGATAGAAGAAACTTAGCAACCATGTTATAACATGAAAGAGAACACAAACGAAAGATCATAAAAAATGAAACAATGAAAGTCAAACGTGTGTTCAAATCATATGGAAAAAATAGAAATGGTTTTCAGCTTGTCCTTCATGAGAGAGCAAAACATAAATGCATAGGACACCTTCAAGTTTAAGAGAGCGACTAGATACAAATAATTTAAGAACAGGTGAAACCAAAATCATGAATCAATCAATGATAAACTTTGGGACTATGCATATTAAACTCAGAATGACAACTATGCTCTCTTAGATGGTGCATAAAGATAGAAGGTGGTGACTCAACAAAAAGTAAAAAAAGGCCCTTCGCAGAGGGAAGTTGTGATTGCAAGTTTTATAAACCTTCAAAAATTATGGTACTTACTAGCTTTGAGCTCTCATTGCCCCCATCATAGGCATCTTGAATGGTTAAAGTTAATGCGAGTACAATTATGAAGAATATGCTTGACAAATCATAAGTTGAAAACCTCGTGTCTCGTGAAGTATGAATACCCAAACCTTATGCTACTCGACTTAGAGTCCCAAGCAAGCTCTTGTCATTGTAAGTATACACGTATCATCGAGAACCACCAACGGGGTACCTCCATGCCCGATGACATGGAACAAGCCCACATCAAAATGACAGGACAAACAGACAATGAACACCTCGACATCTCTTTTATTTACCATTGGTATATCTTTTTATTTTGAGATGCGTCATCAAATATTCACTATGGGCATGCTGTAAATTTCGACCATGAATTATGCATGGCTTAGATTAGCGGCCCAGACATTTCTTTAACACGTATACAAACTCCATGATCCCGCAAGATTCCCAATTTATTTCACATCGCGAGTATCCATAAACAAAAGATCACGATATCAACTCAAATAAAAAGTGCAATGTTGAAAGCTTACCCCATGACGGCATGGTTTGGCTAATTTCCAACTTACAACTCGCAAGCATAACAACTCAACATAAGAGAGACACAATGTCAAATTTTTAAGAACGAGAAAAGTAAAGTGTGCCATCAGGTTCGTGAGAGCTTTACTGACCAATTTTCGCATAACACCAAAAGAGTTTAATTTGAAGGATAGATAAAAGCAAGTCAAATGTACTTTGGAATAACAAATTGCTAATAGGTATGTATGGTGGACACATTGGAACAACTTGGTTTTTGGGAGTTGGATGCACGAGTAGAGCTCATACTCAGTACAAAATGAAGGCTACAAAAAGACTAGGAGCGACCAACTAAGAGAGCAATAACAGTCATAATCATGTATAGCGACAAAACATCATTAAGAGAAGCATAAAATGGCATCAAAAGTCAAAAACTAAATGATCATAGAGGCTTATGGTGACTTTGTATGAGTCAAACATGTGTAAGCATGCGCCAAGTCAACCCAAATAAAGCATCAAGGAGAAAACCAAATAAATGCTTCCAAATAATTAAAACAACGCATGATTTTTTCAAAGGCTCATTAAGCAATCTCAGTCATTTGAGACAAGTCATGCTACAGCAAAACCACTAAGCATACTATCAAAATGACATCAAGCACGACATGAAAAAGTCTAAGCCGTAGTCTAAACAAGCTCCCTTTTGTACCACTTTTTTGCATGAATTTTTTTCTCTTTTCCAACACCATTCGAACCTTTTTGAAACAACTCTTTTGATGAAAACCAACATGGACCAGAGGTCAATATACACCTTGATATAAAGATATAACAAGATCTGAACAAAAATCAAGGCGAAAAATGAAAGCTAAACGCAGTTCTAGAAAAAGAGAACACTCGTTGAACGATAAGAGTGAAAAACGGAGTGTTCTTGGCAAATGAAAAGCAAGACAACTTCTCCAAAAGAAATTTGTTGGGGTCCAACCATTTATTGCAGCAAACAAAACAAAACAAAACTGAAAACTAAAGACAAGACGCTCCAAGAAAAACGCATAGTGCATAAAGCAATAAAAATATAGTGTGTTAAAAGGTGACCTGATTTTTGCCGATGAAGAAGGGGTGCCTCGGGGGCATCCCCAAGCTTTGACGCTTGTACCTCTTGGATATTTCTTGGGGTGACATGGGCATCCCCAAGCTTGAGTTTTTGTCCATTCTTCAACTCATCTCATCATTCTCCAATCCCTACACTTGAAAACTTCCTTCATACAAACTAAACACAATTCTATTAGTAACATTAGTGTAAGCATAATAATGAATCAACCCCTTTTTGCTTCAGATTTCAACTCAAAACCACCACATATAAAGCATATACTACTGTAGTAACTTCCCCAAAAGTTCCATGATCAAAATAAATAAAAAAGAAAGCGATAGAGAGGCAAACACAAATAGTGGCAGAAATCTGTCAAAACAGAACAGCTGACAAAGGTCGATTTTTTTGAGGGTTTTCTGTTGCTAATGAAAGTTTGTATATAACCTGGGTCATATGCACAAGAAATCGCAGGTCAAAAAGATATTTTTAGAATTTTCACGAATTTTTACAGTGCAACACCGAAATCTGTTTCAGGACAGCAACATCCCCAAATCTTACCTCACTCAAATTAGAGGTTTCTCTTGGCACAACAACAAAATAAAAAGGATAAGGAGCAGTTATTACAGTAGTAATAACTTCCAAGACTCAAATAAAATAAAAAGAACTGAAAGTAAAAATATTGGGTTATCTCCCAAGAGTGCTTTTCTTTAACGCCTTTGAGCTAGGCGCAGAAAGTGCGAATCAAGTAATATCAAGCGATGAAGCATCAAGCTCATAATTTGCTCTAAGAATAGAGTCAAAAAGCAATTTCTTTCTATTTCTAGGGAAGTTTTCCATACCTTTCTTGAGTGGGAATTGATATTTGATAGTGCCTTCCCTCATATCAATGATGGCACCTACAGTTCGAAGAAAGGGTCTTTCCAAAATAATAGGACATGAAGCATTGCATTCAACATCCATGACAAGAAAATCAACAGGAACAAGTTTATTGTTAACCATAATAAGAACATCATTAATCCTTCCCAAAGGTTTCTTCTTAGCAACATCAGCAATAGGAACATCATAATAACACTTTTCAAGCGGTGGTAAATCAAGCATGTCATAAATTTTTCTAGGCATAATAGAAATACTAGCACCTAGATCACATAAAGTATGGCAATCAAAACCATTAAAATGCATATCAATAATGGGTTCCCAACCATCTTCTAACTTCTTGGGAATAGAAGCTTTTTTGCTTCAACTTTTCATCCCTAATTTTCATAAGAGCATTGGTAATATGCTTAGTAAAAGCAACATTTATAGGACTAGCATTGGGAGTCAAAGAAAGCTTTTGCAAGAACAAAATAACTTTAGATATATTGCAGCCATCAACATCAAAATCATTAAAGGAAGTAGAGCTATCATCTCTCACACTCCGAAAAATTTCAGCACTCTTTTGAGAAAAAGTTTTTGCTGTTTTAGGATTTTTAACACTAGGAGTAGGAGTTTTCTCTACACCAATCAAAGTAAGAGGATTGCTAGCATTTGGAACAACATCATTAGAGGTAGTAATGGTACATACCTTCATCTTTCTAGCCATCTCATCTTCTCTTTCCCACCTGGCATGCAATTCTGCTAGCATCCTAACATTTTCATCAATTCTAACTTGGATAGCATTAGCAGTAGCAAAAGGATTGTTCTCTTTCACCTCATTAGGCAACACTTTTAATTTCAGAAGTTCAACATCATGAGCAAGGCTATCAACTTTAGAAGCAAGAATATCAATTTTGCCTAACTTTTCCTCAACAGACTTGTTAAAAGTGTTTTGCTTCCCGATGAAGTCCTTGAGCATTACCTCAAGCTCGGAGGGCGCGTCCCTCGTGTTGTTGGAGGAATTACCATAAGAGTTACCATAACCATTACCATTGGTACAAGGATACGGCCTATAATTGTTACTAGCAAAATTGTTCCTATAAGCATTGTTGTTAAAATTATTATTTCTAATGAAGTTTACATCAACATGCTCTTCTTGAGCAACGAAAGAGGCCAAAGGAACATTATTAGGATCAAGATGAGCTCTATCATTAGAAAGCATAAGCATAATAGCATCAATCTTATCACTCAAGGAAGAGGTTTCCTCAACAGAATTTACCTTCTTACCTTGTGGAGCTCTCTCGATGTGCCACTCAGAATAATTTACCATCATGTTGTCAAGGAGCTTTGTTGCGGCGCCCAAGGTAAGGGACATAAAAGTGCCTCCAGCAGCTGAATCCAATAGGTTTCTTGAAGAAAAATTCAGTCCTGCATAAAACGTTTGGACAATCATCCAAGTAGTCAGTCCATGAGTAGGGCAATTCTTTATCATAGATTTCATTCTTTCCCAAGCTTGAGCAACATGTTCATTATCAAACTGTCTAAACTTCATGATATCACTTCGCAAAGCTATAATCTTAGCAGGAGGATAGTATCTTCCAATAAAAGCATCCTTACACTTAGCCCAAGAATCAATACTATTTCTAGGCAGAGATAGCAACCAATCCTTAGCTTTTCCTCTCAAAGAAAAAGGAAACAACTTAAGCTTAATAATATCACCTTCTACATCCTTATATTTCTTTATCTCACATAGCTCAACAAAATTGTTGAGATGAGCTGCAGCATCATCAGTACTAGCACCAGAAAATTGCTCTTTCATAACAAGGTTCAATAAAGCAAGCTTAATCTCATAAAAATTTGCAGCAGGAGCAGGTGGCGCAATAGGAGTGCAGATAAAATCACTATTATTAGTGCTAGCAAAATCACACAACTTGGTGTTCTCATGAGTACACATTCTAGCAAAGCTAAAAGCAAGTAAATAAAAGCAACTATAAAGGAAACTAATTTTTTTGTATTTTTGATAGAAACGATGCAAGTAAAAATAAAGTAAAGCAAAACAATAAACAAAGTAAAGGATGTGCGTACGAAACTCCCCTTGCAGAAGTCTTATTTTTCCCCGGCAACCGCGCTAGAAAATTAGCTTGATGCGGGCAGGATGACCATCCAGTTGGGAACCCCAAGAGGAAGGTATGATGAGCACAGTAGCAAGTTTTCCCTCAGTAAGAAACCGAGGTTTATCGATCCAGTAGGAAAAAGCCAAACTCCAGAAGGTGATGCTTGCTAGCTTCGTGACACTCCAGCAAGGGTGCCGTTTATGACACTTGTTGGTGCGTCTTCAACTAGTAGCAACGTGGAACCTGCACACAACACAACCAAGAACTTTGCTCCCAACTTACGATGAGGTTGTCAATCTCACCGGTTTGTTGTAAACAAAGGTATGAGCGTATCGAGTGGAAAGCAATAGTAGTATGCGAGAAAGTAAACAGTGCGAGTAATAGTAAAACGGTGTAACAATGTAAAAGAAATTGGACCGGGGTCCACAGTTCACTAGTGGTGTCTCTCCATAAAATAAATAACAATATGCTGGGTAAACAAATTACAGTTGGGCAATTGATAGAATAAAGATAACATGCATACGTCATGAGGATCACTATGAGATTTACTCTGGGCATTACAACAAAATACATAGACCGCTATCCAACTGCATCTATGACTAATAATCCACTCGCGGGGAATCATCCAGGACCCCGAAAGTATTAAGTTGCGAACAACAGATAACTGCATTAAGTAAAGTGTGTAATGTAAACAAAACAAATGTCCTTGGACACAAGAATGTTGTTTTCTCCCTAGTGGCAACAGCACATCTGCAACCTTAGAGGTTTCTGTCACTCCCCCAGATTAAATAGAGGCATGAACCCAACTATCGAGCATAAATACCCCCTCTTGGAGTCACTAGCATCTACTTGGCCAAGATAGCTACTAACAACAGAGAGCATGCAAGATCATAAACAACATAGAGATAACATAAGATAATATTCAGCACATCAACTTAACATAACACCAATATTCATCGGATCCCAACAAACACAACATGTACAATTACACAAAGATGATCTCGATCATGTAAGGCAGCTCACGAGATCTAAACATGAAGCACATGGTGGAGAATACAACCATCTAGCTACTGCTATGGACCCATAGTCCAAGGTAGACTACTCACTCATCGCGCCGGAGGCAAGCATGGCGATGAAGAAGACCTCCAGTGGCGATTCCCCTCTCCGGCAGGGTGCCGGGAAGAGCTTCTGGACCCTCCCAATCTTGGGTCGACGACGGCGGTGGATCGCGATGTGTTTCTGGAAAATTGATTGGGTATTTAGGTTTTTCCCGTCGGGGGGTCTTTATAGGCGAAGGGGCGGCGCCAGAGGTGGGCCAGGGGGCTCTCACCACAGGGCGGCGCAGCCAGGGGCTGGACCGCGCCCCTAGTGGTGAGGCCACCCTATGGTCCCCCTCCGTCTCCTCTTCAGACTTCTGGAAGCTTCGGTAAATATCTGGATGTTCGGCTTTTGTTTCGTCCAATTCCGAGAATATTTCCTGTGTAACTTTTCTGAAAGACAAAAATAGCAGAAAACAGGGAACTAGCACTATGGCATCTTGTTAATAGGTTAGTTCTGGAAAATGCATAAAAATGCCACGAAGTGTAACAAAACACTAAGCAAATGGTGTAAGAACAAGCATGGAGCATCAAATATTATAGATATGTTTGAGACGTATCAAAGGGCCTTCGCACCTGGACGACCTCGTAATGTCCCAGGCGTGGTTTACGGCCAGACATCGACCTGCCCTCCCGCTCCCTGCGATAGGCGGCCGCCCCAGGAACTTCTAGGCACGCGTCGATGTAGGGGTTCACGGGGAGCTCGTCCTTCACTTCTAAATCCCGATGCACGTAGCCGGCGACGATGGCGTCCCAGTCCTGTACATGATGATTAGAATGAACTCACATCAACGACAATGTCTACCAAGCAATTTGTACCAATGTCTAACAACATTGTCTAACAGCAATTTGTACCAATGTCTAACAGCAATGTCTAACATCAATTTGTACCAATGTCTAATAGCAATGTCTACCAAGCAATGTCTACCAAGCTTACAACAATGTCTACCAAGCTTACAGCAATGTCTACCAAGCTAACACCAATGGCTACTTTGCATCAATGTGTACCAAACTAACACCAATGGCTACTTTGCAGCAATGTCTACCAAGCTAACACCAATGGCTAATTTGCAGCAATGTCTACTTTGTAGCAATCCTACCAATGTCTACTGCTAGGCGCGCATGTCAAATTATCGATCCTACCAAATTTCTACTGCTAGGTGTGCATGTGAACTCGTCGACCAGGATTGAAGCCATGGGGATCAATCTAGGATTCAAGCCATGGGGATAGGAGAACTTACCTCGGGGGGGGGGGGGTGATACGTCTCAAACGTATCTATAATTTTTGATGCTCCATGCTTGTTTTTTACACCATTTGCCTATTGTTTCGTTACACTTCGTGGCACTTTTATGCATTTTCCGGAACTAACCTATTAACAAGCGCCACAGTGCCAGTTTCCTGTTTTCTGCTGTTTTTGTGTTTCAGAAGTGATACACAGGAAATATTCTCGGAATTGGACGAAACAAGTTCCTGAAGTCTTATTTTTCCCGGAAGCTTCCAGATATCCGAAGGAGAGACGGAGAGGGGCCACCAGGGCCCCACACACAGGGCCGGCGCGGCCAGGCCCCTGGCCGCGCCACCCCTGTGTGAGGGAGCCTGGCTCCACCTCTGACATCGCCCCTTCGCCTATAAAGACCCCCCGACGGAAAAAACCTAAGTACCAGATCAGATTTCCAGAACACATCGCGATCTGCCGCCGCCATCGACCCGAAGATCGGGAGGGTCCAGAAGCTCTTCCCGGCACCCTGCCGGAGAGGGGAATCGCCACCGGAGGTCTTCTTCATCGCCATGCTTGCCTCCGGAGCGATGAGTGAGTAGTCTACCTTGGACTATGGGTCCATAGCAGTAGCTAGATGGTTGTCTTCTCCACCATGTGCTTCATGTTTAGATCTCATGAGCTGCCCTACATGATTGAGATCACCGTTATGTAATTCTATGATGTTGGTTTGTTGGGATCCGATGAATATTGGTGTTTATGATTAAGTTGTTGTACTGAATATTATCTTTTGTTATCTCTATGTTGTTTATGATCTTGCATGCTCTCCGTTGTTAGTAGCTATCTTGGCCGAGTAGTTGCTAGTGACTCCAAGAGGGGGTATTTATGCTCGATAGTGGGTTCATGCCTCTATTTCACCTGGGGGAGTGACAGAAACCTCTAAGGTGGTAGATGTGCTGTTGCTACTAGGGAGAAAACAACATTCATATGCTCAAGGGCATATGCTTTGTTTACATTACACACTTTGCTTAATGCAATTATCTGTTGTTCGCAACTTAATACTACTGGGGTGTTCGGATTGATATCCCCGGGAGTGGATTATTAGTCATAGATGCAGTTGGATGGCGGTCTATGTATTTTGTTGTAATGCCCAGAGTAAATCTCATAGTGATCTTCTTGACATATCACGTTTATCTTTATTCTATCAATTGCCCAACTGTAATTTGTTTACCCAGCATGTTATTTTATCTATGGAGAGACACCACTAGTGAACTGTGGACCCCGGTCCTATTTTAATCATATTGCTATCACCTGTTTACTTTTCCCGCACTGTTTACTTTACTCACATATTATTACTGTTTTCCACTCGATACACTCATAACCTTTGTGTCAAGCAAACCGGTGAGATTGACAACCTCATCGCAAGTTGGGAGCAAAGTATTTGTTTGTGTGTGTGCAGGTTCCGCATCACCTTCAGTCGTTTGTCTCTCCTCTCCTGACCGATATTAAACCTTGGTTTCTTAACTGAGGGAAAACTAGCTGCTATACACATCATACCTTCCTCTTGGGGTTCCCAACGGGCTGGTCATTCACCACGCACAAGGACTGTCTGCTTCCACGTCAACCACACGTTAGCAGCTCTTTTTTTGGCGCCGTTGCCGAGGAGGAAAGAAGACTTCT
The DNA here is from genome assembly GCA_007115705.1 of Dactylis glomerata. Lineage (NCBI taxonomy): Eukaryota > Viridiplantae > Streptophyta > Magnoliopsida > Poales > Poaceae > Dactylis > Dactylis glomerata. Next base: position 1,229,517 of record QXEO01000522.1, read on the forward strand.
GCGAGGGGAGTTTTTCGCACACACATTCTTTACTTTGTTATTGTTTTGCTTTACTTTATTTATTTTTACCTGCATTGCTTTTTATCAAAAACCCAAAAAAAAATTAGAATCCTTGGTAGTTGTTTTTACTTATCTGCTTTTAGTTTTGTTACAATGAGTAATCCTGAAGTAGAAGTTCGTAGTTTCAAGCAACAAGGGGGAGAAAGTTTAAAAGATGCTTGGTACCGTATTAACAATGCTCATCATAGGTGTACCAAAAAGCACTCCACCATGATCCTCCTTAGAAATTTTTATGTTGGTATATCTAGCTGGAATAGGTATGTTCTTGATACTCTTACAGGAGGTAATTTTCTGGGTACTCCCGCTGGAGAAGCATGCACTATAATTGAAAGTTTAGTGGGAATACCACTTATTCATGTTGCCAAAACTGAGACCACCTTGGATGAGGTGGTAGAAAAGCTCAGCTCTTTAGAGAAAAGTTTGCCAAGTATCCTAGAAAATGCTAGCCGCGTTAGTGAATTAGTAGAAAACATTGGTAAGAGAATTACCGTTTTAGAGGCTAGCACTACTCATGACAATCAAAACTTGAGGATAGGTAAACTAGAGGAGTCCATGGAAACTCTTAGCTTAATCTTCTCTTCTCTTAAATTTAAGAAGGAGAAAGTTTTTGTTGGAAAAGAGCAAAAATTTATGTATGTTCCCAAGGTTTCTGCGCTTAAATCTCAACATGTTCTTAAAATTGGTAAGACTCTTAGTTCCACTAAGGGTGACTTGCAGGTTGGATCATCTACGGGAACTTTCAAAGAGCCTACTGAGGTAACTAGCACTTCATCGCTTGATATTACTTGATTCGCAATTTTCTGCGCCTAGCTCAAAGGCGTTAAAGAAAAGCACTCTTGGGAGATAACCCAATGTTTTCTTTTCAGTACTTTTTCTTTTATTTGAGTCTTGGAAGTCATTACTGCTGTAATGACCGCTCCTTATCCTGTTTATTTCGTTTTTGTGCCAAGAGAAGCCTCTAATTTGAGCGAGGTAAAGATTTGGGGATGTTGCTGTCCTGAAACTATTTTCGGTGCTGCACCGTAAAAATTCGTATAAATTCTCTGTTTATCTTTTGGACCTGCGATTTCTTGTGCATATGCCCCAGGTTATATCCAAACTTTTGTTAGTTGAACACTTTTTGATTTGAGCAACAGAAAACCTTTCAAAAATTCGTCCTTTGTCAGCTGTTCTGTTTTGACAGATTTCTGCCAATATTTGTTTTTGCCACTTTATCGCTTTCTTTTGAGTTCTTTTTGATCATGGAACTCTTGTGGAAGTTGCTACAGTAGTATATACTTTATATGTGGTGGTTTTGAGTTGAGACCTGAAGCTAAAAGAGGTTGAATATATTTTATGCTTACACTAATGTTGCTAATAGAATTGTGTTTAGTTTTGTATGAAGGAAGTTTTCAAGTGTAGGGATTGGAGAATGATGAGATGAGTTGAAGAATGGACAAAATCTCAAGCTTGGGGATGCCCATGCATCACCCCAAGAAATATCCAAGAAGTACAAGCGTCAAAGCTTGGGGATGCCCCCGAGGCACCCCTTCTTCATCGGCAAAAATTAGGTCACCTTTCAAGACACTATATTTTTATTGCTTCATGCACTATGTGTTTTTCTTGGAGCGTCAGTTGTTTTAGTTTTCTTAGTTGGTTTAGTTTGTTTGTTTGCTGCAATAAATGGTTGGACCCCAACAAATTTCCTTTGGAGGAGATGTACTCGTTTTCATCTGCAAAGAACGCTCTAGTTTTCACTCTTATTAAAAATCGAGCGTTCTACTTTTTCTGCTACTGCTTTTGGTTTTCGTTTTCGCCTTGATTTGCGTTCAGATCTTATCATATCTTTTCATCAAGGTGTATTTTTGCCTCTGATCTTTATTGGTTTTCATCAAAAGAGGTGTTTATAAAAATTTCAAATGGTGTTGGAAAAGAGAAAAAGCTTTGTGCAAAATAGTGGTACAAGAAGGAGCTTGTGTAGACTGCGGCTTAGGCTTTTTCATATCATGCTTGATGTATTTTTGATAGTATGCTTAGTGGTTTTGCTGTAGCATGACTTGTCTCAAATAACTGAGATTGCTTAATGAGCCTTTGAAAAAATCATGCGTTGTTTTTATTGTATGGAAGCATTATTTTGGTTTTCTCCTTGATGCTTTATTTGGGTTGACTTGGCGCATGCTCACACATGTTAGACTCTTACAAAGTCGCCATTAGCCTTCATGATCATTTAGTTTTTGACTTTTGATGCCATCTTATGCTTCTTTTAATGTCGCTTTGTCGCTTTGCATGATTATGGCCATTATTGCTCTCTTAGTTGGTCGCTCCTAGTCTTTTGCTAGCCCTCGCCTTGTACTGAGTATGAGCTCTACTCGTGCATCCAACTCCTAAAAGCCAAAGTTTTTCAAAGTGTCCACCATACATACCTACTAGCAATTTGCTATTCCAAGTAAATTTGACTTGCTTTTATATTCTCTTCAAATTAAACTCTTACCAGTGTTATGCGAAATTCGGTCAGTAAAGCTCTCACGAACCGGAAGGCACACTTTACTTTTTCCTGTTCTTAAAAATTTGACATTGTGGTCTTTTATGTTGAGTTGTTATGCTTGCAAGTTGTAAGTTGGATTCTAGCCCAGCCATGCTATCATGGGCAAGCTTTCAACATTGCACTTCTATTTGAGTTGATATCGTGATCTTTTGTTTATGGATGCCCGCGGTGTGAAATGAATTGGGAATCTTGTGAGGATTATGGAGTTTTTATATGTGTTAGGGAAACGCCGGGCCGCCAATCTAAGCCATGCATAATTCATGGTGGAAATTTGCAGCATACCCATGGTGAACATTCGACGACGCATCTCACAATAAAAAGCTAAACAATATAGCAAATAAAAGAGATGTCGAGGTGTTCATTGTCTGCTTGTCCTGTCATTTTGGTGTGGGCTTGTTCCATGTCATCGGGCACGGAGGTACCCCATTGGCGGTTCTCAATGATACACATATACTTACAATGACAAGAGCCTTGCTTGGGACTCTAAGTAAAGTAGCATGAGGTTTGGGTACTCGTATTCACGGGGCACGAGGTTTTCAACTTATGATTTGTCAAGCATATGCATCATAATTGTTCTCGCATTAACTTTAACCATTCAAGATGCTTATGATGGGGGCAATGAGAGCTCAAAGCCGGTAAGTACCATAATTTTTGAAGGTTATAAAACTTGCAATCACTGCTTCCCTCTGCGAAGGGCCTTTCTTCTACTTTTATATTGAGTAACCACCTTCTTTCTTTATGCACCATTAAGAGAGCATAGTTGTCATTCTTAGTGTGATATGCATTGTCCCAAAGTTCATTGATTGATTCATGATGATTGGTTTCACTTGTTCTTAAATTACTTGTATCTAGTCGCCCTCTTAAACTTGAAGGTGTCCTATACATTTATGTTTTGCTCTCTTTAAAGGACAAGCTGAAAACCATTTGTATGTTTTTTCCTTATGATTTGAACACACGTTTGACTTTCATTGTTTCATTATCATGATCTTTTGTTTGTGTTCATTTGCATGTTTACAACATGGTTGCTAAGTTTCTTATTGTCATGATTATATCTTTCATGCCCATGTTTTAAGTTCTATTGATCCCAGATCACCAATGCTTACATATATGATCAAGATTGTGTAGGTGCATGTCACCTCAAAAATTATTCTTTGTTATCACTTACCTACTCGAGGACGAGCAGGAGTTAAGCTTGGGGATGCTTGATACGTCTCAAACGTATCTATAATTTTTGATGCTCCATGCTTGTTTTTACACCATTTGCCTATTGTTTCGTTACACTTCGTGGCACTTTTATGCATTTTCCAGAACTAACCTATTAACAAGCGCCACAGTGCCAGTTTCCTGTTTTCTGCTGTTTTTGTGTTTCAGAAGTGATACACAGGAAATATTCTCGGAATTGGACGAAACAAGTTCCTGAAGTCTTATTTTTCCCGGAAGCTTCCAGATATCCGAAGGAGAGACGGAGAGGGGCCACCAGGGCCCCACACATAGGGCCGGCGCGGCCAGGCCCCTGGCCGCGCCACCCCTGTGTGAGGGAGCCTGGCTCCACCTCTGACATCGCCCCTTCGCCTATAAAGACCCCCCGACGGAAAAAACCTAAGTACCGGATCAGATTTCCAGAACACATCGCGATCCGCCGCCGCCGTCGACCCGAAGATCGGGAGGGTCCAGAAGCTCTTCCCGGCACCCTGCCGGAGAGGGGAATCGCCACCGGAGGTCTTCTTCATCGCCATGCTTGCCTCCGGAGCGATGAGTGAGTAGTCTACCTTGGACTATGGGTCCATAGCAGTAGCTAGATGGTTGTCTTCTCCACCATGTGCTTCATGTTTAGATCTCATGAGCTGCCCTACATGATTGAGATCACCGTTATGTAATTCTATGATGTTGGTTTGTTGGGATCCGATGAATATTGGTGTTTATGATTAAGTTGTTGTACTGAATATTATCTTTTGTTATCTCTATGTTGTTTATGATCTTGCATGCTCTCCGTTGTTAGTAGCTATCTTGGCCGAGTAGTTGCTAGTGACTCCAAGAGGGGGTATTTATGCTCGATAGTGGGTTCATGCCTCTATTTCACCTGGGGGAGTGACAGAAACCTCTAAGGTGGTAGATGTGCTGTTGCTACTAGGGAGAAAACAACATTCATATGCTCAAGGGCATATGCTTTGTTTACATTACACACTTTGCTTAATGCAATTATCTGTTGTTCGCAACTTAATACTACTGGGGTGTTCGGATTGATATCCCCGGGAGTGGATTATTAGTCATAGATGCAGTTGGATGGCGGTCTATGTATTTTGTTGTAATGCCCAGAGTAAATCTCATAGTGATCTTCTTGACATATCACGTTTATCTTTATTCTATCAATTGCCCAACAGTAATTTGTTTACCCAGCATGTTATTTTATCTCTGGAGAGACACCACTAGTGAACTGTGGACCCCGGTCCTATTTTAATCATATTGCTATCACCTGTTTACTTTTCCCGCACTGTTTACTTTACTCGCATATTATTACTGTTTTCCACTCGATACACTCATAACCTTTGTTTCAAGCAAACCGGTGAGATTGACAACCTCATCACAAGTTGGGAGCAAAGTATTTGTTTGTGTGTGTGCAGGTTCCGCATCACCTTCAGTCGTTTGTCTCTCCTCTCCTGACCGATATTAAACCTTGGTTTCTTAACTGAGGGAAAACTAGCTGCTATACACATCATACCTTCCTCTTGGGGTTCCCAACGGGCTGGTCATTCACCACGCACAAGGACTGTCTGCTTCCACGTCAACCACACGTTAGCAGGGGGGGAGGAAAGACCTGCTGGCGGCTTGGAGGGGGCGTAGCCGACGTCGGAGATCTTGTGGTCGCCGGCGATGGGGCCGGTGAATGCGCGATGGCTGGTGGCGGCGGCACTGCCATCGGTTCGATCCGCATCCCGCTCGACGATAGCGGGTACAGGGCGAAGCGGGACAGCTCAACCCTCCTCCTTTGAGAAGGGTGAACCACCATCGCCGTCTCCCGGCTGCCACCGGGGGCACCCGCATTGATCTCCGCCAGTCGGCGAGGATCAATGGGCAGGGGGGATCGAATCTGAGAGGCGGCGGCGGCGGCTCAAATCTGCCCGTCGGCAGATCCGCCACTGGCCCTCCCTCAGCGGCAGCAGCGGCCGTCGATGTTCTCGTGGGCGCGCGCGCGCATCGTCGCGTACGGCGACGACCGTCTGAGCGCCGGCCCTGTGGGCGGTCCATTCGGCGCCGCCGCCCTGCCGAGGTCTTCCGGGTCGTAGTCGATGACGATGAGGGTCCTCGCCGGAGTCGGCCCGACCGGAGAGGAAGGCGAAGAAGGCGAAGACACAGGCGATGCGTCCATGGGTGAGAGCGGTTGATGGGATGTGAGAGGAGCGTGAATGCACTGAGACTGGGGACAGTGCAATTATGCCGTGTCTCCCGCGATTTCTCCACGCGTGCGACCGAGGAAGATTTCGAGGCGTCTTTTGCCTCTGCCCAGTCTGGCCCTGGGAAACAGCCGATTCGGGCGTTTCCACTGGGCATGCGCGAGGGGTGCTTTAATGCGCGCGCTGGCCTGCACCGAGGGGTGTTGTGGGCATCCAAACGGGCCGCTATCTTCTCCCCAGGGCCTAGTCTAACTGCTCACAGGCTACCAATCGCGCCCTTAGCGATCCATTCCACGGCTCCATCGCCGCCCGGGAGTGAAACTCCATCCACACAGCTGTGTTACGCGTGATAAAATAACTAAAGTACTCCATACTAACCGAGAGAAGATTTTTTGAGCACTGCCTCAGGTATCCCCTTATCTCCACCACACATCAGCTGCTGGGATACTTTTGTCTGCATCCAAAGCATCTAAACAAAATCTTGATCAACGCTGCTGCGCTAGATGACAAATTTTCTTCCAATTACCGTTGCACTTTCCTGAATCCATGCATGTACTGTAGCAAGCAGGTATAGCTGAGACGGTGCTCAGCCACTTCTTTTCCATACTAACCTGCCTGCTAGAAAAATATAACTAAAGTAGTACTAAACTGAAGCAGATCGATGAGAGGGCGTGCATGGAGAGACATCCATCGCCGGTCGCCCGTGGCCGCCGGTGGGTGCATGAACGTGAAGCTTTTCGTACGGCCCGGTGCCGCCGCCACGCACCCCTCGATCGACGCGCTCCGCCTTTTACAGGGAAGCAAAAGCCGGTGAACTTTCCGGTAAGTTCACAGCCGACGAATGGAAGAAACATGTATGCGACTCCGGCCCTTTTCTTTGGTCGCCCTTGGCTCGTGGCCGACTTGGCGCTTTCGGTGGCCGGCCGTCGGTCGGGTCCACACGGCGACGACGAGGAAGCTCCGGCCGCGGCGGAGGGCAGGCCGCAGGCGGTGACCGTGTCCATGTGTAACGACGACCAAACCTCTGCTCAGGATGCGCGGCGCCGCCGTGCTCCGTGCAGTACACTTTGACATTGGTGGTAATGGCGCTTGCTTGAAAAGATTTCTTAATCTTTCAACCAACAGAAAAGCTTAACGAATACTGCAACTCGTACCTAGCAGAGGCAGAGTGTGTCCTTTTCTTCTGATTACCGAGCTGCAGTAGAATGTTAGATCTTGGTTATAAAATACTACACTTCCTGTTTGCCTCAGCTTCCAGTCGCAGGCGAACCCCCAAAACAAAAACAGTGCACTGACAATGCATAAATCAAACGAGTAAGATAGCTAAGCTAGCTCATTGCGCTTACGTAATAGATTGCTGAATGACATCTCTGGATCAATCTCGCATAGGGTAAACAAAATTAGACTTTCTTACACTGCATGTCGTCGCACTCCCTGTCTCTCTCCGCGTCGATCGCTATATCAAGCTCTGCATTGGCACCCGCACAAGATTTGTAGCAAAGGTTACATATAAACAGAGGATCGAACGGAAATACACTTTTGATTCTGGCTGATCCTTTAGCTGTAAAATAAATTTTAACAAAAATCAAATTTGCATGTATATCTCCATATTCTTTGTGCTCCCACACATTTTCGTGAAAAAACAATATTTTTTATAGGCTATGCAAAAAAGATTAAAAGAAGTGTTGTGAAAAGATTTATTTTAGCACCAAATTTTGTTATTTTTACACGGGCTACATACAAAGTTATTTTTTTCTAAAACCCACTTTGTGGGCACAAACGATATGGATATGAACACACAACATATTATTTTATTTTAATATTTTTCAAATTTGTTAAAAATGCATTTAAAATAAAGAGAGCTTATGCACCGAGAGCCAGAACGCCATGTCTAGGATCGAATAGTTATTTTCTCCATTCCATATAAACTATCACTTATGTAGTATAACTTTTTATAAAAATTCGATTCGGGACATGGGAGCATATGCTTCCACCACCAGAAAAAACATTTTCAAAACGACCAAAAATTCTGAACAAAAATTTAGCACTTAACATTCTATGTGCACGTGCCAAGTTTTGCGAAAAAATGACAGTTTTTGTGTCTTGTATAAAAATACAAACACACAACATAAAAAAGGTCATTTTCTCGTGAAACACATAGAATGTCGAGATCTATGTGTGAATTTTTTTGGTGATTTTTTTTAACATTTTAATATTTATACTAAGTTATACTAAATTATGTAAAAAATATCACTTATGTAATATAAGTAATTTGTATTTTTTCTGATCTGAATTAAGTGTTAGAAACTTAGTACAAACTTTATACTGTATTTGTACAAAATAATCGACACTTATTATGCATAACTAGCTAAATGCCCGTGCGTTGCTACGGTTTTATACAAATTATAAGTCGAGAAATCATTTCTTTATTTTATCTGTACAAAGACATGTAGACACAAAGTTATTTCTCCCCGTATCATCGAGCTCAGAGACGAAAAGAATCGAAGGAGGTTCTGATTGTGTCGTCTCTCTCCAACGAGTGGTGCACCTATCAGGGAGCGTGACCTTATCTTTCTCAGAGACAACCCAGATGTGTCTCTCCTCATCGTCAAGAATCAACGACCGCTCTGCTGGTGTAGTATGTTCCCAACCCATCATTGTCACCATCGTCGAGCACGTCCACATAGTCGCCTGCGTTGTGGCAAGCATCCAAGTGAGTAGCTTCCTCCCAACGCGCATGGAGGAGAGCCAAACGTTAACAACAACTACTCTGCTCCTTTCTTATTGTATACTAGCATAATACCCGTGCGTTGCTACGGCCAATAAAATATTGTCGATACTGCTTAGACTTTGAATCCCGAACGGAGGAAGTAATATTTAGACGTATAATATGAAACAACAAATCACTGCTGTGGAATAATAAATATACTATACATGAAGATATTACTTAACCTACTCTAAAATTTTGTGTACATCTGTGTCAACTGTACTTTAGAATCCACTTTCGAAATATATGCCAAAAATGTTATATTTTTTGTGACAGAACTGATACTTTATTCCAACTATTTCTTTGAACAGAAAGAAATATATTTGTAGAAGCCGTTATCTCTCCACCGTAAGTTGAGTGTTTTCTTCATTGCACATCTCTCTATTTTGCTCTTTGCTCTTTTCTTTTTTGACCAAATCGACACCACCACCAGCAGCATATTTTTTTGAAGAAACAAGTCAGGCGGAGCGGATCGCAGCAGCTTGATATGAAGAATGAAACCTGACTATCATCTCCATGATCCATTCTCGCCTCTCCTCATCTTCTCCCCGTCCAAGCTGCCCCAATCCCCTATGACCCTGGACCCCTGGCTGAGTTACCTTTGGACGACCTTCTCCGATTCTCCCTGGCATGCAGCTCCCCTTTCCGAAAGCAGATGTGCTCCCCCTGGTCATGGTCATCCATCTGCGAGCTTCCCCATGGCCGATAACCCCATCCCGTAGAGGAGTTACCGGGATGCCATCCAGGTAGTGCCTGGTCTCCGGCCTGGCCTCGCTGTTGCCGTTTCATATGGTGTTGGTCGCGACCCACCCACGTCGCCCCGAGTAGCCGAGCGAGGTGCCGGCCGCTGCTCTCTATCTCTCTAGCGCCCCCTCAGCCCATCCCCTTTGGCCGCTCCCGTGATTGTAGTGATCCCTTAATAGTAGCAATTAGAGCTAGGTATCCTAAGAAGCTATTTAATTCCCGTGATTGTATATCTTTTGATTTCGTAGAATAGGAAGCTATTTAATTCCGGTGATTAGGAAGGTCGATTAGCCGTTTAATTCTGGCGATTGGGATGGTCGATTTTCCTGATTGCTTTCTAGTTTTTTTTCTTAGGGGTATAACTCGAAATCAAATGATGTATTTACAAAGTGCCTTCACCAACTCCAAACCAATAGTAAAGATATATAGTGTTTTCTCTAGGTAAGGAGATGTAGAATCACACATGATACAGTCTTTCCTTTTGTGTTGCATGCGGTAGCATTACTTAGGAAAGTATAATAATCATCTCCATCTAATCCCTGATTTCTAGATGTATGTGTGTTGATTTTTAAGATCTTGACTTTTTAGTTCTTGAAACTTTGCTAGATCGGACGGATTTTAGAAAAGCATAATTACCCTGCCTATTAATTGCATATCAATTCCCTGATTTTTGGCGTGTGCGGTGATATTTAGATCTTGCCTATTATGGTGGATGGAACATTTGTGGTATCAGATGCAGAATTGACGGTCCGGATTTGTGCAAAGTTTGAGCCATTTTTCATTGCAAATCGACCAATTATGACATCAACTCATACGGTAATTTAATCGTATGAAAAGAAGATTAAAAGAAGATGGTTATTCATCTTCTCTCGCCTAAAAAAATATTGTAAATAGAAGCATACATCCTAAATTACATATAACATGTCCAACCAATATTTATATCAAGCATGCTACGCTCTAGCACACACATAAAAATAATGATTCAATATAGTACATACATGTCCAATTCCTAAATCGATACAAGCAATGGCTATAATTTTTCTAAACAATATGCATGTCCTAATAATCTATAGAAATTACATGTACATGGTACTGTGTGATTAAAGAAAAAAGTAGCAAAAATATTCCTCTTCTTGGATAAGGAGCAGCCGGGCAGCTTTTACCATCTTAAAAAAAGAGCAGCCGGCCTGGACACCAATTCTCTTCTTGGAGCACCAGCAGGGGTATCAAATTATGGAGAGCAGGTCAAGTTTTTGGAGCTGCAGCAGCCAAGTCCAGGTGACGGGTCGGAGGAGCAACGCGGGTAGGTCGGAGAGAAAGCACGGGCCACAACAGGTTGACGTCTATTCCATCGGAGATAAATTGGTGGGCGACCAAGATCTGGTGAGAGGAGGCGAGCCGGGGCACTGGGACAGGGGGAGGGGGTCGCAGGAGGAAGAGACCGGGCGTAGGGAGGAGACATGCGGCGGCGGCCGGAACCTGGTTTACCGGTGGCGAAGAAGACTCGTTTAAAAGCGGCCGGGATATGATTCCAACGGAGCCGAGCTGTGTTTCCTCGATCGATAGAGGGGTCGACCGGTATCATCCTGGACGTCCTCGTCAGCTCCGCGCTCACCCAAGACCTAGGAGAACCTCCATTCAATCTGTACGGCGAGCCGGCGAGGAGGAGGCAACCGTCGAGACGCAATTCCGGGTAGTCTCGTCTCCACGCGAGGGCAACTGCCTCGATTTATTTTTATTTTTCTAGGACCTCATAACTTGGCAGTGGTAAAGTTAGTAATATGCCATATCTTGTAGGGGCAAAATCGGAAATCAACTGGAATCCTACAGTAAAGAGAAGAAGATTTTGGATAAGAGGGAGAACATTTTATGTTGGCTGGCCTTTCGGCCCGCCCCACGGCAGCCTCCATCGGCCTCAAACAGTCCTCGGTCCAAGATCGGTCCAGTTACCTGCCACTAGATGGCCCGAACGGCCGAACGGCTGGAATTGGCCGGCCGTGCTTCCCCCACCCCCACCGCCACCGCCGTCACCCCACTCTCTCACGGCTGTGACAGTCAGGCTCCAGTTCCGCCACAGATTATGCGGGACGAGACCATGGCCGGCGGCGAGCCACCGAGGTAAGGTTCAGTAAACCGCTATACTCCCCAGGCATTTGGTTCCGGTGGTGCTTCTGCATTATTTTTCGAGTGCTTGTCCATTGGTAGCCGCCTTAACCTTGCTATAGATTCCATTGTTCATCGCGTTCCACGAAATCGCTAGGTATTTCTTCTTTGCGGGTAAAATCGTTAGAGTTTGTTGGAATGCGCTGCGTGCGCCGCGTTCTGTTGATCCCGTTTACTCAAATCAGATGGGGCCGTCAGTTAGCCTGCGCAATGTGATTATATGGGGCACATTCACACGCTGAATCTCTAGTGGTGATTCGTGATAGGAACACATAGGAAGGGGATAGATGAAATTTCAAGCAAATTGGACCGCGCTGATGGAGGTTTGTGGAGTGTGAGAAGGTACTTTCAGTTTAAACAAATTCTGAATGTTACTTCATAGACCGTGGCATCAGGTAGATGCTTTAACGCTGAACTGAGGACGGTCTGCATCTCGTACCTTTTTCAGATCAATCAAACAAATCTGCAGTGTTTCCTGATATCGTGTGTTCACATGGCCTCGCCGTTTTTTGCGTGATTTCTTGTTAAAAGTATACTCAACAACTCAACGACATCTCTTAACCGATTTTCTGTAACAAGGACGCAATGTATGTGATTGTGACCCCAGGAATGAATTAAGTATCACAGGGACCAGCAGGAACTCTAATTAGACAGTACTGTACAGAGAAAGGTTTGTAGAGTATGCGAAGATGCTTCTGAATGAAACGTATCCTGAATACTAGTTTATGGCACTGTAGACTGTAGTTACAAGTTACAACTATGCGCCGAAGGAAGAATGTTCCATGTCTTGTATGTCTATCTCTGAGCAATCAAATAAATCTGCAGTCCTCCCTGTGATTGTATATCCAGATGCCGCACAGTGTTTGGCAGGAGTACTTTGGGAAGTATACTGAATAGCTAATTAAATGAATGTAGATTTTAAACCTCTTTTAACCAACTTCCTCTAATCCAGAACTGAGTTTGGATCTGCAAGGTTTGCACACACAAAATAACCAAAATTGAATAGGGAGGCCCGTAACGGCGGGCCTTTGCTTTACAGAGATGTACACTAAACACAATATTGCACGGCATGTTAGAAAGCAATCCTTCTACTCAATTTACACCTAGTCTAGCGAAGTACAAGGTTGACATCTATTTCATTGTTCTCCTTTGACTACGTCTCCACCTGCAGGCTGGCATCTGGATTATCCAGGCAGGACGCTACCTCTTGGATGGTTGGCCTCAGGCAAGGATTATGGTTGATACACTTGCAAGCAACTTCAAGCACCTTCAGCATTTGCTCTTCATGTCCGCTTTCTCTAAGCGCTGGATCCAAGACCTCAGTATGCTTTCCCTGGGACGTCATCTCCCGTACCCATTTGACAAGTTCCTTCGATTTGGACAAGACCTCGATAGGCCTTTTCCCCGTGAGCAGCTCAAGCAACACAACTCCAAAACTGTATATATCTCCCCTCAGTGTAGCTACCCATTCATGCCCGTACTCGGGAGGAATATAACCCAGAGTGCCAACTAGCTCAGTTGAGACATGTGTATCAAAGGGACGGATCAATCTGGCAAGGCCAAAATCTGCAACATAAGCTCTGAATTCCCTGTCAAGAAGGATATTGCTGGACTTTATGTCACGATGTACAATGTGAGGCTTGCATATATTGTGAATGTAGGAAAGGCCCTGGCTTGCTCCTTGTGCAATCTTGAGCCTTGTTGGCCAGTCTAGCAATGAGTTACCATTGTCCTTGTTGTGCAGCCAATCGTCCAGGCTCCCATTTTCCATGTAAGAATATATGAGGAGCCTTGAGTTTCCCTGGATGTAGTAACCCCATAGAGGCACGAGATTGTCATGTTGTGCCACGGTGAGTGCTTCAACCTCTGCGGTAAATTCTCTTTCCATCAGACACATTTCTCCGTTGAGCTTCTTGATGGCAAGCTTGGGTCCATTAGGTAGCTCTGCCTTGTAAACTAGGCCATTACCTCCGCACCCGATAATGTTATGCTGGTCAAAGTTATTTGTGGCCTTTAATATAGCACTGAAGGTGATTTTTTCTGGTTCTCCCTTGCCATGTGGTACCATAACCAAAATGGTTCCTTTTATCACATTACACAAGTCATCCGAAGAATAAGTGAAGGAAGTTGCTTCTATGTCGCCGCTGTTGCTGCTCTTGTTTTGGTGGACAGAGTGTGATCTTCTGAGGGACATAAGAACACGTGCCAGCAAGAACAGGACTGCAAGCCCTCCAAAGAACACACCTAATGCAAGTGCAGCAATGGCCTTCTTGTTCCGCCGCTTCGCGGAGAATGAAGATGCTCTGGAGCTGCAGTTATTGCTGAGCATACGGCCGCATAGTTTTGGATTTCCGCTGTAGCTAGAATTTGAAAAGGAATCAAACTGTCCTCCACTTGGAACTGGTCCTTCTAGCTTGTTGTTAGAAACATCAAATCTAGAAAGGAAGTGCAGATCACTCAATGCAGATGGTATTGCGCCTGTCAGCTGGTTGTTTGACACATCAAGTGTTTGCAGGTTTCTGAGGTTGCAAATCTGTTGTGGTATTTCACTAGTTAAGCTGTTGGAGCTTAAATTGAGGACGTCGAGCATTTTTAACTGACCAATCTCAGGGGGAATTACACCGGTGAAATTATTGCTGGCTAGAATCAAACTGATGGGGAAAGCACTGACCATGCGGTATTGACGTGATGGTGTCCAAAATACAGGTAACTCAAGGAATCTCGTGTCCAACTTGGCAGCATTCTTCTCTGATAGTAGCATCGGCATATTTGTCAATGCTGCTGGTATGTTCCCTGTTAGTTTGTTGCTTGATAGGTCTAGATAGAATAGGAAGCCCAGACCATCAATCCAGGGTGGTATTTCTCCGGTGAGGTTATTAACTGATAGATCTAGCATCTCCAATTTTTCAAGCTTTGATATCCAAAGAGGGATCCGCCCAACCAATGGGCAAGCATCTATTGTCAGTACCTGAAGCTTCTCAAAACCATCAATTTTGTCATCCTGTGGTATGGTTTCACCCTTGAAGTTGGTTCCAATAAGCAGTGTGGTGAGGTTCTTGCAGTTTTTGAGCACCTGAAGTGCATTTGTGATATTTGTAAAGGAGTTGTTGGTAATCGAAAAGAAGGAGAGGGACCTGAGATTGGCAATGCTTGGTGAGAGCTGGCCATCAAAGTTATTGAAAGCCAGGCGCAATGCAACTAGGTTGCTGCATGAGTAGATACTGTCAGGAACTGTACCAGTGAAGAAGTTCATTGAAAAATCAGCTATCCTCAGATCCAACATGGTGAAGTTGACTTTGCTAAGATCCCCGGTAAAACTGTTGTTTCTGACGGTAATATATCTGAGATTTGTGCAGTTACCTAGTGCCGATGGCAGCTCACCAGACATATTATTGTTGTCCAAGTAGAGTTCCTCCAATCTTCTTAACTGTCCAATAGAATCTGGAATCTTGCCACTGAGACCAGTCGACCCAAGATTAAGCACAGCCAGACTGCTTAGCCTGACTATGAGGGAACCATCAAGAAATCCTTGCAATGCATTGTTTGGTAGAGAGAGTTCCTCCAATGAGGTAGCGTTGAAGAGTTCGTCTGGGAGAGCTCCACTAAGGTCGTTATGGCCAGCCCTGAACACTTTCAGCATGGAGCAACTGCCAAGTCCTGGGGTAATATTGCCGCTGAATTGGTTGTAACATAGGTCAAGCATGGCAAACGATGGGGCGTTGATGCAGATAGAAGATGGTATTTGTCCTGTAAAGCTGTTGTTGCTCACATTAAGAGCAACCAGATTCTTCATGGACTCCCATATTGTGGATGGAAACTGTCCTGTAAACAAGTTGCTTGATATATTCAGAACCTGGAGAGGAAGGCCGGGATTCGAGGATTGCCGCTCCTGCAGATGACCATTGAGGCGGTTGAAGCTGACGTCGAGGATAACAATGCTTCTTGAGAAAACCAATTCCGTTGGTAGGCTGCCTCCCAGTGAATTATGGGACAGGTTGAGGCGCAACAGGCCAGTAAGATCGCCGAGGGATGGCGAGATGATCCCTTTGAGACCTTTGGAAGCCAGCAGGACATCTGTGACTGTCCCATCGCTGCCGCAGACGACCCCTTCCCATTTGCAGCAGTCTGTGCCATTCACCCATGACACGTTGAGACCGCCGGTGCTTCCTGGCACGAGGCCACCTAGGAAGTCGACGAGGGAGCTTCTCTCCTGCTCCGTGCAGGAGCTTGCTGGAGAGGCCAAGGAGAGCAGAACGGCAAGGGCTAGGCAAAAGAAAGGCACGGATGATTTGGTGTATCGGCTGCTACTACTGCATGATGAACCGAGCGGCTGCATGGCTCTCTCCTGAAACTAGCCTGCTGGAGCCTGCAAGGACGATCTATTTGGATTCTGATGGCCTACAAAACCATGGGGTTGTTCTGCAAAGCAGCATGTGGGGAAGAAGCTGCCTGCTGTGTTTTCCTGTTCTTTCTTCGTCGAGCTCCCTCAAGGAAGATAGCATATGTGAGATGCTATAGACACATCCTAATCAGCTCTTTTTACACGTTTGCCACTACCGTATTTTCAATCCACAGAGGAAAAAGAAATACTTCTGGTGGCCCATTTCACATGTTTGACCTTTTGCCTGGGCAGCTCCAGTTCTACACAAAAGTCCAACTTCCCTATGCAATACATTAGTTGTTATCCCTTTTCCAGATCGTCACCAAATTTTGGAAGTAGGTGTGGAATACTGCACCATGCCCAAATAGCTCACAAAAATTTAGGCATATATCTTCCAGTTCAACTATACGACTGTCATGGTCCAGAAACCAAACCATAACTATCAACAACCTGACCGCAGGGTAAGCTTTGCTTAGCATATTTGCATAACGCCGGCGAAACTCGAGAACCGTTGACGTGATAGCCGTTGATAAATTCTCACCGCAAGCGACCAGTTACTGAAAGTTACTAAAAAGATAAACTGCTCGTTTTTCTCAATCTAGTTCATCTCAACTCTGTCCTTACACGTGCAACCTCTTTGCAGAGAAGGCTTCTGGTGAACAGGGGAAAAAAAGCAGGCGTGAAAGGAACCGGTGCTGAAGATTCCAGCGTTTGCAAGGCACTTCTTTTCCGCTAGTGGTAGGTACATGTAGAGAGCACTTAGAACTTATCTAAAGCAATGATTAACGTCGTCGTCGAGGCGTATGTGTGTGTGGTTGATTGAGGAGCAAGTGGAAGCTCAAAGATGGCTCGATAATGGCGAGATCTGGTGGCAGGTCTGAGTTCTTTTCGGCGCGAATTTAGGTTCTTATGTTTTTTAATCAAAACACCATAAAAGTGTTATCTTCCGCCATCTTAAACTAATTCTTCGTTTGATACGCAGTTGTTTTTCTGGATGTTTCATGAAACAAGAATTTGTTAGATGAGGATGTGGTGGGTGGGTACTCCGTTATTGACCCCGAGGCGTTTACTTTTGGAGCTCTGGAAGAGGGTTGCTATATATACGTCTGCAGGAAGGAAGCTTTTCCGGTTTGTTTTCCTTTGGCCCTACAGTGTTGCGTATGTGCGGTGAGTCTGACCTATACATAGATCACGACAAGAAAAAATAAAATCAAAGCTTGGGAGTGCGTAGCGATCGAGCTAGGCGCTGGATCCAAGATGCATGGTCAGGTCAACAAAGTCGCACCGTAAGCTGTAGCTGTAGCCATGGAGTTTTGGGATGAACTAGTAGGCATGTAGCAATTGGTATCCATTCCATGTGCTGTCGCCCGAGATAAGCTAAAATTATTTCCAATCAGCAACGATTGATCGACCGAGATATGGATCAGATTGATTGTAAATGCAATCCACTATCTCAAAATAATGATTCCTAAAAGGAAAGCTGATTCCTCAAATAAATGAAAGCATCTTAAGTGGTCCGCTTATAATGTGGCTCTCCATTACTAAATTCTGCTGGATTCGATCCGAGATAGTTTCATGCCCGTCGCGATTGATTTCTCGCATATACTGTACCTCGCGTGGCCGTCTCTGTCGGAAAAAGCGTTCAGGTCCAAATCAAACTATGCAATTCTGACATCCACTTTATATTTTGCAGGAAATTCACTTGTACTCTCTCCGTTCTAAAATATAAGATATTTTAGCCTATCATTAACATATATGTATCTAGATGCTTTTTAGTATATAGGTTAACTCTTTTTGCTTCTAACCTATACACGAAAAGATGTCTACACTGGTGGAAAAAGGGTCTATGGTCCCGGTTTATTTGGGCCATTGGTCCCGGTTGCTGAACCGGGATACATTACTCGGGACCAATGTCGGTCCCGGTTCCAGCACGAACCGGGACCGATAGGTCTCCACGTGGACGCGCTGCAGGGGTGATCTCCCTGGGTCAATGGTCCCGGTTCGTAGCACGAACCGGGATCATTGATCTCAAGGTTTTTTTTTTCATTCAGGGATTAGGGTTTTATTTGGTGTGTATTGTATTCAATTTAATGGTACTATATATATACATCAATAATGAAGGAACCATATTATATATATATATTACACATCATGGTCACGAATATATTATTAATATTCACTGTCTCATCCGTCGTGCTTGGTCGCTATTACAAACGGTAACTCACACAAATTTGATTTTACATCTTCTTTTTTACACTTCCTTCTAAATGAACCGGGTAATAGTATTCTCCTTTCGGATCTATGACTTGTTCTAATAAGAATCCGGCAATTTCTTCTTGAATTGCTTGCATGCGTTCCCGTGGTAGAAGACCGTCCCGCATCCGTTCGATCTAATTTAAAGAAGGGGATCAATATATATGAATGAAACTAAACACAGTTGATGGTAATAAAATAAAGTTGTGATTATTGTTTATCGTACTTCAAGTTTTTTGAAGTTTCGGTCTGCGCCCTACTCTTTGGTCGTCTGACGAATAAACTCGCAGACATAGTATCCACATAAGTTATTCCCAGCTTCCTGCCTCAAGCACTTTACGAGAACGGAGTTCAATCAAAATAAGAATCAAGCATGATAATTGTATTGAAACTAGAATCAAAGAGATGCGCGGATCTAGCAAGTAGTACTTACATTCAATGGTTGAAATGTAAGCTCTGGCTTCCAAACACCCCTAGTGCTGGCGGTGAACCGTTTCCAAGCCTTCTGGAGGCATTCCTGCATGTTCGCCCAGTTTCCTAAAGGTGTGCGTTTTGAGTCCATGACGTTGACTACTCCTTCGTCAACACTAATGATTAACAGAATAAAGTGGAAGCTGCACAGACATAACGAGTCAAATATACGCTTAACATCGAGTAAAGCGAAAACAGAATGTGTACAAGACAGTAACACTCACTTGAAGTTGTAAGGAAATAGTATTTCCCTTCTGTTGCTGAAATACTTCAACGATTGTACCAAGTTATCCTCTGTCTCTTTGGGTTTTTTTTTTTAGAGTATCTTCATAAACGAAATTGCAGTCAACGAACCCAAGGTCATAGATTCCTCCTTGGTCGCATTCGAGAATCTTCATTCTGCATATATAATTAGTATAATGATGAGTAAGATTATACAAGCAACGAATGAGCTGAGCTAGAAAGACTTAATAATACTTACGGACAATAGGCACTAACGATAGTTTTGTCGAGGGCGTCTTGCTGATAAAACTGAAATAATTATAGAAATTCAATCAGTAAGAAGCCATTTCCATGACCGTAATGGTGGTGTTTATATCCAGCATAGATCCAGTTTGTGGATTCAGCACAGGCTTGCATGTACCAGTTATGCAATCTCCGCATTTTTGTTGGTAGATCTTTGACTAACCCGGGTTTGACGAGAGGATCCCCGTACCGGTATTTGTACGCTATTTGCTGGTACCCCTCGAACTCATCCAGACGACTCATGTACTCAGCAATAGACAGTCCATATAACTTGGCCTTTTCTCCGTAGAGTTGAATAAACTCCGGATCAATGTTCGGATCATGCCGCTCCTGGGCTCTCCACTCATTGGTATCGTACACTTTGAGCGGTTCGATCGATTGATTTTTCTGTTGTCCGAGCTGGGCAACTTCTTTCCCGACTCTCCGCTCTTTTGCCTCAGCCGACTTGGTAATAGAGCGATTATAGTCAGGTGTGAGCGCTATGGGTTGGTGAAGCTGAATCTTAAGCGCGGCTGCTTTGGCTTTATCTTCTGCGGTGACCGGGAAGATCAATGGCTCCGTCGGCTTTGGCTTTTTCTTGTTAGCCATGTCAGTCTTCCACTGTTGATAATGGGCATCTGTGGCCGCAACATTTTCCTCATCTGTCTTCTCGTAAGGAAGCTTCTTCATATTCTGATGAGGTACTCTTGGGAGGGGCGATAGCCTACGTTTCGGTGATCGGAACGTGCTCTTGCTGCTGCTGGTGGTGCTGCCCCTTTTAGTATACTTCCGCTTTAGTCTGTGATGCTCAGGGGACGGAGACGGCTGAGGCGGCGGCGGAGACGGCTGAGGCGGCGGTGGAGACGGCTGCGCTGAGTGGTGAGGCGGTGAAGGTGACGGTTGCGCTGGAGAATCGTGAGGTGGCGGCGAAGGTGGACTGCTGCTCTGAGGAGTGGGTGGCCTTGGCGGGACATAATTTGGAAGCACGATGTGCTCCTTTGGCCATACAACAGTCCCCCCTTTGGCTTCTCCCAGTTCAGTCAGGTCCCTATCTTCCCCTGCAGGGTGGTCCAGCTTTAGCTCCTCAAAATCTTGCTTGACATCATCCACCGCGACGACAGCGTACCCTTTTGGAACCGGTCTGCAATGCAAAGTTCCGTTAGGCGCAGTTGGTACGGCCATGCCGACCGCCGCCGTCACCCTTAAGTTCATAACTTGCACCTTTAGCTCACAAGCTGTGCTCTCCGTGATATCATCCACTGGGTAGCGTTTAGGAGGAGCCGTCGTCAGTGCATCATCATCACCATCCTGGAGCTGGGTGGAAGCGACGCTGCTTTTCTTATTCGATAGGGCGCCGGTACCATCGAATGCAGCTTCTACCATGTGCCGCTGAGATTGGCCGCTGATACCTTGCTGGCTAAGTCTGTCGAGTTGATCCTGCTGCCGCTTTAATGCTTCTTCTACATTACATAGCCGGTCTGCAGCTGCCGCTTTCTCAGCTGCCTCCCTTTCCTTTCTCCTCTGATGACTTTTATCGGGATATCTCTTCATTTCCGCGGGGAAGGCAACATTCCACGGCTTGGAGCCTGGTGTACCTCGTGCTCGTCCGGTGTGTTCATCATTTTTAAGGGCGCGTGTGAGCTCGTCGTTCTCTCTATCGGGAATGAACCGTCCTGCTTCAACATCTTGTACTGCACTTCTAATATCTTCGATGGGCAGTAGGGGATGATCTTTGTGTTTCTGGGTATATATTGCCCTTCCTTCTTTGTCCAACGTGCCCCCATGGCCGTAAAACCAGTTTCTCGCTCGTGGTGTCCATGTTGTGGGCTCTCGTCTGATCCCGGCAGCAATATACTTGACCTCAAGTGCATCCCACTTAGGCATGCAACCGGCATAGCCAGCAGACCCCATATTATGGTGGTACACTTTCTTAGCAGCGTTCTCCTTATTTATTCTCGACCTTTCCAAAGCTTTCTCCGATGTCTTGTACTTCACAAAATCATCCCACTGGTGTCTTAACTTAGCATAGCCGGCTTGATTGAAATCCAGAGTCTTGTCTAACTTGACAAACTTAAGGTACAGTTTCTTCTTCTAGTTCTTGAATGCCTCAGCCATCTTGATCAGAGCAAACTTCTTGACTCTTTTCATGAGCTCCTTATTTGCTCTCTCCTCCTCATCTGGATTCACATCTGGCCTCGGCAGGAGGAAATTAATCATGAGCTTGTCAAAAAGCTTATCTTTGGCAACGTCGCCGACATACGGGACTCCACCGCTGATTGGCCGATTCCATTCTTGAATGATGATCGGGATGTAGTCCCTCACAAGAACTCTGCATTGCTTGACAAATTTTTTTGCGACATCCTCAGGCGCTGTCGGTTCGCCGTCTACACCGACCACTTCGATCCTATATCTCACAGTGTTATCCAACTTTTTTGTTGGGCCTCGTTTCGTTCTGACGGAAGAAGTGCTCGATCCGGAGGGCTAAAAGAAGAAAGAGTGTTAATATATGCATGTATATATAGACAGTCGGGCATTACAAAAAAACATATATACACCTCGCCGGAGTTTCCGAGATTTAAGGTTCAGCCGGAGCCGTCGCCTTCTCCCTCATCGCCTTCTCCCTCATCGCCTTCTTCCTCATTGGCTTCTCCCTCGTCGGCTTCTCCCTCACCGGCTTCTCCCCCGTCCCAGGCTTCTACCTCACCGGAGCCGTCTCCTCGGTTGAGAGATTCATCTCCCTCACCGGAATCGTTCAGAAACGTCCTGGTGACATCTTCATTTTCGCAGATCATTCCTTGGAGGAAGTATTCATCATCTTGAGTTTTTCCATGTGCTGGATCCATAGTTTCTGCAAAATACTGACATTTGTTAGTTAGAATGCACGCTAAAACTAATTTGAACTAATTCTAATTCTAACTAATTCTAATTCTAACTAACAAACTAACCCTAACTTCTAACTAATATTAACAAAAATCTAACCTAATACTAACTAATACTAACAAACAAATACTAACTAATACTAACCTAGTACTAAGTAATATTGATTCCTATTTCTATAATGTGCTAAGTAATATACTAACTACTACAATGTACTAAGTAATATTGATTCCTATTTCTATAATGTGCTAAGTAATATACTAACTACTACAATGTACTAAGTAATACATAAAATACATATATTTCTATTTTCATTTTGTTTCTATTTCTAAAATAAATATATAAAATACATATATTTCTATTTATACATATATGATACATATCTAAAATACATAACTATTTATATATTCTATTTATATATTTCTATTTATACATATATGATACATATGTTTCTATTTTTGTTTTTATTTCTAAAATACATATCTAAAATACATATATAAACCGGTGCTAAAATTCGTTTTTAATCCCGAAATTTTGTTTGTGTTATGCAAATTCGTTTCTATTTCAATTCGTTTTTCTGAAATTTCGTTTGTGTTATGCAAGGTTCACCGGAAGGGCGTCGGCGGTGCAGGGGGCCGGGGCGTCTCCGGCGCAGGGGGCGGCGCTGGGGGGCGGGGCGGCCGCAGGGCGTCGCGGCGGCGCTGGGGGCGCGAGGCGGGACACGGGGGCGTCGCGGCGGCGCTGGGGGGCGGTGGCATCGCGGCGGCGCTGAGGGGCGGCACCTGCATATGCGCAGAGAGAAGGTTAGCGGCGGCGCGGGGGAAGAGGTCGCGGCGGCGGCGGCGGTGCTCACCGAGGGCGGCGGCGACGACGGCGGAGTCGGGCAGCCTGCCGGCGTGAAATTGCGCGCTCCGTGATTTTCCTTAGCAGTTTCGCGAGATTGAGGGGGAAGTAGGGAGGAAGAGGGCGACAGTTATATTTTACGGGGTCATTGGTCCCGGTTCGTGGCATCAACCGGGACCAATGGATCAATGGTCCCGGTTGATGCCACGAACCGGGACCAATGACCTGGGCGGGGGGCGCTGCTGAGCCGCCATGTGCCCAGGATCATTGGTCCCGGTTCGTGGCATCAACCGGGACCGTTGATCCATTGGTCCCGGTTGATGCCACGAACCGGGACCAATGTTTTTCTTTTTTGTTTTTCTTTTTTGTTTTTCTGTTTTAACTTTCTATTTTCATTTTAACAGGAAAAAACTTTCTTTTATTTGAAATTTGAAAAAACTTTGAACAGGAAAACTGTTTCAATTTAAATAACTAATCCAAAACCATTTTCTATTTTCAAAATTATTAATTTTAACTAAACAATTTTAATATTTTTAATTACAAATGCATTAACATATATTTATTGCATAATTTGGAATTTGAAAAAACTTTCAGCAGGAAAAGTGCACACATGTGCATCTTGGAATGGCTTACGATGTTGCAGGAGGAAGTTTTCCTTTTCGATGCACGAAATAGCCCAAATAGTGTTCGAGGAGATGGAGTCTTTCACGGACTTGCATGGAAATTTTTCCGAGGCGGGGCTTTCGAAGATGCCGTAGGGCGTGAGCACCAACGATATCTTCGAGAAGCTCCGCCACGGGAGATTTCCGAACCCTTTACCCAACATACTATTAGAGGAGATGGAGTCTTTCATGGGCTTGTAGGGAAATTTTTCCGAGGCGGAGCTTCCGAAGATGCCGTAGGGCGTGAGCACCAACGACATCTTCGAGAAGCTCCGCCACGGGAGATTTCCCAACCCTGTCCTCCATCCATGGGGATGAAACTCTCCCTACCTTTTAGGTTGGCTGGTTGAGCTGCTTGCCATGGCGTATTGATGCTCCTTTTATAGGCACGACGCCGCTTCTACTTTGTCTTGTTCCTCCGACAAGGGCATCGTACGCTACATGCTTTATCTCATCGAGCAGTGCATCCACCCATGCGTCCTTATCCTGCCGACAGCTTTAGTCCCGGTTGTGCCCACCAACCGGGACTAAAGGTTACCCACACGTCCTTATCCCACCGACAGTTTTGTTAGATGACACAAAAACCACCTTTAGTCCCGGTTGTACCCACCAGCCGGGACTAAAGGTTAGATGGTTTCCCGCGCCACTGCGTTCCCGCCTATTTTCTTCCCACGCTTTCCACCTTTTCCCGCCTCCGTCTTCCCGCCATTTTTTCACTATATATATGTAGGCTTGGCCTCCATTTAAATATCACATCTAGACTCATATCTGCAAACCTCATCACTCTCTCCCATGGCCTCCATCGTATCTCTAACCCCCCGGGAGGCGGAGGCGCTTTGCGCCTCAAACTACCCCTGCCCGCCGGGCTACCGCGTCCCCACCGGCTGGATGCTGAGCGTCGGAGGCGTACCGGTCCCTCCTGTCCCTCTAGGTGTGGCGCGTCAGATGGCCATCACGAAGCACTACTACTTTGAGCTCACGCCAGAGCAGCGGAGGAATCCCAGTGGCATCCCGACTACAACCCGACTTGGGACGCCTTCTTCATCAATCGGCGTGAGAGTGCGCTTGCCAGGCACGAGGAAGACGGCCCACCTTGTTTGAACTTCAACGAGGCCGGCCGTCGGCTGTGGTGGTGCGGCCGGACTCTCCAGAGCGTCATGGCCTACCGTGGCCCCCGCCTGCGCTACCCTCAGTCTCAGCCCACGCGTGCTCACCCACCGAGGTTCGACTACCGCGACTCTGATGCCAGCGACGACAACGTCGGCGACTACGACGACTACAGTGGCGACGTTTATAGGGCTAGGCACGACTATGACTGAATCACTCCAATATTATGTGTCATAGCTGCAAGGAAAAATATTGAAAATCCTTCACAAAATGATGTGTCATAGTTTTCATACATTACATAGATTTACATAGGGTTTAGGGTTTAGGGTAAGAATCCTTCGTCGCGTATGTCGATCCCTTCCCTATAATCGCTTCTTAGGCCGTAACCATGGAGCATCTTCATTATTTAACGGGATGCAAGGGTCAGTTTTCACGGTGAAGGGCGGAATTTCTTCAAACTTATCATAATCTACTGACATGTCTGTCTTGTCCTCGACTCCCGCGATGTTTCTTTTCCCTAAAAGAACTATGTGACGCCTGGGCTCATCGTCTGATGTATTCGTTTCCTTATTTTTTTCTTTTTTCGGTCTGGAGGACATGTCCTTCACATAGAAAACTTGAGCCACATCATTGGCTAGGACGAATGGTTCGTCTCTGTAACCTAGATTCTTGAGATCCACTGTTGTCATTCCGTACAGCTGGTTCACCTTTACCCCTTCTCCATTCATGTTGACCCAACTGCACCGAAACAAAGGGTCCTTAAAAGTAGGTCCATAGTCAAGTTCCCATATCTCCTCTATGTAACCATAGTATGTGTCTTTTTTCCCATTGTCACATGTTGCATCAAAGCGGACACCACAGTTTTGGTTAGTGCTCTTTTTATCTTGGGAGATCGTGTAAAATGTATTCCCATTTATCTCGTACCCTTGGAAAGTCAATACAGTCGCAGATGGTGTCGCGGCCAACAAGTAGAGCTGATCTCCAATAGTGGTGTCATTCATGAGATGTAATTGCAACCAAGTGCCAAAAGTCTCCATGTGATTTTCTTTAATCCAGTAGTCATCCTTTCCCGGGAACTTGGAGCGTACAACATTCATGTGTTTCTTGATATACGGAGCCACAAATGTAGAACTTTGTAGAACTGTGTAGTGTGCTTGATTCAAAGAATGCCCGTCCCTAAATATCATTGCTTTCTTTCCTAGCGTGCCTTTTCCACTCAGTCTCCCCTCATACCGTGATTCAGGAACACCAATCGGCTTAAGGTCAGGAAGAAAGTCAACACAGAACCCAATGACCTCCTTTGTTCCATAGCCCTTGGAGATGCTTCCTTCTGGCCTTGCATGATTACGAACATATTTCTTTAAGACTCCCATGAACCTCTCGAAGGGGAACATATTGTGCAGAAATACAGGACCGAGAATGGAAATCTCATCGACTAGGTGAACTAAGAGATGCGTCATAATATTGAAGAAGGACGGGGGGAACACCAACTCAAAACTGACAAGACATTGGACCACATCCTTTTGTAGCCTTTCCAGACTTTCTCGATCGATCACCTTCCGAGATATTGCATTGAGGAATGCACATAGCTTCACAATGGATACTCGAACATTTTCCGGTAGAAGCCCCCTCAATGCAACCGGAAGCAACTGCGTCATAATCACGTGACAATCATGAGACTTCAGGTTCTGGAATTTTTTCTCTGCCATATTTATTATTCCCTTTATATTTGACGAGAACCCAGCCGGGACCTTGATACTGTTCAGGCCTTCAAAAAAGATTTCCTTCTCTGCTTTGGTAAGAGCGTAGCTGCTTAAGTATTGACGGCCTTTATCAGTATGCTTGTTGTATGGGTCTTTGATACGTTGCTGGTCCTCCCGTGCTTCTGGTGTATCTTTTGTCTTCCCATACACGCTTAGGAAGCCTAGCAGGTTCACGCAAAGATTCTTCGTCATGTGCATCATATCGATTGAAGAACGGACCTCTAGGTCTTTCCAATACTCAAGCTCCCAAAATATAGATTTCTTCTTCCACATGGCCGTGTGTCCGGTAATGGGGTCTTTCAGAACAGATTGACCGCCAGAACCCTTTCCAAATATTACTTCTAGGTCCTTCACCATACCAAATACATCAGCACCTTTAGGGAGCTTAGGCTTCTTCCGGTGATCTGCCTCTCCGTTGAAATGCTTGCCTGTTTTTCTTACTTGATGATTGGTCGGAAGAAATTTACGACACTCCAGGTACACAACCTTCTTACATTTATCCAAATATGTACCTTTAGTCTTATCTAAAAAGTGTGTGCATGCATTGTATCCCTTGTTTGACTGTCCTGAAATGTTACTAAGAGCAGGCCAATCATTGATGGTTACGAACAGCAACGCTCGTAGGTCAAATGGCTCCTGTTTGTGCTCATCCCACACCTTTACACCTGGTTCTGCCCACAGCTGCAAAAGTTCATCGACTAATGGCCTTAGGTACCATCAATGTCGTTGCCGGGTTGCTTCGGTCCTTGGATGAGCACTGGCATCATAATGAACTTCCGCTTCATGCATAACCAAGGAGGAAGGTTGTAGATACATAGAGTCACGGGCCAGGTGCTGTGACTGCAGCTCTGCTCCCCAAAAGGATTCATGCCGTCTGTACTTAGACCAAACCATAAGTTCCTCGCGTCACCTGCAAAGTTCGAGTACTTTCTCTCGATGTTTCTCCACTACGACCCATCGGCGGGGTGTCTCAGTTTCCCGTCTTTCTTACGCTCTTCTTTGTGCCATCGCAACAACCTGGCATGCTCTTTGTTTCCGAACAGACGTTTCAACCGTGGTATTATAGGAGCATACCACATAACCTTAGCAGGAACCTTCTTCCTGGGGGGCTCGTCATCGCCCTCAACATCACCAGGGTCATCTTGTCTGATCTTGTACCGACATGCAGTGCATACCAGACATTTATCCATATTCTTGTACTTCTCACCGCGGTACAGGATGCAGTCATTAATGCATGCATGTATCTTCTCCACATCTAATCCTAGAGGGCAGATAGTCTTCTTTGCTTCGTACGTTGTCTCGGGCAGCTCATTATCCTTTGGAAGCTTCGGCTTCATTATTTTCAGTAACTTCTCAAATCCCTTGTCAGATAAACCAGCCTCTGCCTTCCATTTCAGCAGTTCAAGTGTGGTACCGAGCTTTGTGCTGCCATCTTCGCAATTTGGGTACAACAACTTTTTGTGATCCTTTTGCATGGCCTCGAACTTCAACTTCTCCCTTTCTGTATCGCATTGTTGCTTTGCATCAGAAATGACCCGACCAAGACTATCAGCGGGCTCATCCGATGCCCGTTGTTCTTCTTCATTGCCGCCTCCCTCTTCTTCATTGTCTTCCATTGCAGTATCACCATATTCTTCAGGCGACATAGGATAGCTGTCATCATCCTCTTCTTCATTTTCTTCCAACCTAACCCCTCTTTCTCTGTGCATGGCCCAACAATAATATCCGGGCATGAAACCTCTCCGAAGCAGATGGCTTTGAAGGATTCTCGGGGCAGAGTGCTCCGTCAAATTTCGACAGTCGATGCAGGGACAAGGCATAAAATTATCCACTTTCTTTGCCTTAGCCACATCGATAAATTTATGCAGGCCTACAATAAAATCAGAATCGCGTCGGTCGCCGTACATCCATCGCATCCGCGCAACGATCTGCGTTATAATAATTAACTATTACAATAACATCGTGAATAGTGAAATGACCACCCGCATGGACACATATGCAAGATTTTTGTATCAGTTACAGATGAAGAAGATAAGGTTGCTAACCTCGGCGGAGGATACCGTGTTGTGCGAACTTAAATGTGGCATGGACATTTTGTCGAACACCTTGTGTGCAATCAAAGGAAAAAAAAAGCTAGCACCCACACCTCACAAACAATCCAGCAAATTTTTGTGGCAAAGGGCAAAGGGCTGGGTATCAATTTATAGCCAAGGGAGGGTCTTTGATCCCGGTTCATGCCATAAACCGGGATCAATGCTCCGCAGAGAGCCACGTGCCATGCTGGGGAGGCATTGGTCCCGGTTCATTCCACAAACCGGGACCGATTCCCCGAAATGAACCGGGACCGGCCCCCAAACGGCACGAACCGGGACCATTGCCTGACATTGGTCCCGATTTTCCTACTGAACCGGGACAGATGGCTTTTGTGTCCTGGACCAAAGACCCTTTTTCTACTAGTGCTAGATACATGTATATCAATGATAGGCTAAAACATCTTATATTTTGAAACGGAGGAAGTACTTTGTAACCATGCAATACGATGGGGAAACTTACCCCACCAACTCCTTAGGTTTGGCTGAATGGAAAATCAAAATTCAGAGTACGGTAAACACTGTAATGTTCCTTTTTTTAATATTGGCATAAGGTTTATCAATATTGTACGAAAATTTTGATTTTTTTTTGTATACTGAGAACCATGAAATTTCTTCTCTTAAAATTTGTTTCTTGATACGTATCAAATTTAGATTTCCTATTGTGACCTTGTAGATGCATCTTGTTCGGCTATTGCCATTTTTGTTGGAATCTATATTACTTTTTAGATGTGCCATCCAACTAGATTGCGAAATGCGAGGTGAGTCTTACCGGTTATCAGTCTCTTTTGGTCTAGCTTCCCTTCTAAGTTTTGATAACTTGGGGTTAGTGATTTCTCGCCCGCATCTGAACATTTTACTCTTGTAAAAAAATCGGATTCCTATTCTCTGGCCACATAGATAGAGAACTTAGCTGAAGATATCTTGTTATAATTTATTTTGGTTACCGTAAGCACTTTGTTTCAATCCATAATCCTAAAAAGCATGTTTAATTCATAGAAAGGGATTATCCTCACTCCATCATATTGCCATTCCGGGTGGTTATGCAAGCTCCTTTCTCATTCCCCCTCTCAATTTTCCTCTTTTGGAATATGGGGTGCCCTCCTCCCACTTTTCTTGTTCCATGGTATATTTTCCCCCCTCCTCCATCTGTCTACTTCTCTTCTTTCCCCCTCCTCACTATTGGAGCTCGCGGTGGCCATGCCCCTCATCCTAGGCTTCAAATACTAGGTCAAAATATTTAGAAATATCCATTCTATTATGGTCAGTCACCTCAGATTTACTCGCATAAGTGGATCTGACGCTCCTGTCGACCGCTGCCTATGGTTTGTCTTTATTTGATGAGAGTGAAGATCTCATGTATGTATATCCAAGTAACTAAAACTCCCTTCGCTCTGAAATGTAAGACGTATTGTTTTGTACCAACTCGAAGTATTCTAAGCGCTAATATAGAGAAAAATATCAGTATTCCAAATTGTAAATGACACTGGTGGAAAAAAGGCCTATGGTCCCGGTTCATTTGGGCCATTGGTCCCGGTTGCCGAACCGGGATCCATTACTCGGGACCAATGCCGGTCCCGGTTCCAGCACGAACCGGGACCGATAGGTCTCCACGTGGACGCGCTGCGGTGCGAGGGGGCCTGGGTCATTGGTCCCGGTTCGTAGAACGAACCGGGATCGTTGATCCAGGTTTTTTTTCCATTTAGGGTTTAGGGTTTTATTTGGTGTGTTTTGTATTCAATTTAATGGTATTATATATATACAGCAATAATGAATATATTACACATCATGATCACAAATATATTATTCACCGTCTAATCCGTCGTGCTTGGTCGCTATTACAAACGATAACTCACACAAATTTGATTTTACATCTTCTTTTTTACACTTCACCCTTCTAAATGAACCGGGTAATAGTATTCTCCTTTCGGATCTATGACTTGTTCTAATAAGAATCCGACAATTTCCTCTTGAATTGCTTGCACGTGTTCCCGTGGTAGAAGTCCGTCCCGCATCCGTTTGATCTAATTTAAAGAAGGGGATCAATATATATGAATGAAACTAAACACAGTTGATGGTAATAAAATAATGTTGAGATTATTGTTTATCGTACTTCAAGTTTTTTGATATTTCGGTCTGCACCCTTCTCTTTGGTCGTCTGGCGAATGAACTCGCAGACATAGTATCCACATAAGTTATTCCCAGCTTCTTGCCTCAAGCACTTTACGAGAACGGAGTTCAATCAAAATAAGAATCAAGCATGATAATTGTATTGAAACTAGAATCAAAGAGATGCGTGGATCTAGCAAGTAGTACTTACATTCAATGGTTTAAATATAAGCTCTGGCTTCCAAACACCCCTAGTGTTGGCGGTGAACCGTTTCCAAGCCTTCTGGAGGCATTCCTGCATGTTCGCCCAGTTTCCTAAAGGTGTGCGTTTTGAGTCCATGACTTTGACTACTTCTTCGTCAACACTAATGATTAACAGAATAAAGTGGAAGCTGCATAGACATAACGAGTCAAATAGCTTAACATCGAGTAAAGCGAAAACAAAATGTGTACAAGACAGTAACACTCACTCGAAGTTGTAAGGAAATAGTATTTCCCTTCTGTTGCTGAAATACTTCAACGATTGTACCAAGTTATCCTCTGTCTCTTTGGGTTTTTTTTAGAGTATCTTCATGAACGAAATTGCAGTCAACGAACCCAAGGTCAAAGATTCCTCCTCGGTCGCATTCGAGAATCTTCATTCTGCATATATAATTAGTATAATGATGAGTAAGATTATACAAGCAACGAATGAGCTAAGCTAGAAAGACTTAATAATACTTACATGCAATAGGCACTGACAATAGTTTTGTCGAGGGCGGCTTATTGGTAAAACTGAAATAATTCTAGAAATTCCATCAGTAAGAAGCCATCTCCATGACCGTAATGGTGGTGTTTATATCCAGCATAGATCCAGTTTGTGGATTCAGCACAGGCTTGTATGTACCAGTTATGCAATCTCCGCATATTTGTTGGTAGATCTTTGACTAACTCGGGTTTGACGAGAGGATTCCCGTACCGGTATTTGTACGCTATTTGCTGGTACCCCTCGAACTCATCCAGACGGCTCATGTACTCAGCAATAGACAGTCCATATAACTTGGCCTTTTCTCCGTAGAGTTGAATAAACTCCGGATCAATGTTCGGATCATGCCGCTCCTGGCCTCTCCACTCATTGGTATCGTACACTTTGAGCGGTTCGATCGATTGATTTTTCTGTTGTCTGAGCTGGGCAACTTCTTTCCCGACTCTCCGCTCTTTTGCCTCAGCCGACTTGGTAATAGAGCGATTATAGTCAGGTGTGAGCGCTATGGGTTGGTGAAGCTGAATCTTAAGCGCGGCTGCTTTGGCTTTATCTTCTGCGGTGACCGGGAAGATCAATGGCTCCGTCGGCTTTGGCTTTTTCTTGTTAGCCATGTCAGTCTTCCACTGTTGATAATGGGCATCTGCGGCCGTAGCAATTTCCTCATCTGTCTTCTCGTAAGGAAGCTTCTTCATATTCTGATGATGTACTCTTGGGAGGGGCGATAGCTTACGTTTCGGTGATCGGAACGTGCTCTTGCTGCTGCTGGTGGTGGTGCCCCTCTTAGTATACTTCCGCTTTAGTCTCTGAGGCTCAGGGAACGGAGACGGCTGACGCGGCGGCGGAGACGGCTGAGGCGGCGGTGGAGACGGCTGCGCTGAGTGGTGAGGCAGTGACGGCGACGGTTGCGCTGGAGAATGGTGAGGTGGCGGCGAAGGTGGACTGCTGCTCTGAGGAGTGGGTGGCCTTGGCGGGACATAATTTGGAAGCACGATGTGCTCCTTTGGCCATACAACAGTCCCCCCTTTGGCTTCTCCTAGTTCAGTCAGGTCCCTATCTTCCGCTGCAGGGTGGTCCAGCTTCAGCTCCAGAAAATCTTGCTTGACATCATCCACCGTGACGACAGCGTACCCTTTTGGAACCGGTCTGCAATGCCAAGTTTCGTTAGGCGTAGTTGGTACGGCCATGCCGACCGCCGCCGTCACCCTTAAGTTCATAACTTGCACCTTTAGCTCACAAGCTGTGCTCTCCGTGATATCATCCACTGGGCAGCGTTTAGGAGGAGCCATCGTCAGTGCATCATCATCACCATCCTGGAGCTGGGTGGAAGCGACGCTGCTTTTCTTATTCGATAGGGCGTCGATACCATCGAATGCAGCTTCTACCATGTGCCGCTGAGATTGGCCGCTGATACCTTGCTGGCTAAGTCTGTCGAGTTGATCCTGCTGCCGCTTTAATGCTTCTTCTACATTACACAGCCGGTCTGCAGCTGCCGCTTTCTCAGCTGCCTCCCTTTCCTTTCTCCTATGATGACTTTTATCGGGATATCTCTTCATTTCCGCGGGGAAGGCAACATTCCACGGCTTGGAGCCCGGTGTGCCTTGTGCTCGTCCGGTGTGTTCATCATTTTTGAGGGCTCGTGTGAGCTCATCGTTCTCTCTATCGGGAACAAACCGTCCCGCTTCAACATCTTGTACTGCACTTCTAATATCTTCGATGGGCAGTAGGGGATGATCTTTGTGTTTCTGGGTATATATTGCCCTCCCTTCTTCGTCCAGCGTGCCCCTATGGCCGTAAAACCAGTTTCTCGCCCATGGTGTCCATGTTGTGGGCTCTGGTCTGATCCCGGCAGCAATATACTTGATCTCAAGTGCATCCCACTTAGGCATGCAACCGGCGTAGCCAGCAGACCCCATATTATGGTGGTACACTTTCTTAGCAGCGTTCTCCTTATTTATTCTCGACCTTTCCAAAGCTTTCTTCGATGTCTTGTACTTCACAAAATCATCCCACTGGTGTCTTAACTTAGCATAGCCGGCTTGATTGAAATCCGGAGTCTTGTCTAACTTGACAAAGTTAAGGTACAATTTCTTCTTCCAGTTCTTGAATGCCTCGGCCATCTTGATCAAAGCAAACTTCTTGACTCTTTTAAGTAGCTCCTCATTTGCTTTCACCTCCTCATCTGGATTTACATCTAGCCTCGGCAGGAGGAAATTAATCATGAGCTTGTCAAAAAGCTTATCTTTGGCAACGTCGTCGACATACGGGACTCCACCGCTGCTTGGCCGATTCCATTATTGAACGATGATCGGCATGGAGTCCCTCACAAGAACTCCGCATTGCTTGACAAATTTTTTTGCGACATCGTCAGGAGCTGTCGGTTCGCCGTCTACACCGACCACTTCGATCCTATATCTCACAGTGTTATCCAACTTTTTTGTTGGGCCTCGTTTCGTTCTGACGGAAGAAGTGCTCAATCCGGAGGGTTAAAATAAGAAAGAGTGTTAATATATGCATGTATATATATAGACAGTCGGGCATTACAAAAAAACATATATACACCTCGCCGGAGTTTCTGAGATTTAAGGTTCGGCCGGAGCCGTCGTCTTCTCCCTCGTCGCCTTCTCCCTCGTCGGCTTCTCCCTCGTCGCCTTCTCCCTTGTCGGCTTCTCCCTCACCGGCTTCTCCCCCGTCCCAGGCTTCTACCTCACCGGAGTCGTCTCCTCGGTTGAGAGATACATCTCCCTCACCGGAATCGTGAAGGAAATATGCCCTAGAGGCAATAATAAAGATGTTATTATCATATTTCTTGTTCATGATAATGTTTATATTCCATGCTAGAATTGTATTAAGCGGAAACTTTAATACTTGTGTGGTTTATGAACAACACCGTGTCCCTAGTACGCCTCTATGGACTAGCTCATTGATTAATGATGGTTAAGGTTTCCTAACCATAGACATGAGTTGTCAATTAATAATGAGATCATATCATTAGGAGAATGATGTGATGGACAGACCCAAATAAAGCAGAGCAATTAGATCGTATCATCGTGTTCATCTTTGCGAAGCTTTTCCTATGTCAAGTATTGTATTCCTTAGACCATGAGATAATACAACTCCCTAGTATCGGAAGAAAGCTTTGAAGTCATCAAACGTCATCCTATGTGAGGGTGATAATAAAGGTGTCTCTCAGGTGATCGGAAAGTACTTGTTGGGTTGTATGTATCGAGATGGAATTTGTCCCTCCCAAGTCAGGAGAGATATACTTCGGGCCCACTCGGTAATCGATATCAACACCGCTTGCAAGCATGTGGTTAAGGAGTTAATCACGAAGTGATATCGGATTACGGAACGAGTAAAGTACTTGCTGTGAACGAGATTGAACTAGGTATGGTGATACCGACGATCAAATCTCGGGCAAGTAAAATATCGTGTGACGAAGGGAATACATATACGGGATTAATTGAATCCTGACATCGTGGTTCATCTGATATGATCATCGATGAATATGTGGGAGTCAATATGGGTTTCCAGATCCCGCTGTTGATTATTGATAGAAGATCATGTCTACATATTCTCAAACCCGTGGGGTCACACACTTAACGTGTATCGATGCTAGGATAGAATGGATAATTGGTTTATGAGTTTTAGTTCGGAGTCTCGGATGAGATCCAGGACGTCACGAGAGGTTCCGGAATGGTCCGGAGAATAAGATTCATATAAAGGAAAGCAGTTTTTGGATTCCGGAAAGGTTTCGGAGTTTATCGGTATTGTACCGGAAGGTTCTAGAAGGTTCCGGAGTGGGACCAACGTGGGCCCACTTGACGGAGGCCTGCGTGGGCCTAAGGGGAAGTGCCCTGGCCGCCCTGGGCCAGGCGCACAAGGCCCCTAAGGCCCAGCCGGCCAGCCCAAGGGGAAACCCTAAGGGAGTCTTCAAAGAAGGAAGGGGGGAAACTTGCCCCCCACTCTTCCTACTCCAAGTCGGCGCCCTAGGGTTTGGGGAGAGGCCAAGCTGGCCGGCCACCCCTCTATATATAGGGGGGCAAGGGCGCAGCCCTCTAAACCCCTAACCCAAACCCTAGCCGCCAACTGCTGCCCTCCCTCTTTCTCTCTCGCGACTGCGCGTAGGCGAAGCCCTGCCGCAGAAACTCTCCACCATAAGCACCACGCCGTCATGCTGCTGATCCAATCTATCTCTCCACCATACTTGCTGGACCAAGGAAGGAGGAGACGTCGCTGCACCGCACATGTGCAACTCTCGGAGGCGCCGCCACTTGCAGCGTAGGATCGGATCGGATCGCGAGGAGGAGACGGCGAGTACGACTACGTCAACCACGTTCTATTGAACGTTTCCGCTGTGCGAATCTTCAAGGGTATGAAGATCTCATCTACCTCTCTCGTTGATTACATCTCCTAGATTAGATCTTGGCTTTCTTGTTCGCATCCGTAGGAAAATTTTTGATTTACTATGCTGTGAAACCCTTCAGTGGTATCAGAGCCAGGTCTATGCGTAGATGTGTTTCACGAGTAGAACGGAACATGCTTGTTGCGGGCGTTGATGTTTTCTGTTGCAAACCTCTTGTTGTGTATTTCTTATGGCGCGGTATAGTGAGATCGAAGCGGTCCAGGCCAACTTTACGCGACCGCGTTCGCGAGACCGGCTCCGCACTTGACGTGTGGCTTGTTCCATACATGCGGCTGGTGGATGCCAGTTTCTCTCACTATAGTAGTCATGGGACTTACATCGGATGTTAGCAACCATAATATCACCGTTGTGGCTTTCGTAGGTAAGAATCGTTCTTAGCTTGCTACTCCCATAAGCCACGTAAAACATGCAACAACAAAGTAGAGGCGTCTAACTTGTTTTTGCAGGGAGTGTTTTGTGATATGGTATGGCCCAAGACATGATGAGTATGAATTGAGTTGTATGCAATGATCATGTTTTGTAATCTTTCACGACTTGCATGTCGATGAGTTCACAACCGGCAGGAGCCATATGGTTGTCTTTATAATTATGTATGACCTGCGTGTCAACTTCTTATACGCCATGTAATAGCTTTACTTTATCGCTAAGTAGTTAGCAATAGTTGTAGTTGCTATTCGTGGTGGAGGCAATCATGGTGGAGTGATGGAGATCATGCCGGCGCGCACAAGATGGAGATCATGGCGCGGAGATTGGCTATACCATGTCACATAAAATTATATGCATGTGATGTTTATCCTTTTATGTATCTTATTATGCTTAGATCGCGACGGTAGCATTTTAAGATGATTCCTCACTTAAAGATCAAGATAAAATTGTGTTCTCCCCATGTATGCACCGTTGCGAAAGTTCGTCGTTTTGAAGCATCTCGTGATGATCGGGTGCTATAA
This sequence comes from Dactylis glomerata, assembly GCA_007115705.1. Lineage (NCBI taxonomy): Eukaryota > Viridiplantae > Streptophyta > Magnoliopsida > Poales > Poaceae > Dactylis > Dactylis glomerata. The sequence goes on from QXEO01000522.1 coordinate 1,266,342, forward strand.
ACTCTACGTTCACATACAACGGGTGCAAGCCAGTTTTGCACATGCGGAAATACTTGGGTTTGACTTGACGAGTCTAGCATGTACAGACATGGCCTCGGAACACATGGACCGAAAGGTCAAGCATGAGTCATATGGATGATATGATCAACATGTTGATGTTCACCATTAAAGCTACATCATTCACGTGATGATCGGTCTCGGTGTAGTGAATTTGGATCATGCTTCACTAAACAACTTTGAGGAATGTTGAATTTAGTGGGAGTTCATTAATAATTTGATTAACTTGAACTAATTATCTTGAACTAAATCTTAGTGTATTTGCATAAGTCGTTGTAGTCTTTGGCAACCGTTTTCCACCGACACTTAGTTTTAATTGAGTTAAAAGAACTATAGAATTCTGGATAGTCACTTTTCGGTCTAGTGCCGTTTAATGTCAAGACTAAAGATTAAGTCCTATTGCAAACTTTAGCAAACCTTGCTTGCTCCATACGATTTAATAAATTGTATTAATCTAAGAGCAACGATTCAAGTTTAGTATCTAAAGATCATATGTTTGCCTTCATGATAAATTGATCTTCAAAATTGTTTGAGAATCAAAGTGATCATCGAGCTGAAAGAATTGTTTCAGAAACAAATAAGAAGTGAAAGATATTTGATATCTAAGACTTTGATTGTTTGCAAAATGATGAAGTATAATCTAGTAAAAGAACATATGCTCATATTGTATGACTATATGTGAAGATTGAAGATGCTAGGCGTCCCGATCACCCAAAAGTTTGGGAACTAATATTATACTTGCATTCATCCTTATAAGCTATAGTAGTTTCATCATGAAAGATGTCATGATAGGACGTATGAAAAGGTATCGGCTAAATTGTTTTTGCTATACCAAAAGAATACTAAAGAATGGAATCTGGAAGAATACCAATCATATGATGATGGCGATCCACTTCAAAGTGCAAAATCCAAGGCTATTAGTATTTGACTAAAAATCCTTTGGACTATGTGTCAAATGATTGACGCCACTATTGATGTCGATAGATTCTTCTAAAAAGGAGAGGAAATGCTAAATAGGATCTGCAAAATTATTTGGTAGAAAAAGGAAAAAGACTGGAATTGTCCAGCTCAGGTATATAAATGATATACATATTATAGATGAATTCTTTTGCTCGTTAACAATGTAATTCTTGGGTATTCGATACTGATTTGTTGGTATGAAATGTCATACAAAGCAACACAATACAAGAAGTACAATGGCCTAAGTAACTAGTAAAAGAATATGGTAATGATGCATGTCGAGATACAAATAAAAGTGTTATTGTGCTTCTCGTCGACATCAAACCTAGCCTTCAAGATATTTCATGAACTTAATAATTGTTATCTTGTTCTGGTATTATGAGAACAATTGTTGTTCATGTCATTATCGTCTTCCATAATCGATGGATAGATTATTATTATCTTGTTGGTGAAATAAACATTTATAACACTGATGCTAAAGGTCGCAAGACAAAATGAATTTCACTTATATTTGACACCGCTGTTTAAGTCATATTGGAAACAAAACATGAAAGAAATTCTATATTGATAGAATTTTGAGTCAATTGATTTTGAATTGATTGACGCTTGTGAGACTTTTCCTAAAGATGATTAAACTTCGTTCATGGGCCATGGACAGATCAAGCGACTAACTAAATGGAGATCATACATGTTGATGTATATAGTCCATGGTGTGAAGTCAATCATGGTGTATTTTCTATTTCATCAATGACTCGAATAGATGTATGGTATATCTACTTGATGAGATAGAAGTATGAAACAATTGAAATTGTTCAATTTATGAAGTGGAAATTATTGTAACAAGAAAATTCAAGTTTTTATGATTGGATCATAAAGAAGAATATTTGAGTTACAAGTTTAGCAAACATCTAAGAGTTAGAGGAATTGTTCCACAAACTTGCATCGTGATAAACACCATAGGAGTATGGAGTTTTTCGATGGATGTAATCCAACCTTGTTTGACATGGTTAGATCAATGATGAAATAAACTACCAATATAATTTGTGGATTATGCTTTAGAGACTACCGCTTTGATCTCACTAGAGTGCCATCATAATCTGCCGAAATGACACCATACAAGTTATAGTTGTATTTTCTTGAATTTTGGTATGCAAGGCATATGTGTAAAATGTTTACAACCAAAATTGGATTAGTAAGTCTTTGTAGGTTATCCCAAAGAATTTCGATGGGTATTTCTTCTGCCATAAACCCAATTAAAGGTGATTGTCACTGAAAGAAGTGAACTTCTTATGAAGGAGTTTTTCGCGAAAGGTTTAAGTAGGAGGAAGATAGAACTTGATGAGGTTATTGAATCTGAGCAAGATGATCAGAGTAGCGCAGCACCAGAATTTGTTCTGGAAGCGGCAACTGCATTCATAGCTCACGCGTCTACAATATGTTGTAGTCATGGCATCAAAGTTGCTATTTAACCAAGTTGGTCGTAATCAAATAGCAAGATTTGAGGACGAGATATTATTAGATAATAGTAACCAACAATATACAAAGAAGCGGTGATGGGCCCTGACTTCGTCATATGAATTATTCTAGCAACAGTTACATATAGAGATATGTTAGTTGAATAAACGAAACAACATTCCTCTACCGGAATGCACACCAAGGACGTGTACCTGACACGACCCAATGGGTTTTGTTGATTCAAAGGTTGCTAGATATGTATGTAAACTTCTATGGTAGAAGTAAGCATAGCGAAGTTGGAATCTTCAATGATGAAAATGTTAAAGTGTTAATTTCATCAAGATATTTGAAGATGCTTGTATTACAAGAAAGTAAGTGGGAGCGCTAAGACATATTTCTAATGCTTTATGTAGATGACATATCGTTCATTGGAAATTATGTGTTTTTCTTGATATTGTTAAGTTTTCATTATAATTGGATTTTTGATGAAAGACTTAGGCAAAACCAGAATATTGAGCATCAATGTCTATACAGATAGATTGAGGCACTAATAAAGTTTTGCCAAAGTACATAGATGAAATATTGAATTTGTTCAATATGGAAACAATAAGAACGGTTCTTGTTGCATGGAAGAGGTTGGAGCAAGAATCAATTGTTTAGACACTTGATGAGTGAAACCACAAGAATGATTTTATCAATCTTGTATACCATGATATGTAGATCCAGATGTATCCAATGCTCTAAAGGTTATAGCATTCATATGATGATCGCTGGACAATAGTAAAGATATTCTTATGCACTTTCGAAGAAGTAAGAATATATTCTGTATGCAGAAGTGACAAATGGTTCATTGTAATGAGTTACATTGGCTTTGTCACACATACAAGTAAAATTTTATCCCAATTTTAAGCTATTTGTTTTGAGTTAGAAGGTGGCATAATAAGATGGAAGAAAGTTCCATGATGACTTGGATGAGTTCCAATGTTAATATTGTGGCGGACACTGCAACAAGGGCTAAGTATATAATCGCTTTAGAAGCGGCATAAAAGATGCAAAGTAGATAGTGATAATCCAACTTATTTGTGGCACTGTCGTCCAGGTCATATTGGCGTAAAACGCATGAAGAAACTCCATTCTGATGGACTTTTGGAGTCTCTTGATTTTGAATCATTTGACACGTGCGAGCCGTGCCTCATGGGCAAGATGATCAAAACCCCGTTCTCCAGAATAATGGAGCGAGCAACGGACTTATTGGAAATCATACATACCGATGTGTGTGGACCAATGAGTATTTCGACGCACGGTGGATATCGCTATTTTTCTAAGTGTGCTAGTACTATGTAGTTCTATTGTATGACAATAGTGACAACATAGTCTCGGCCAAGAAACAAAGGTCTCACCAGAAGACCAAGTTTATACGATGCTATCTCATACAAGATGAGTAATGCGTGCTGACGCAAAAGAATATGCAAATACAAACGGATCTGAAAGTGTCAGACCCGTAGATAAGGTTTACCACGTGCAACGCGTATGAATAACACCGGAATGCCATAGGTGTTAAAGGCGCAAGTATGACTAGATTATTGACTCTAGTGCAAGTGGGAGACTGAAGGAAATATGCCCTAGAGGCAATAATAAAGATGTTATTATCATATTTCTTGTTCATGATAATGTTTATATTCCATGCTAGAATTGTATTAAGCGGAAACTTTAATACTTGTGTGGTTTATGAACAACACCGTGTCCCTAGTACGCCTCTATGGACTAGCTCATTGATTAATGATGGTTAAGGTTTCCTAACCATAGACATGAGTTGTCAATTAATAATGAGATCATATCATTAGGAGAATGATGTGATGGACAGACCCAAATAAAGCAGAGCAATTAGATCGTATCATCGTGTTCATCTTTGCGAAGCTTTTCCTATGTCAAGTATTGTATTCCTTAGACCATGAGATAATACAACTCCCTAGTATCGGAAGAAAGCTTTGAAGTCATCAAACGTCATCCTATGTGAGGGTGATAATAAAGGTGTCTCTCAGGTGATCGGAAAGTACTTGTTGGGTTGTATGTATCGAGATGGAATTTGTCCCTCCCAAGTCAGGAGAGATATACTTCGGGCCCACTCGGTAATCGATATCAACACCGCTTGCAAGCATGTGGTTAAGGAGTTAATCACGAAGTGATATCGGATTACGGAACGAGTAAAGTACTTGCTGTGAACGAGATTGAACTAGGTATGGTGATACCGATGATCAAATCTCGGGCAAGTAAAATATCGTGTGACGAAGGGAATACATATACGGGATTAATTGAATCCTGACATCGTGGTTCATCTGATATGATCATCGATGAATATGTGGGAGTCAATATGGGTTTCCAGATCCCGCTGTTGATTATTGATAGAAGATCATGTCTACATATTCTCAAACCCGTGGGGTCACACACTTAACGTGTATCGATGCTAGGATAGAATGGATAATTGGTTTATGAGTTTTAGTTCGGAGTCTCGGATGAGATCCAAGACGTCACGAGAGGTTCCGGAATGGTCCGGAGAATAAGATTCATATAAAGGAAAGCAGTTTTTGGATTCCGGAAAGGTTTCGGAGTTTATCGGTATTGTACCGGAAGGTTCTAGAAGGTTCCGGAGTGGGACCAACGTGGGCCCACTTGACGGAGGCCTGCGTGGGCCTAAGGGGAAGTGCCCTGGCCGCCCTGGGCCAGGCGCACAAGGCCCCTAAGGCCCAGCCGGCCAGCCCAAGGGGAAACCCTAAGGGAGTCTTCAAAGAAGGAAGGGGGGGAAACTTGCCCCCCACTCTTCCTACTCCAAGTCGGCGCCCTAGGGTTTGGGGAGAGGCCAAGCTGGCCGGCCACCCCTCTATATATAGGGGGGCAAGGGCGCAGCCCTCTAAACCCCTAACCCAAACCCTAGCCGCCAACTGCTGCCCTCCCTCTTTCTCTCTCGCGACTGCGCGTAGGCGAAGCCCTGCCGCAGAAACTCTCCACCATAAGCACCACGCCGTCATGCTGCTGATCCAATCTATCTCTCCACCATACTTGCTGGACCAAGGAAGGAGGAGACGTCGCTGCACCGCACGTGTGCAACTCTCGGAGGCGCCGCCACTTGCGGCGTAGGATCGGATCGGATCGCGAGGAGGAGACGGCGAGTACGACTACGTCAACCACGTTCTATTGAACGTTTCCGCTGTGCGAATCTTCAAGGGTATGAAGATCTCATCTACCTCTCTCGTTGATTACATCTCCTAGATTAGATCTTGGCTTTCTTGTTCGCATCCGTAGGAAAATTTTTGATTTACTATGCTGCGAAACCCTTCAAATCGTTCAAAAACGTCCTGGTGACATCAATATCTGCATTTTCTCGGATCATTCCTTGGAGGAAGTATTCATCATCTTGACTTTTTCTATGTGCTGGATCCATAGTTTCTATAATATACCAACATTTGTTAGTTAGAATACACGCTATATATTCAAAATGCACGCTAAAACTAATTTTAACTAATTCTAATTCTAACTAACAAACTAACACTAACTTCTAACTAAGTACTAAGTAATATACTAACTACAATCTAACCTAACTAACTAACTAAGAATTTAACGCCTGTGGGGGGTGCGCGTCAAATAGGAATTGCCCACCGTGGGTCTGTTTCTGTCCGACCGGACAAAAGAGGCCAAAAAAACAGCACCCAGTGGGCCGACCCATCCGCGGCCAAAATTTGGAGAAGCGATGGGTCTGCGCGGACACGCGCGGACCGGGCACGCGTCCTCCCCTGGTCCACCTGTCATCAACCCGCGTCGGTACGTCTTCTCCAACGCGACGCGTCCGCCCGTGTCAGTGTGTCCCGTCGCCTCGAGTCAGAGCAAGTGCGCTTTGGGCGCCCCGCCGTTACCTTCAATGCCTGCCGCGGCATCAACGCCGGCGTGGCATGCCGATTGGGCTGCCGCTCGGTGGCATTCATTGCGGCTGTTGGACGCCCGGCCACTGGATGACCGGCCACTCGACGCCCGGCCACTGGACGCCCGGCCACTGGCCCCTTTAAAAGGAGGCCACAACGGAGCCGCGGCCACCAGCCTCCATCGCCATAGCCACCGCAGCCGCCAGAGCCACCACATCCCGGCCACCACAGCCCAGCCATGGGGTTCTGGAACAAGGGGAAGGGCAGGCACGACCACGAGGCCGGCGGGTCTGGACACCGGTCTCCTCCGCGCCGCGCCAGGACGACCTCGCCGCAGGGCCAGCATGATCGCCGGTACATTCTGGTGACTCACTGCCAGGCGCTGTACCAGTGCGGCCAGAGCGTGGACTGGCCGGACTGCAGCCTCCCCGGCGGGTGGCACCTCAACAGCAGGCGCGTGCCAGTCCCGCCGGTGCCGCGCTTCGGCCCGGACCGGGTCGCCGAGATCCGCCGCCGCCGCGCGCTGATGCCGGCGCGCCTCCGCGCCGATCCCGCCTTTGGCTACGATAGCCAATGGTGGGACAACTTCGGGCCGCGGGAGCGTGACCCGGTGCGGCGGGCGGTCTTCCTAGGGGAGGTCGCCCCCAACCCCTACGCCGGCGTGTACATGCCGGAGCCGGGGCTAGAGCCGCCGCAGGCGGAGCCCTTCATCGAGGAGATGGAGGAGGACGCGGAGGAGGCACCGCCGGAGGTCAAGCAGGAGGTGGGCGGCGACGACATCCCTGGCGAGGAGCCCAGGGACGACACCGACGACTTCGTCGGGTGCATCGCCTACGTCATCCTCGACGTGATGGAGCACGGCGAGGCGCCCCCCCCCCCCCCCGCCGCCACCGATGACCGAGGAGGAGGAACTCTGGGTCGTCGTCCTCGTCTCCGAGGAGGAGGAGAAGAGGCGGTGGGCCGGCATCGACATGGCGCTGGCCATGTCCGTGCACCAGCAGCACGGCCGGCCACCGTCGCCGCCACCGCAGCGTGCGGCGACTCCACCGCCGCCTCCTCCACCAGGCCCGCCGCCGCCGCCACCTGCTTCCCCTGGTCCTCCTCCACCGCCTGCGGCCAACTGGCCGTGGCCGCAGTCGCCCTACATCATCCTCCCCGACGATGACGACGAGTAGGCCGCGGCGAGGATGACGACGCCGCCGCCCCCTGTGCCCTCCCCGACGAGGGCTTTTTATGTTTTTTTATTTCCTATTTTTTTTAATTTCTATGTATTATATATATATAAGTAATGAAAAAAAATCAAAAAAAATTGCGAACGTCAATTTAAATGAGAAATTTTAAAAAAGGAAAAAATTGGCCAAAGGGCCGGCTGGCCGGGCCGGGAAGCTCCCTCCCGAGGAGCTCACCGTCGAAGGGGGGCGGCGGTGCTGGGGGGCGGGGCGGCCGCAGGGGGGCGTCGGGGCGGCGCTGGGGGTGCGGGGCGGGCGCACGGGGCCGGGCGTCGCGGCGGCGCTGGGGGGCGGCGGCGCAGGGGGCACCTGTAGAGAGAGAAGGTGATGAGCGGCGGCGCGGGGGGAAAAGGGAGAGGTCGCGGCGGCGGCGGCGCTCACCGAGGACGGCCGCTTGAAACTTGGACAGCCTGCTGGCGTGGTTTCGCTCCGCGCGCAAAAGTCCTTAGCAGTTTCGGCCGATTTGGGGGGAAATGGGGGGAGGAAGAAGGGCCAGTTATATTTGGGGGGGGGTCATTGGTCCCAGTTCGTGGCATCAACTGGGACCAATGGATCAACGGTCCCGGTTGATGCCACGAACCGGGACCAATGACCTGGGCGGGGGGCGCTGCTGAGCCGCCACGTGCCCAGGATCATTGGTCCCAGTTCGTGGCATCAACCGGGACCGTTGATCCATTGGTCCCAGTTGATGCCACGAACCGGGACCAATGTTTTTCTTTTTTGTTTTTCTATTTTAACTTTCTGTTTTCATTTTAACAGGAAAAAACTTTCTTTTATTTAAAATTTGAAAAAACTTTCAACAGGAAAAGTGTTTTAATTTAAATAACTAATCCAAAACCATTTTCTATTTTCAAAATTATTAATTCTAACTAAACAATTTTATTATTTTTAATTAAAAATGCACTAACGCGTTTAAAACAGGCATAAGAAATTCAAAAATGATCCAAACAATGTGAAACCTTCGCGTGGTGTCATATTATGTGTCATAGTTGCAAGGAAAAATATTGAACTTGGAAAATTGCAAACGTCATAAAAAATCCTTCACAAAATGACCTATCATGTTCGAGGTTTCATGGCATTTAGATCAAACCACCAATGTTATGGCTAGAATCAGGGCATAGTTTGTGATAATGTGCCCATATTGTGCACACATGTGCATCTTGGAATGGTTTACGATGTTGCAGGAGGAAGTTTTCCTTTTCGACGTACGAAATAACCAATTTCCATTGTTGAGGTGCCGAAATTGGGGTGTTCTATGAAGGAACCACCAAATTAAAGTTTGGCATTGGCACCAACCCATTTTTCAAAAATACTAGACCACCTTAGATGGACCAATTCCCAACCGGTGTATCAGAAACCTTACCGTCCATCCCTCATGAAAAAGACAAATTCCTGCCGATTCGATAGGAGGGTGCCCAGATTTGAACTACAAGTACAGGATATAATGCTTGTGAATTTTTTTTAAAATCATTTATAGGTTCACAACATCCTATTTCACCAGAGATCTACTTCAAGTTTAGCGAGGCTCAGCCCCGGGCTAAGAAGCTTCAAGCCCGCCATTTTGAATATAGTTTGAAACGGGCATAAGAAATTCAAAAATGATCCAAACAATGTGAAACCTTCGCGTGGTGTCATATTATGTGTCATAGTTGCAAGGAAAAATATTGAACTTGGAAAATTGCAAACGTCATAAAAAATCCTTCACAAAATGACCTATCATGTTCGAGGTTTCATGGCATTTAGGTCAAACCACCAATGTTATGGCTAGAATCAGGGCATAGTTTGTGATAATGTGCCCATATTGTGCACACATGTGCATCTTGGAATGGCTTACGATATTGCAGGAGGTAGTTTTCCTTTTCGATGCACGAAATAGCCTAAACATCTTCGAGAAGCTCCGCCACGGGAGATTTCCCAACCCTGTCCTCCATCCATGGGGATGAAACTCTCCCTACCTTCTAGGTTGGCTTGTTGAGCTGCTTGCCATGGCGTATTGATGCTCCTTTTATAGGCACGACGCCGCTTCTACTTTGTCTTGTTCCTCCGACAGGGGCGTCGTGCGCTACATGCTTTATCTCATCGAGCAGTGCATCCACCCATGCGTCCTTATCCTGCCGACAGCTTTAGTCCCGGTTGTGTCCACCAACCGGGACTAAAGGTTACCCACACGTCCTTATCCCACCGACGGTTTTGTTAGATGACACAAAAAACCACCTTTAGTCCCGGTTGTACCCACCAGCCGGGACTAAAGGTTAGATGGTTTCCTGCGCCACTGCGTTCCCGCCTATTTTCTTCCCGCGCTTTCCACCTTTTCCCGCCTCCGTCTTCCCGCCATTTTTTCACTATATATATGTAGGCTTGGCCTCTATTTACATATCACATCTAGACTCATATCTGCAAACCTCATCACTCTCTCCCATAGCCTCCATCGTATCTCTAACCCCCAAGGAGGCGGAGGCGCTTTGCGCCTCAAACTACCCCTGCCCGCCGGGCTACCGCGTCCCCACCGGCTGGATGCTGAGCGTCGGAGGCATACCGGTCCCTCCTGTCCCTCTAGGTGTGGCGCGTCAGATGGCCATCACGAACCACTACTACTTCGAGCTCACGCCAGAGCAGCGGAGGAATCCCCAGTGGCATCCCGACTACAGCCCGACTTGGGACGCCTTCTTCATCAATCGGCGTGTGATACGTCTCAAACGTATCTATAATTTTTGATGCTCCATGCTTGTTTTTACACCATTTGCCTATTGTTTCGTTACACTTAGTGGCATTTTTATACATTTTCCGGAACTAACCTATTAACGAAGTGCCACAGTGCCAGTTTCCTGTTTTCTGCTGTTTTTGTGTTTCAGAAGTGATACACAGGAAATATTCTCGGAATTGGACGAAACAAGTTCCTGAAGTCATATTTTACGGGGAAGCTCCCAAACATCCGAAGACCTGACGGAGGGGGGCCACGTGGCCCCCACACACAGGGGCAGCGTGGCCACCCCCCTGGCCGCGTCGGGCCCGCGTGAGGGGCCGTGGTCCCTCCTCTGACATCGCCCTTTCGCCTATATATACCCCCTGACGAGAAAAACCTAAGTACCCGATCAGTTTTCTAGAATACATCGCGATCCGCCGCCGCCGTCGACCCGAAGATCGGGAGGGTCCAGAAGCTCTTCCCGGCACCCTGCCGGAGAGGGGAATCGCCACCGGAGGTCTTCTTCATCGCCATGCTTGCCTCCGGAGCGATGAGTGAGTAGTCTACCTTGGACTATGGGCCCATAGCAGTAGCTAGATGGTTGTCTTCTCCACCATGTGCTTCATGTTTAGATCTCATGAGCTGCCCTACATGATTGAGATCACCGTTATGTAATTCTATGATGTTGGTTTGTTGGGATCCGATGAATATTGGTGTTTATGATTAAGTTGCTGTACTGAATTATATCTTTTGTTATCTCTATGTTGTTTATGATCTTGCATGCTCTCCGTTGTTAGTAGCTATCTTGGCCGAGTAGTTGCTAGTGACTCCAAGAGGGGGTATTTATGCTCGATAGTGGGTTCATGTCTCTATTTCACCTGGGGGAGTGACAGAAACCTCTAAGGTGGTAGATGTGCTGTTGCTACTAGGGAGAAAACAACATTCATATGCTCAAGGGCATATGCTTTGTTTACATTACACACTTTGCTTAATGCAATTATCTGTTGTTCGCAACTTAATACTTTTGGGGTGTTCGGATGATATCCCCGAGGGTGGATTATTAGTCATAGATGCAGTTGGATGGCGGTCTATGTATTTTGTTGTAATGCCCAGAGTAAATCTCATAGTGATCTTCTTGACATATCACGTTATCTTTATTCTATCAATTGCCCAACTGTAATTTGTTTACCCAGCATGTTATTTATCTATGGAGAGACACCACTAGTGAACTGTGGACCCCGGTCCTATTTTAATCATATTGCAATCACCTGTTTACTTTTCCCGCACTGTTTACTTTACTAGCATATTACTACTGTTTTCCACTCGATACACTCATAACCTTTGTTTCAAGCAAACCGGTGAGATTGACAACCTCATCGCAAGTTGGGGACAAAGTATTTGTTTGTGTGTGTGCAGGTTCCACAAACACCTTCAGTCGTCATCGTCTCTCTTCTCCTGATCGATAAACCTTGGTTTCTTAACTGAGGGAAAACTAGCCGCTACACTCATCATACCTTCCTCTTGGGGTTCCAACGGGCTGGTCATCACCACGCACAAGGACATACTGCTCCCACGTCAACTAAACGCCACAGCTCTTTTCTGGCGTCATCATCACACGAGTAGCGGCTTCTTTTCTGGCGCCGTTGCCGGGGAAGAGAGAAGACTTCTGCGAGGGGAGTTCTTCGCACACACATTCTTTACTTTGTTATTTGTTTTGCTTTACTTTATTTTATTTTACCTGCATTGTTTTTTATATCAAAAACCCAAAAAAAAAAATAGAATCCTTTGTAGTTGTTATTTTTGTTGGTCTGTTATTGTCTTGCTTTATCATGCTTTCTATCAATGGTTGGTTTCTTTGAAACTAAATCTTTTTGGCAAGGTGGGTTCACGGAAGAGCAACAAAATTATTATGAGGAACACCGCTTGTCACAAAAAGGGAAACACCTATGGGAACAAATCAATAGATTGTATAACATTGCTAGAAACGTGTGCTCTACTTATAATGTTACTTATTGCTTTGATAGATCTTGCTGCTGTAGGAGGTATAAACACCTCCCTTTTCAATGTGAGTATAATGATGATGTTACCATATCTTCTTATATTAATGGAAATTACGACTTTTATGATGTGGAACAAATTGAAGAATTTATTGCTTGGAAGGGTGCATTCGAACTTGCTTATTTGCTTGAAAATACTGATGATGCACCTTATAAATATGAGGTTTATGATATACTCACATTTTGCTTTGATAATTACAAGGAATGAAATGGCTATATTATTAAATATCTTAATAGATGCTCTCCAACGGTAGAGACTAATGCCTTGAAGGAGCCTATGGAAGAAGAAATTGGAAGCTCATTGGATGATCAAGAGGAGGAAGAATGGAGCTACCCATGTCTACCTCCCAATAAGAGTAACTCTTTAACTAATACCTTATTTGATCGCCCTCCATGCTTAACAAAGGAGGGTGAGTGTGATATTTATATTGTTGAGTTTGTTCATGATGCTACTGAAAATTATTATGAGAGAGGAAAATATGGTTGTTGGAATTCTCATGTTACTAAAACACCTCTCTTTACATTGGAAGTTCTGAAGTTGCTCTTGCTTTATCTACCCATACTTGTGGCTATGCGCTTCTTTGATTTATTTTCTTACAAGATTCCTATGCATAGGAAGTGGGTTAGACTTAAATATGTTTTATATTTGCTCGTTGATGCTCTTTTTGGCTTCCATTCATATTTCTTATGTGAGCATCTTCGCAATTTTCTGCGCCTAGCTCAAAGGCGTTAAAGAAAAGCACTCTTGGGAGATAACCCAATGTTTTCTTTTCAGTACTTTTTATTTTATTTGAGTCTTGGAAGTCATTACTACTGTAATGACTGCTCCTTATCTTGTTTATTTCGTTTTTGTACCAAGAGAAGCCTCTAATTTGAGTGAGGTAAAGATTTGGGGATGTTGCTGTCGTGAAACTGTTTTCGGTGCTGCACCGTAAAAATTCGTGAAAATTCTCTGTTTATCTTTTGGACCTGCGATTTCTTGTGCATATGCCCCAGGTTATATCCAAACTTTTCTTAGTTGAACACTTTTTGATTTGAGCAACGGAAAATCCCTCAAAAATTCGTCCATTATCAGCTGTCCAGTTTTGACAGATTTCTGCCAATATTTGTTTTTGCCACTTTATCGCTTTCTTTTGAGTTCTTTTTGATCATGGAACTCTTGTGGAAGTTGCTACAGTAGTATATACTTTATATGTGGTGGTTTTGGGTTGAAACCTGAAGCTAAAAGAGGTTGAATATATTTTATGCTTGCACTAATGTTGCTAATAGAATTGTGTTTAGTTTTGTATGAAGGAAGTTTTCAAGTGTAGGGATTGGAGAATGATGAGATGAGTTGAAGAATGGACAAAAGCTCAAGCTTGGGGATGCCCATGCATCACCCCAAGAAATATCCAAGAAGTACAAGCGTCAAAGCTTGGGGATGCCCCCGAGGCACCCCTTCTTCATCGGCAAAATTCAGGTCACCTTTCAAGACACTATATTTTTATTGCTTCATGCACTATGTGTTTTTCTTGGAGCGTCAGTTGTTTTAGTTTTCTTAGTTTGTTTAGTTTGTTTGTTTGCTGCAATAAATGGTTGGACCCCAACGAATTTTCTTTTGGAGAAGATACTCGTTTTCATTTGCAAAGAACGCTCTAGTTTTCACTCTTATTAAAAATCGAGCGTTCTACTTTTTCTGCTACTGCTTTTGGTTTTCGTTTTCGCCTTGATATGCGTTCAGATCTTACCATATCTTTTCATCAAGGTGTATTTTTGCCTCTGATTTGGTTTTCATCAAAAGAGGTGTTTATAAAAATTTCAAATGGTGTTGGAAAAGAGAAAAAGCTTTGTGCAAAATAGTGGTACAAGAAGGAGCTTGTGTAGACTGCGGCTTAGGCTTTTTCATGTCATGCTTGATGTCTTTTTGATAGTATGCTTAGTGGTTTTGCTGTAGCATGACTTGTCTCAAATAACTGAGATTGCTTAATGAGCCTTTGAAAAAATCATGCGTTGTTTTTATTGTATGGAAGCATTATTTTGGTTTTCTCCTTGATGCTTTATTTGGGTTGACTTGGCGCATGCTCACACATGTTAGACTCTTACAAAGTCGCCATTAGCCTTCATGATCATTTAGTTTTTGACTTTTGATGCCATCGTATGCTTCTTTTAATGTCGCTTTGTCGCTTTGCATGATTATGGCCATTATTGCTCTCTTAGTTGGTCGCTCCCAGTCTTTTGCTAGCCCTCACCTTGTACTGAGTATGAGCTCTACTCGTGCATCCAACTCCTAAAAGCCAAGTTTGCCATTGTGTCCACTATAAATTCCTATGCATGGTATTTGTAAGCCATTCCAAAGTAAAATTTTCGTGTGCTACCTTTCAAAAACCTTCAAAATACTTCTCGTTTTGTGACATTGTTTTCAGCTCATGGGGACATAGTGGTCGGATTTGCTATCTTCCATATTGCTTATTCCAAAAAGAAAAAGAAAAAGAAAAAAGAAAGAAAAAAAGGCACTCCTCCAATGAATGTGAATGTTGGTGGGCACCCGATGGAATCGGTTAGCCATGGTATGTGAAAGGAAAAGGTGGGGAGGAGTGCCAAGTTTTATAAAAAGAGCACGAAGTGCCAATCTCTCTCTCAAAAACTTGCTTTATTTTTGTATGGAAGATAGTAAGAACCCCATTGCTAGTCGTTGACAAAGACAACCACCTCTCAAAATCAAGCTTTATCTCTGTTTTACAAATGAAAAGCTCTAGCACATGTTTAAATCACTGCTTCCCTCTGCGAAGGGCCTTTCTTTTACTTCTATGTTAAGTCACCACCTTCTTTCTTTATGCACCATTAAGAGAGCATAGTTGTCATTCTTAGTGTGATATGCATTGTCCCAAGGTTCATTGATTGACTCATATTGTTGGTTTCACTTGTTCTTAAATTATTTGTATCTAGTCGCCCTCTTAAACTTTGAGGTGTCCTATGCATTTATGTTTTGCTCTCTTTGAAGGACAAGCTAAAAACCATTTGTATGTTTTTCCTTATGATTTGAACACACGTTTGACTTTCATTGTTTCATTATCATGATCTTTTGTTTGTGTTCATTTGCATGTTTACAACATGGTTGCTAAGTTCTTATTGTCATGATTATATCTTTCATGCCCATGTTTTAAGTTCTATTGATCCCAGCTCACCAATGCTTACATATATGATCAAGATTGTGTAGGTGCATGTCACCTCAAAAATTATTCTTTGTTATCACTTACCTACTCGAGGACGAGCAGGAGTTAAGCTTGGGGATGCTTGATACGTCTCAAACGTATCTATAATTTTTGATGCTCCATGCTTGTTTTTACACCATTTGCCTATTGTTTCGTTACACTTAGTGGCATTTTTATACATTTTCCGGAACTAACCTATTAACGAAGTGCCACAGTGCCAGTTTCCTGTTTTCTGCTGTTTTTGTGTTTCAGAAGTGATACACAGGAAATATTCTCGGAATTGGACGAAACAAGTTCCTGAAGTCATATTTTACGGGGAAGCTCCCAAACATCCGAAGACCTGACGGAGGGGGGCCACGTGGCCCCCCCACACAGGGGCAGCGCGGCCACCCCCCTGGTCGCGCCGGGCCCGCGTGAGGGGCCGTGGTCCCTCCTCTGACATCGCCCTTTCGCCTATATATACCCCCTGACGAGAAAAACCTAAGTACCCGATCAGTTTTCCAGAATACATCGCGATCCGCCGCCGCCGTCGACCCGAAGATCGGGAGGGTCCAGAAGCTCTTCCCGGCACCCTGCCGGAGAGGGGAATCGCCACCGGAGGTCTTCTTCATCGCCATGCTTGCCTCCGGAGCGATGAGTGAGTAGTCTACCTTGGACTATGGGCCCATAGCAGTAGCTAGATGGTTGTCTTCTCCACCATGTGCTTCATGTTTAGATCTCATGAGCTGCCCTACATGATTGAGATCACCGTTATGTAATTCTATGATATTGGTTTGTTGGGATCCGATGAATATTGGTGTTTATGATTAAGTTGCTGTACTGAATTATATCTTTTGTTATCTCTATGTTGTTTATGATCTTGCATGCTCTCCGTTGTTAGTAGCTATCTTGGCCGAGTAGTTGCTAGTGACTCCAAGAGGGGGTATTTATGCTCGATAGTGGGTTCATGTCTCTATTTCACCTGGGGGAGTGACAGAAACCTCTAAGGTGGTAGATGTGCTGTTGCTACTAGGGAGAAAACAACATTCATATGCTCAAGGGCATATGCTTTGTTTACATTACACACTTTGCTTAATGCAATTATCTGTTGTTCGCAACTTAATACTTTTGGGGTGTTCGGATGATATCCCCGAGGGTGGATTATTAGTCATAGATGTAGTTGGATGGCGGTCTATGTATTTTGTTGTAATGCCCAGAGTAAATCTCATAGTGATCTTCTTGACATATCACGTTATCTTTATTCTATCAATTGCCCAACTGTAATTTGTTTACCCAGCATGTTATTTATCTATGGAGAGACACCACTAGTGAACTGTGGACCCCGGTCCTATTTTAATCATATTGCAATCACCTGTTTACTTTTCCCGCACTGTTTACTTTACTAGCATATTACTACTGTTTTCCACTCGATACACTCATAACCTTTGTTTCAAGCAAACCGGTGAGATTGACAACCTCATCGCAAGTTGGGGACAAAGTATTTGTTTGTGTGTGTGCAGGTTCCACAAACACCTTCAGTCGTCATCGTCTCTCTTCTCCTGATCGATAAACCTTGGTTTCTTAACTGAGGGAAAACTAGCCGCTACACTCATCATACCTTCCTCTTGGGGTTCCCAACGGGCTGGTCATCACCACGCACAAGGACATACTGCTCCCACGTCAACTAAACGCCACAGCTCTTTTCTGGCGTCATCATCACACGAGTAGCAGCGTGAGAGTGCGCTTGCCAGGCACAAGGAGGACGGCCCACCTTGTTCGAACTTCAACGAGGCCGGCCGTCGGCTGTGGTGGCGCGGCCGGACTCTCCAGAGCGTCATGGCCTACCGTGGCCCCCGCCTGCGCTACCCTCAGTCTCAGCCCACGCGTGCTCACCCGCCGAGGTTCGACTACCGCGACTCCGATGCCAGCGACGACAACGTCAGCGACTACGACGACTACAGTGGCGACGTTTATAGGGCTAGGCACGACTATGACTGAATCACTCCAATATTATGTGTCATAGCTGCAAGGAAAAATATTGAACTTGGATAATTGCAAACATCATAAAAAATCATTCACAAAATGACGTGTCATAGTTTTCATACATTACATAGATTTACATAGGATTTAGGGTTTAGGGTAATTCTCCTTCGTCGCGTATGTCGATCCCTTGCCTATGATCGCTTCTTAGGCCGTAACCATGGAGCATCTTCATTATTTAACGGGATGCAAGGGTCAGTTTTCACGGTGAAGGGCGGAATTTCTTCAAACTTATCATAATCTGCTGACATGTCTGTCTTGTCCTCGACTCCCGCGATGTTTCTTTTCCCTGAAAGAACTATGTGACGCCTGGGCTCATCGTCTGATGTATTCGTTTCCTTATTTTTCCTTTTTTCGGTCTGGAGGACATGTCCTTCACATAGAAAACCTGAGCCACATCATTGGCTAGGATGAATGGTTCGTCTCTGTAACCAAGATTCTTGAGATCCACTATTGTCATTCCGTACAGCTGGTCCACCTTTACCCCTTCTCCATTCATGTTGACCCAACTGCACCGAAACAAAGGGACCTTAAAAGTAGGTCCATAGTCAAGTTCACATATCTCCTCTATGTAACCATAGTATGTGTCCTTTTTCCCATTGTCACATGTTGCATCAAAGCGGACACCACTGTTTTGGTTAGTGCTCTTTTTATCTTGGGAGATCATGTAAAATGTATTCCCATTTATCTCGTACCCTTGGAAAGTCAATATAGTCGCAGATGGTGTCGCGGCCAACAAGTAGAGCTGATCTCCAATAGTGGTGTCATTCATGAGATGTAATTGCAACCAAGTGCCAAAAGTCTCCATGTGATTTTCTTTAATCCAGTAGTCATCCTTCCCCGGGAACTTGGAGCGTACAACATTCATGTGTTCCTTGATATACAGAGCCACGAAGGTAGAACTTTGTAGAACTGTGTAGTGTGCTTGATTCAAAGAATGTCCGTCCCTAGCTTTCATTGCTTTCTTTCCTAGCGTGCCTTTTCCACTCAGTCTCCCCTCATACCGTGATTCAGGAACACCAATCGGCTTAAGGCCAGGAAGAAATTCAACACAGAACCCAATGACCTCCTCTGTTCCATAGCCCTTGGAGATGCTTCCTTCTGGCCTTGCACGATTACGAACATATTTCTTTAAGACTCCCATGAACCTCTCGAAGGGGAACATATTGTGCAGAAATACAGGACCGAGAATGGAAATCTCATCGACTAGGTGAACTAAGAGATGCGTCATAATATTGCAGAAGGACGGGGGGAACACCAACTCAAAACTGACAAGACATTGGACCACATCCTTTTGTAGCCTTTCCAGACTTTCTCGATCGATCACCTTCTGAGATATTGCATTGAGGAATGCACATAGCTTCACAATGGGTACTCAAACATTTTCCGGTAGAAGCCCCCTCAATGCAACCGGAAGCAACTGCGTCATAATCACGTGACAATCATGAGACTTCAGGTTCTGGAATTTTTTGACGAGAACCCAGCCGGGACCTTGATACTATTCAGGCATTCAAAAAAGATTTCCTTCTCTGCTTTGGTAAGAGCGTAGCTGCTTAAGTATTGACAGCCTTTATCAGTATGCTTGTTGTATGGGTCTTTGATACGTTGCTGGTCCTCCCGTGCTTCTGGTGTATCTTTTGTCTTCCCATACATGCCTAGGAAGCCTAGCAGGTTCACGCAAAGATTCTTCGTCACGTGCATCACATCGATTGAAGAACGGACCTCTAGGTCTTTCCAATACTCAAGCTCCCAAAATATAGATTTCTTCTTCCACATGGTCGTGTGTCCGATAATGGGGTCTTTCGGAACAGATTGACCGCCAGAACCCTTTCCAAATATTACTTCTAGGTCCTTCACCATACCAAATACATCAGCACCTTTAGGGAGCTTAGGCTTCTTCCGGTGATCTGCCTCACCGTTGAAATGCTTGCCTTTTTTTTCTTACTTGATGATTGGTCGGAAGAAATTTACGATACTCCAGGTACACAACCTTCTTACATTTATCCAAATATGTACATTTAGTCTTATCTAAACAGTGTGTGCATGCATTGTATCCCTTGTTTGACTGTCCTGAAATGTTACTAAGAGCAGGCCAATCATTGATGGTTACGAACAGCAACGCTCGTAGGTCAAAGGGCTCCTGTTTGTGCTCATCCCACACCTTTACACCTGGTTCTGCCCACAGCTGCAATAGTTCATCGACTAATGGCCTTAGGTACACATCAATGTCGTTGCTGGGTTGCTTCGGTCCTTGGATGAGCACTGGCATCATAATGAACTTCCGCTTCATGCACAACCAAGGAGGAAGGTTGTAGATACATAGAGTCACGGGCCAGGTGCTGTGACTGCAGCTCTGCTCCCCAAAAGGATTTATGCCGTCTGTACTTAGACCAAACCATAAGTTCCTCGCGTCACCTGCAAAGTTCGAGTACTTTCTCTCGATGTTTCTCCACTGCGACCCATCGGCAGGGTGTCTCAGTTTCCCGTCTTTCTTACGCTCTTCTTTGTGCCATCGCAACAACCTGGCATGCTCTTTGTTTCTGAACAGACGTTTGAACCGTGGTATTATAGGAGCATACCACATAACCTTAGCAGGAACCTTCTTCCTGGGGGGCTCGTCATCACCCTCAACATCACCAGGGTCATCTTGTCTGATCTTGTACCGACATGCAGTGCATACCGGACATTTATCCATATTCTCATACTTCTCACCATGGTATATGATACAGTCATTAATGCATGCATGTATCTTCTCCACATCTAATCCTAGAGGGCAGATAGTCTTCTTTGCCTCGTACGTTATCTCGGGCAGCTCATTATCCTTTGGAAGCTTTGGCTTCATTATTTTCAGTAACTTCTCAAATCCCTTGTCAGATAAACCAGCCTCTGCCTTCCATTTCAGCAGTTCAAGTGTGGTACCGAGCTTTGTGCTGCCATCTTCGCAATTTGGGTATAATAACTTTTTGTGATCGTTTTGCATGGCCTCCAACTTCAGCTTCTCCCTTTCTGTATCGCATTGTTGCTTTGCATCAGAAATGACCCGACCAAGACCATCACCGGGCTCATCTGATGCCCGTTGTTCTTCTTCATTGCCGCCTCCCTCTTCTTCATTGTCTTCCATTGCAGTATCACCGTATTCTTCAGGATAGCTGTCATCATCCTCTTCTTCATTTTCTTCCAGCCAAACCCCTCTTTCTCCGTGCATGGCCCAACAATAATATCCGGGCATAAAACCTCTCCGAAGCAGATGGCTTTGAAGGATTCTCGGGGCAGAGTGCTCCGTCAAATTTCGACAGTCGATGCAGGGACAAGGCATAAAATTATCCACTTTGTTTGCCTTAGCCACATCGATAAATTTATGCAGGCCTGCAATAAAATCAGAATCGCGTCGGTCGCCGTACATCCGCGCATCGATCTGCGTTATAATAATTAACTATTACAATAACATCGTGAATAGTGAAATAACCACCTGCATGGACACATATGCAAGATTTTTATATCAGTTACAGATGAAGAAGATAAGGTTGCTAACCTCGGCGGAGGATACCGTGTTGTGCGAACTTAAATGTGGCATAGACATTTCGTCGAACACCTTGTGTGCAATCAAAGGAAAAAAAAAAGCTAGCACCCACACCACACACACAATTCAGCAAATTTTTGTGGTAAAGGGCAAAGGGCTGGGTATCAATTTATAGCCAGGGGAGGGTCTTTGATCCCGGCTCATGCTATGAACCGGGACCGATGATCCGCAAAGAGGCACGTGCCATGCTGGGGAGGCATTGGTCCCGGTTCATGCCACAAACCGGGACCGATACCCCGAAATGAACCGGGACTAATCTCCAGGCGGCATGAACCGGGACCAATACGTGTCATTGGTCCCCAGTGGCCAGCCGAACCGGGACAGATGACATTTGGGTGCTGGACCAAAGACCCTTTTTCTACTAGTGTGAATACACTATAACAATAACGAATTGTTGATATTGATCTGACAATGAAAATGTTGATATTTCGTTCTAGAAATGTAAGACCGGCGTCCAAAACTTCGATGTATTTCCGGTCCTTGACTTAAAAATATCAGGGATTTGAATTGCCTTGGTTCCGGTGACGTTCATCGTGTCGCGCACGAGGAGATCGATCAAGAAGATTGACGAAACGGCAGGTCATGCAAGACCGGTTGACATGATCGCCGATTCAACTGGTGGTTGGCGGCCGGCGAGTGAGTATAAAGGGTAACAAAAAGTGAGATATTGTTAGGTACTCCCTAGGCAGCAGTGCACGATCCCCGGCCATGGCCATGGCAATATTTTGTTCTCAACCACATGTACTCCGTCAATTCTATTGTACTTCCTGCACGAGCTCGAAAGAAGTACTAATGCTAGAAACTTCGTGCTGGGACATGGGGATTGGGGGTGTCAACATCTTTGGTGAGAGGTTATTCAGTTATTTTTTTTCGTGCTAGTTGGTACGTACTACGTCGGATTAGGTGGGGTGGTTTTGAGTTTTGGCGATTGTCTTATTGACTAGCCCGTACTCAGCTACTATTAAATTGGCGATATGTTTCTTTCATTGACTTATCATGAAGTGACACTTAATCTTACAGAAGTTTCAAGTTCTTCCCCACTTTTGTAAGGCAGGTCATGTTTGTATTGTGAGATGACAAAGAAATTATCTAGGTAAGACAACAAAGATATGTGGACAGAAACATGTTGTGCAATATGGGGATTGATAGCCCAAGGCAAGCTGTGTTTGCGGAATATAGTAGTATAGTAAGTAATAAATACAGAATAAAAATGCAATAGACTATATGGTCAACTGATCATCTGAAGTAAGAATTGGTATAACAACAAAATCCATCAACTTTTCCACGCTTCTGTAAGAAATGTAATAATTCTATTGTGAGAGGGCTTAAAGTTGGCTAGGTAATACCACAAAGATCTATGCATATAATCATATGGTGCAATTTGAGGCGATAATTAAGCCTCATGGCAGTGTCACAAGATTGTGGATAGAAACATGCAATACCGGTTGTGAGTCGGTGCTCCATATGGACACATGATGTGTCGATGGAAATATTCGTCATTTTCATATAGGTGTATTTTTTTATCTTCTTTCATGGGTTCTTATGTATTTAATAACCTTCCCGTCGCCTCATCCATGGGTAGACAAGCCATCTCCAACTGCATTGTAAAGGCAAATCCCTCCGACCATATGAACAAAAAGTCAACATGACGCAATATTGGGTGTGAGCTAGGGCCTTATGCCAATGAGACATCATCATTTTCATATTAGTGTATATTTGTTTCTCTTCTTTTGCGGGTTCTTGTGTATTCTAATAATCTTCTCATCGTCGCATCCGCGTGCACCTCATGACATCTCTAATTGCATTGTAAAGTCGCATCCCTACCACCACATGAACAAAAGTCAGCATGGCTTCGTCACGGTAGTAGTTGTCTTTTTGTGATGCGGTGCTTGGTTGTGATGTGTCGCCAACATGGATTTGATGCATCAGTGGTGACGATCATTTTGTCGATGGTGTCTATAATGAAGTTAGAGCTATTAGGTCACATAACCAAGGGTCATGAAAATGTCAATCATGGGAGGCTTTGATGGATGCGCCTTTTATAAGGTATTTATCGAGTTGTGTTAGTGTGGTCATGTTATCCAATGATCCTCTCTGTGAGGGTTATTTTCTTGTAGTTCATTAGGTATTCTTTTAATGAACTTTGTGATTATTTACTTAATAATTTATTAATAGATGAAGTCAGTCTCTGTCTCAGAAAAAAACTGGCCTAGCATCATCTAGTATTTGACAGTTTGCATGCTTTTGAAAAGTTAGAGTCGCTCATCATCTGTCACACATACATAACACGATATCAACAGCTGACAAGGGTATAGTTAATAGAGCCCGTTAGTTGAGTACCCCTGAGGCCCGTTAAGCTAGGCCCAATTATAATGATAGTCGAGATACGAGTTCTTACCGTATGTCGATATTGTAATCTGTATCGGACCCTACCCGATCCTCGAGACCGAACCACCTATATATAGGGGCCAGGAGGGGACGGTGTAGGGCAGATTGAAAGCAAGCCAGGTTGAACACCCAAGTTTACTTTCGATATACACTTATTTCGACTAACCTTTACCTTCGAGTTCATCCGACGCCCTCTTCCCCCGATCCTAAGTCCTTCATCTAGGACATTTGTCGAGTTAACCCTCGTCAATTGGCGCCGACCGTGGGGACCTTGGGCGTTGGAATCATGAATTCGACGGCTTTTTCGCTTTTAGCCAACAGCAGTACAGAAGTTGACGAAAATCAAGAGATGGAGTTGACAATCGGAAGTTTAAGCATCCTCATCGGGCCATCGGGTTCATCTCGCCTTTCAGATCCGACGAAACAAGATCCGTCGGCAAGTGAGCCCGAAACAGTAGCAATGATGGAATATTCTGATGGCTCTTCCAGCGAGGTAAACTCGCCGGTCAGCTTAGAAGAAGTGCAAAAAGGAAAGATCGCAGAAGACAACAAAGCAAGGAAAAATTTCAACGCAGGGGTCCAACTCGACGATCTCATGATCTGCCTCGACGATATCTTAGACAAATCAACAGACACATGGAAGACAGGGTTAGAGCTTTCTGAAGATGGTGACTCGATCTTCTCAAGCTTCAATAGTAACATCGGCAAACAATGTCAGGTGCTCGCCATCGTGGGAGACAACTCAGAAGAATTCGACGAAAACAACAATCCAGTGCTAAACCCAGCAAATATCGACAGAGGAGCAAATCACCTAGCAGAAGGGCAAACAGCAGAATCCCTCACAACCAGGGAAAAAATTCGACTATCAGTCGACGAATGGAGGATAATAAGAGAAGCCGTAGAACACGACACGCCAATACCATCAAATTCCAGCAAAGACATGCTTTTGGGGTATCATTATGCCCTAAGGCAGCAGGCAAAGCAATTAGCAAAGGAGAAAATAGAGATACAGAGAAGAAAAGACTCAGCCATTGCAGCTAGCAACGCCGCTCGTAAAGCGCGAAGCGACGCATCATATAGTAACGCAAGGAAAAATCGTCGACATGGTTCAAGGTACGATAACCTCGAGTACTCCGACAGGCAAATCATTTCCAAAAACCTCGACTCGTCCTTCTTATCGGTCGACGAACAAGGAAACATCGTACCAAAAACTCCTAAAGCAGCATTAGTGGCAGCTCAAGTTTATCCGCTCACAACTCGACCAAGCCCGGGGGATCCTAGAGAACATATGCACAGAGCAGCATTGAACGGACTAAACATGGTGGGCCACAAGCTATCAGCAAAAGGAGACGAAGCACACCACCATAAGGAAACGCACAAGCCAAGATCGCCTCGCCGTCACAACAGTCCTCGGCGCAGAAGCAGCAATCAACGATCTCGATCGCCATCACCAAAACAAACACGGAGGAACCCGAAGATCCCGATCCCCAAATGAAAAACGTGACTATGAAGATGACAAAAAAGAGATGGGGGCATCGTGCTTTACCCGCAGGGTTCGCACCACTCCAGTTCCCAAGGGATTCAAGTTACCTCATGATCAGCAAAAATACGACGGATCACAGGAACCACAATCATGGCTCTCAGATTATCTACAAGCAGTACAAATATTAGGAGGAACCAAAGAAACAGCAATGCAAAGTTTGCAACTACACCTCATCGGCGCAGCAAGGTCATGGTTGAGCAAACTAGAGAAGGAAACTATTGGAAGCTGGGAAGACCTCACAAAGCAATTTACAAGCAACTTCAGGTCTACATACAAGCGACCAACATCAATAGAAGAAGTCAAAGCGTGTGTGCAACAACACGACGAAACACTGCGGGCATACATCCAAAGATGGAGTCTTATCAAAAATTCAGCAGTCGAAGTTTCAGATGAAAGAGCAATAGACGCGTTCATCATTGGATTAAGGCGAAGAGACCTAGTCGAAGAGATGGGCAGAATCAAGCCAAAAACAGTGTCAGACCTCATAGACGTAGCAAACAGATTTGCAGATGGAGAAGACGCATTCAACAACAAGCGGACGTGATCCCCATAGGACGATAGAAGAAATAGATATGAAAGCCAAAGGAGACGGTCCCGAAATTACGACAACTACGGCTCCCATAGCCAAGTCGCCGCAGGATACAAAGACAACAGCTATCAAGGAAGTGATCGCAGAAGCTCGGGATATCGAAGCTACGGAAAAGAGGACTATAAAAAGTTTCCCACGAGAAAACCCAGAGAGTACAACCCGTCGCCAGAAGACATGCTCAACGGACCCTGTCATATACACTCAGCGTTCGTCGATGGGAAGCGAGTATCAAGGCACGCAATGAAAGATTGCACAACATTCTTAAAACTACAAGAGGTAACACTAAGCAAGCAAACCGAAGCAAGGCGACAAGGATTTGAAGGAAGCAACAATCCTCCGACAAAACAGCAAGGAAACAACGGAGCTCCTCAAGGACAAGACCAGTAAAACCATGGACATGATGACGACGAAGGGTACGTTCCATCAAAAGGACACATCACAACAATGATACAACCTATGCCCAAATCGAACAAAGAAGAAAAGAGTATCACTCGACAAGTCAACCTAGCAGTCATTTCACCTCCAGCCACAATGGAGTATCTGCACTGGTCAGAACAACCAATCGAGTTCAACAGAGAAGATCACCCTATAACAGTACCTCGGCCAGGAAATGCGTCTTTGGTACTCAAAGCTCAAATCGGCGCATATGATGTTGACAGAATATTCATGGACGCGGGAAGTGGAATTAATCTGATATACGCAAAAACACTCAGAGCAATGCATATATCACTAGAATTCCTGAAGCCAACAGATTGTTCCTTCCACGGAATCGTACCAGGAAGTGCCAATTACCCACTGGGTCGAATAGCACTCAATATTTGCTTCGGCAACCGACAAAACTACAGAAGAGAAAAGCTGGACTTTGAAGTCATGGACTGGCCATCTCAGTATCACGCGATCCTCGAATGACCCGCGTTTTCGTGATTCATGGCAGTGCCTCACTATACATATTTGGTACTTAAAATGCCAGAACCAAGAGGAATAATTACAGTAAAAGGAAGTTTTGAAGTTTCAGATCTCTGTGACAGGGAGTTCCACAAGATGGCGCAAAACTTTCGTATGACAGCCAACTATATAGAGAAGGCGAAAAGCACGACTACAGAAGGCGTCAAGCTACTCGAAGGACGCGTTGCGGAGCCCGAGACGAAGAAACCACGAGTAGGAGCATCAGGAGAAGACAAAGATACAGAAGAAGAAGAGAAAGCCATAACGACGTAAGCATCAAAAAACAATAAAGTAAAGTAGAAGAATAAGACTGTAAAAGCCACGAGTTATACCAGGGGCAATGCCCTCTAGATCCAGAACACAGGTCATAGGCCGGATCTCTTGGGTCACCCCGTGTATCTTACATTAGAAGTATAATAAAAACAAAACGTTCCTCATATTCGAGTTTACGAGTCTTTCAAAGGGAAAATGCGGCAAACGCACGAATCATACAATAACGCTTTGAGGAATTTTTTTTGACATAAAGTCACGAAATAAGACACTCTCACGTTCCACATATACAAAAGATATTACAATAATGGGTTATCAGAATCATCCACGCCTAAGGGATCTAAATAGTGGTACTCACGAAAAAACGCAGCATCCGCTTCTAGCAGCCTAGCCACGAGCCTTCAAGCAGGTTGCAGCGTGTTCTCCATATGTACTCGAAGGCTAGCTCCACCTGGAGCCAAACTCAGGGACATAGAGCTATAATTAAGCTTCGGGTGCCACTTGTGTATCCACCCGAGAGAAAAATTGGCACCTGCCACTAAGTTCAGCTCTATCAATCTATGAATACGGTGGCTGGATATGAAAGTATCAAGAAGAAGCGGGAAAGTTGCAGGCAGAGGATTGCGAGGAAGCATAACATAGTGCATAGTTGTGAGAGCCCGTCGGCAACCATCAACTGACTCGCCAATATGTTGGGCACGGTCCTAAAGTAGTACAATGGCACTCCGACATCGAGGGTCAGACCACAAAGTCTTAAAGCCTGCCGACATTCTCTCCAAAGCCGCATTTCACTCGGTAACCCGACGATCTTCAGCAGCGAAATCCAGACAAGTGCCTATGATGGCAAAGGATGTCACAAAAACAGCAGTGAAGAAACAGGGAAAAGAGAAGTCGAAAGAAAACTTACATCGCAACATCTCGCAGGAAGACTCGACAATGCCAAGAATAAAAGATTCGCATTCTTCATTATGGACAATCTTCACCGTCAAACTGGAAACCTTTTCATCAAGAGAAGATATCTGCTTCAGATAACCACAAGCTTTACTAGCTTTGCTCACAGCCATCTGTGCTTGACGTTTAGCCAAAGTCAGGCGAGACTCAAGATCAGAAATCCTTGAAGAGTACTCTGCGCACTGATTGCATCGGCTAGGAGGCGACGAAATCGTCGAACCGAACGTGCGGGCAGCGGAAGGATCATGTCCGCCAGTCAAAGGATCATTGATATGCATCGACTGAAAGTCAAAAGAATAGAAAGAAGAAACATTTTAGAGAGACAGCACAAGACTTCATAAGAAGGAAATATATTTACATAAGTGCAAAACCCTTTGACTAAGATTCTCGGGTTGCACACGACTACAAGTTTTTACATTCAAAAGGATAAATGGAAAACTACAAGAAAGCCGAGTCTACGCCACCTCAGCATTTTGCTCCGTGGCAGAAGAAGGCATGATAAATTCCTCGCCAACAGTCGACGGAGGCGCAGGGTCTTCTGCCACTGGAGGTGGCGCAGCAGATGTCGCGGAGGCTGCTGAAGGAGAAATAATCGCCACCAGCGCAGGCACCAACTTCTTCACCTTCTCGAAGAAAACCTTCATCTCATCGCGGGTGCGGCCATGGGAAGAGTTCACCTTCTCCCAGTCGAAGTCCGCACCATGGGCAAAAGAAAGTGCAATAGCACCCTCCGCACCACGCTTCAGAGAAAGCCCCTTAAGCTGGAGGGTGGGGTCTTCAGTTGTATCGAAAGCCTTGGCAAGCTTGCCCAAGTTGTCCTTCGGAACTTCTGCCTTCCTCTTCGGCCACAACCCGATGAACAGCCGTGACAGAATGCGGCTAACTAATTCAAAAGTCTCCTGGATAGATATCCAGTTTGCCTCGAGTAGGTTAACCGCAGTCATCAGAGGATCATCGTCCGGTTGCAGGGACGACGAAGATACCCCGGTAAATCCTGCACAATAAAAGAAGATAGAAGAGAAAAGGAAAGAAAAGTGTCAACAAGTACAACAGTGCAACAGAAGTTGAAATAGAAGACAAGGCGAAGTACTTACCTTCAGCAGCAGTAGACATTGTGCGAAGACGCTCTGCCACGGCTTGCTCTCGCTGAGCATGCTCCTTGTTGGCATCAGCTAAAGCTTTTTCAGCTTTCTTCGCCTTACCAAGCGCAGATTTCTGCGACTTCTCAGCGTTTGCTTTAGCAGCGGCCGCAACATCATAAGCCTTCTGTGAAGCACTGAGCTCCGCCTCCAGCGACGCAATTCGAGCATTGGCTGTTGCTAGAGTAGCTACAGAAGAAGACGAAAGGGAGTCAGATAAACAACAAAGGATAAGCACAGAAGAAAAGTAATGACTGGACATCAAAAGTGTACCTTCGGAAGCTTTCGCAACCTTTAAGTACTCAGTACATTCAGTGCCCAAGGCGACGAATCTTTGCAACAATGCCTGGGAAAAAGGGCGTGTAAGAACATAAATGAATACAAAGAGAGCAAGTCAACAGAAGTTACTTACATCACTGGGAGAAATCGTCGATGCATGGGCCTCAAGAAAAACGTCGGTTTCTTTTGCCTTCTTCGAGCGTTTGAGGTTTCGAGTTACAGGAATCTTCTGGATAGAAGCCCTGGTAACTTTCGGTGCAACTTCTTGCTCGACAGGCTCATCAGCAGTCACAGGTGAAGTCGAAGGAGCAGCTGTAGCATCTTTTGGAGGCTCCTCATCATCTCTACAAAAAGAAAACAAATTATGTATAACACATCAGAAACAAGGCAAAAGCGGTGCAATTGAAGAACTCGCATAAAGCACTTACGATGCCAGGAAGTCGAAGTATTCCATATCTCCTGTAAGAACAGGGGCTTTATCAGCCGCTGCGGATTTCGAAGAAGCAAATTCGTCGACACGCTTCCTCTTCTTGTCGACACCAGCATCTTCAGCAAGCACGGGAGGAGGTGATGTCGACGAGCTAGTTTCCTCTTCTGATTCTTCGGCATCATCTCTGTCCTGATTCTCGTCAGCCTTGGGGGCTTCAGATACAGATGAGGCCAGATCAGCCGGAAGGGGCCCTGCCTCTGGAAGAGGAGGGCGCGAAACAAGGAATTGGTGACCCTGCATGTAAATAAGTCAGAAGAGTACAAAGGCAAAGAACAACACAAGTCGAAGCAAACCAAATTCGACAACAAGTGAACACAAAGATACGTACCTCGGGTAGGGGGTGCATGGAGTCGAAGTAGTCAGCGGTCAAATCAGCAACCGCATGATCCTTGGTGAGCTTGGTGAGGCTCCTGACTCGCTTGTCGACATCTTTTTTCTCTATCAAATCTTCGGAGACGCGAGTAGGATCTTCCAAACCAGAGTAACTCCAAAGCTTGGTGAGGCGGTGCTGCAGGGGTTGAACTCGACGTTGCACAAAGAACGCCATGAGTTGAATACCCGACAAAGCTCCTCCTTGGCCTCCTTTCAAAGCTTGAATGCGAGATAGAAGAGGAAGAACTTGTGCTATTTCCGCATCTGAGGGAAGCGCATCCCACGACGCCAATTTCTTCACTTCCTTAGAGGCTTCGAAGGGGGCTAAACCATATTGGTCTTCAGGAGAGGATTTACGATCTTGGATATAGAACCATTTGGTTCTCCACCCCTGAACAGATGTGGCAAAGGAAAATTCGAGGTACTGCGCCTCAGGGCGCACAGAGACAACGGCTCTGCCCAATTCAGGCTTTCTAGCCAGAGCAACATTGGGGCGAAGTCAAAAAATTGACCTCCAGAGAAGAAAGTGAGGCTCAATGCCCAAGAATGACTCGCAGAGAGTCACAAAACAAGCAATATGAAGAAGGGAGTTCGGTGTGAGCTGGTGGAGCTGCACACCGTAAACAAAGAGAAGCCCATGGAGAAACTCGTGGGCAGGAAGAGAAAGGCCGCGGAGGAGGAAGGCAAGGAACATTACCCGATAACCGCTTGGGGGCTCCGGATCCGCTCAGTGCTGGGAAACTTGATGGAATCCTAGGCGGAGATGAGGCCGTCCGTCCTGGCCTTCTCCACCTCCTTCTTCGTGATGGCGGAGCGCACCCAGCTGGTGGCAGAAGAGGTCTTGGCCATGGTGTTCTTGGTGGCTAGGTGTTTCACGCGCATCTAAACACGATGCGCTTGGGGGCTATGCACCAGAGGAGGAGGAAGAAGAGATCAGCAATGGAGGCGGCGGAGAGAACGAGCTGGTAAACAGTAAAATCCCCCACTACGCCCCTTATATACCTTCTGGAAGAAGGATCGTGGGCTGAGACGTGGCGCAAGGAGCGGAAACGGCAGCCCACTAACGGTCAAAAATTGCGAAAATTATAGTGTTGCCCATAAAACGGTTCGCACTCATACAGAGTGACGTACTCATTGACGTCATAAAAGAAGATGATATAAGAAACAAGAAGGATGGCGCTGACAAGTGCAAAATCTATAGACAAGATTATATATGAAGGATTTTCGATTATAGCCTTGGGGGCTACTACTTTCAAAAATATTGAATGCAACTTTTAACTGGAGTGATGGACGCGTATTCGACGACAGGATATCATTAAAATATTTCGAGTTGAAGTATGATGGACTACACTATATTTTGAGCCTATACTCGAAAAAGTCTTTTTCGACTATAGCCTCGGGGGCTACCCCCATCGGGAGCGCTGAGCGCGCACCCGACGATATTTTTTGGTAAAGCATTAGAGTATGAGAAATGCAGGAGTGTTACTCCCATCGGGAGTGAGTTTTATGGTTGTTAAAACCCGAATATTTTCAGTCAAAATTTTACTGCGACATGAGATTCTCGAGTTGCGTTATCGCAACGCAACTCGAATACCGTGACTTGTCATGAAGGTAAGACCCCGGGATCCGTCCTGTGTGGCCTAGTATACGCACATGGATGCGCTCTGTTGGTATGTATCCGTGTCTACGACGCGAAAAAAATCCTGGTGGACGCACTAGGTACCCTGAGAATCACTGGGATTCACCCTTTGTAAGTCCTAAATGCGGCAAAAGAGTGGGTTTGACCGGTATCCCAAATTCAAGTCCAAGGGAATTGAATTTGAAGTAGGTGACAAGTATCTGTTCAGGCAGTTAACTGACCTCTTGATCCGTCAGAGTTGTCAGGCTTGTTCATCAAAACCCCTTGCGAAAAATTATCATGGAAATAAGTCGAAAGACCAAGTCGAAGATTCAAAGATATGAAGAAGTCGAAGAATTGATCAAGTTGAAGACTTGAAGATTAGAGATTCAACCCGAATCTGCAATTCTGGTAGAATCTCAGGGGCTACTGACAAGGGTATAGTTAATAGAGCCCGTTAGTTGAGTACCCCTGAGGCCCGTTAAGCTAGGCCCAATTATAATGATAGTCGAGATACGAGTTCTTACCGTATGTCGATATTGTAATCTGTATCGGACCCTACCCGATCCTCGAGACCTAGCCACCTATATATAGGGGCCAGGAGGGGACGGTGTAGGGCAGATTGAAAGCAAGCCAGGTTGAACACCCAAGTTTACTTTCGATATACACTTATTTCGACTAACCTTTACCTTCGAGTTCATCTGACGCCCTCTTCCCCCGATCCTAAGTCCTTCATCTAGGACATTTGTTGAGTTAACCCTCGTCAACAGCCAAAGGCCAGATGTGTTTATGAAATACAATTGTTATAAGATCAACTTTCATTTTCCCCCTTTTTTGTAATAAGACATGCCATAATTGTATCATGAGATGACACAAAAACTAAATAGGTAACACAATAAAGATGTTTGGATAGAAACATATGTGTGAGCTAAGGATCCATGTCAGTGACACAACATGGGTCACCGAAATATCTGGTGCAACATTGGGTGTGAGCCAGGTCATGTCAATGAAACATCGACTTATTCATACATGCAAATATTGTTTCTCTTCTGTAGCATGTTCTTACTGATGTATTCTAATAACCTTCTCATCTCCACCGCCATGGGAATCCACACCATCTTCAAGTTTATACAGAGCGACATCACACACCCACCACATGAACAAAAGTCAAAATGACCTCGTCATGATCATAGTTGTCTTTTCATCATGCTGTGATCAGTTGTGGGGCGTCGGCCAATTTGGATTTGGTGCGGCTGTTGTGACGATCACTTTTTCAAGGTTGTCTATAATGAATTCATGGCCACCAGGTTACAAAGCGAGGCGTCATGGCGGTGGCATTTGTGGAAGGCTGATGCATGCGCCTTTCCATCGACATTTGTCGATTTGCTTATTGTGGTCATGTTATCCGGTAATGCTATAGGGCTCGCGAGGCTAGATTGTGTGCATGTTATTTCCTCATATTTTGACTTGATATTTCCCTAATTAATTGGAAAATCTTGGCTTACGGTTGATATATGAAGGGGGTTTTTGTCAGGTAAAAACGGAAAATGAGCCTAACATCATATAGTACCGGGCACTTTTGTACTCTTTCGAAAGTCAAAAAGATTTGTTAGCTGCTCATCACATGCCAGCTATATGTACCTGAGGTAATAACCAGAGACTGGATTTGTTGGTGAAATCCTTTCTAGTTCTGGGTAATTCGAGAATTAAGTTAGATCTAAGTCAACTCTAAAGTCATTAGATGTGTATCGTGATTCATGCACATCAGGCAATTAGCCATGGGTATGCAACATTTTTTTAACCAATTGCACATAAAAATTAAATAACCAAGAATTAAGTTAGTTTTAGGACAGAACAAGAACTAGACGCGTCCTTACATAATACAGTAATAATATAGTTAAACCAGATCGATGAATAAAAAACATAGATTATGATGGTCAACTTTCACCTACATGCCAACAAGACGTGTTTTCACATGTTCCTGTACCCTTTTGCCTAGAGAAGTCCAGGTTCAGGTTTTCAATTAGCGCCTTCTGATGAGTGTGAAAATTTGTGCCGGTGACTCTTGACAAATTCGGGAGAGTTTTTACAGTACCCGGTACTCTGCTAGAAGAGGCGGGAGTACCGAACAAATCCAGTCGTCCGTTTCTAGGGCTAACTTAGACTTTTTTGTCTTGGCTAATTTTTTAGTTTTACCATTTATTATCAAATTGACCGAGCCGTGCAGTTACGAAAAAAATAACCGTGAAAATCGACTGTCTAGCGCTATCGAGATCGAATCGATCTCGCCAAACTTCTCGACCGGGATCAAGCCCGTCGCCGGCCCGCACCACCGTTTGATCGTCGCCATGGTTCCTCGCCAATCGCTGACCCCTCCTGCTTTGAATCCTCCCTGTCCACCTCTTCCATCATGCCATGGCACGCAACACTGCTCTCACCACGAACATGATCTCAGTCCCCTGTCCTGATGGCTTTTCGGGCCGTCCGACCGGCGCGACTCGCCGCTGACTGCAGTCCTCGCTGCCCGCCGCAGGCCGGTGGGCTGGCCATCAATCCAGGTCGCCACTCTTTGGGAATGATCCGCCCGTCTACGACGCGATACCGCCGAGGCGACGACCCAGGACTGCATGACGCCGAACACACGTCCAAACTTTTCTTTTTGATAGCAAATTTTTGTTGCCTTTTAGATTAGTCGCACACTAAATAAGAGATCCATTAGTAATTTCCTGATTACGGAGTTACCCAAGGTCAAGGAGTACTTTCCTGTTTTGAGGCAGTACTCCCTAACAGATACGATGGAGTACTAAGTGATATTAACCGCAGGATCACGGTGATTGAACGGTCCACATTTATCATAGGGTACTGTAAAAGTCATGAAATTCGGAGGGCTCCCGTTCCGATCGCCGGCCAATTTTCGTTGCTGCGTGCGCGTTTACTACCTCTGGATTTCCGGCCTGCAACTTCCAGAAAAGGCAAGAAAACGTGTTACTAATTTGCAGTCGAAATGATCGTGGAAGCTGAAAAGTAAAGTCGTACTGTTCTTGGTGAAAAGAGCAACTGGATGGATACTGGATGCTCCAGAAACATTCTTTAGAGATCCGTACAGAGAAGAAGGAAAATAGGTTGGAGAAGACTTCTTCCGGAATTTGTTAGCCAGCCCATTTCTTACCAGGCCATTTTTTAAGGAAAAATTACATGCCAGGTAGTAGGGAAATGACTCCCTGGCGCGCGCGCGCCAGGAATCAGTCGTTTCGCTGAAGAAAAACGTTCGTGGGCCGGCCTGTTTATCTGCCTTCCTTCGCATCTCTTTCGGAGTTTTCGTTGGTTTTGTGCGTAGGTATGTCTCCCACTCACGTATTCTTCTCTCTCTATCACCGATGCTTCTCATTTCTTTTTTCTTTTTCGTTTTCTATTTTCTTTTCCATTTACGTATTATTTATTTCTTGTACTCTTTTTCATGTTTTTATTTTTTTTGTCCTTTTAAATTTAAAAACTTTTCTTCTCTATTCTCCATAGTCCTATTTTTATTTATTTTAAAAAGTGGTATTTCTTATTTTCATAAACTTTTCCTTTATTTTTTATGATTCTTTTGTTTCCACTTAGTCTAGAAAGTGTTGTTTTTTGTTCCTGTGATTTACTTCATGAGTTATAAATTTTATTCCATGAGTTTGAAATATTTTCTACAAAATTCATATTCGTGTTCCTCTCAATATCATGACTTCTGTGGGTGCAAATTATTTTTTATTTTTCTCTGTACACGTGATATGTTCTGCGGGCTAAATTTGTGTTCCTCGTGCAGTTTTGATTTGTTCCGAATACTAATTTTTGTTCTCTATGTAGTCGTGGTTAATTCCGTGGGACGGTCAATTTATGTTCCTTATTTTTAGTTGGGAATTTGTTCTGTAGACTTTTTTTCCCTCCTTATACAATCTTGATTTGTTTCCCTCTATTCTAAAGAGGTTATTTTCTTATACTTCTTTCTAGTCGTGATTTGTTTCTCAGATTAATTTTTTTCTCATGTAGTATTCATTTGTTTTGTGGCCTAAACTTTTGTTCCCTCTATAGTTGATATTCTTTTTTGCCAACACTAATTTTTCTTTTTGTAGTCTTCATTTGTTTCGCAGACTAAATTTTTGTTCCTTCATTTGTAGTCGTGATTTGTTACGTGGACTAAATTTTTGTTCCGGTGTAGTTTTGATATATTTTGTACCTTAAATATTTGTTCCCGGTGTAGTCACGATTTCTAGTTGTGGTTTGTTCCACGGACGGTAAACTTTTGTTCCTTTTTTGTAGTCATAATTTGTTCCATGGACTAAGTTTTTGTTCTTCATATAGTTATGATTTGTTCCGCGGCCTGAATTATTGTTCCCATTGCAATCGGGATTTGTCCCATGGGATGCAAAAAATTTGTTCCTTCTTGTTGTAGTCGTGATTTTCTATAGGGACTAAACTTTTGTTCCCCGTGCAATATTGATATGTTTTGTAGCCTAATTTTTTGTTCTCTACGTAGTCATGATTTCTAGTCGTGGTTTGTTCCGCTGACGGTAAACTTTGTTCCTTCTTTAGAGTTTTAATTTGTTTCGCGGACTAATTTTTTGTTCCTCATTAAAAAATTGTTTCTCTTATTCTACGAAATTAGATCCAATTTTTTTTGTCCTAGATGTACTTTTTTGTCATTGTGCTTTTTTTGTTCTCAGTGTATAACTATATGTTCCCTGTAGTATTAAATTTGAAGGGTTTCGCAGCATAGTAAATCAAAATTTTCCTACGGATGCGAACAAGAAAGCCAAGATCTAATCTAGGAGATGTAATCAATGAGAGAGGTAGATGAGATCTTCATACCCTTGAAGAAATCGCACAGCGGAAACGTTCAACAGAACGTGGTTGACGTAGTCGTACTCGCCGTCTCCTCCTCGCGATCCGATCCGATCCTATGCCGCAAGTGTCGGCGCCTCCGAGAGATGCACACGTACGGTGCAGCGACGTCTCCTCCTTCCTTGGTCCAGCAAGTATGGTGGAGAGATAGATTGGATCTGCAGCACGACGGCGTGATGCTTATGGTGGAGAGTTTCTGCGGCAGGGCTTCGCCTACGCACAGTCGCGAGAGAGAGAGGTGGAGGGGCAGCAATTGGCCGGCGGCTAGGGTTGGAGTAGGAGGGGGCTGCGCCCCTGCCCCCCTTTATATGGGGGGCAGGCCGGCTGCCTTGGCCCCTCCTCCAAGCCTCTAGGGCGGCGGCTAGGGGGAAGAGTAGGGGGCAAGTCTTCCCCCCCCCTTCTGGAAGGTTCCCCTAGGGTTTCCCCTAGGGCTGGCCGGCTGGGCCTTTGGGGCCTTGTGTGCCTGGCCCAAGGTGGCCAGGGCACTTCCCCTTAGGCCCATGCAGGCCTCCGACAAGTGGGCCCACGTTGGTCCCACTCTGGAACCTTCTAGAACCTTCCGGTACAATACCGATAAACTCCGAAACGATTCCGGAATCCAAAAACTGCTTTCCTTTATATGAATCTTATTCTCCGGACCATTCCGGAACCTCTCGTGATGTCCTGGATCTCATCTGAGACTCCGAACAAAAACTCATAAACCAATTATCCATTCTATCCTAGCGTCGATGCACGTTAAGTGTGTGACCCTACGGGTTCGAGAATATGCAGACATGATCTTCTATCAATAATCAACAGCGGGATCTGGAAACCCATATTGACTCCCACATATTCATCAATGATCATATCGAATGAACCACGATGCCAGGATTCAATTAATCCCGTATATGTATTCCCTTCATCACACGATATTTTACTCGCCCGAGATTTGATCGTCGGTATCGCCATACCTAGTTCAATCTCGTTCACAGCAAGTACTTTACTCGTTTCGTAATCCGATATCACTTCATGATTAACTCCTTAACCATATGCTTGCAAGCGGTGTTGATATCGATTACCGAGTGGGCCCGAAGTATATCTCCCCGACTCGGGAGGGACAAATTCCATCTCGATACATACAACCTAACAAGTACTTTCCGATCACCTGAGAGACAACTTTATGATCACCCTCACATAGGATGATGTTTGATGACCTCAAAGCTTTCTTCCGATACCAGGGAGTTGTATTATCTCATGGTCTAAGGAATACAATACTTGACATAGGAAAAAGCTTCGCAAAGATGAACACAATGATACGATCTAATTGCTCTGCTTTATTTGGGTCTGTCCATCACATCATTCTCCTAATGATATGATCTCATTATTAATTGACAACTCATGTCTATGGTTAGGAAACCTTAACCATCATTAATCAATGAGCTAGTCTAGTAGAGGCGTACTAGGGACACGGTGTTGTTCATAAACCACACAAGTATTAATGTTTCCGCTTAATACAATTATAGCATGGAGTATAAACATTATCATGAACAAGAAATATGATAATAACAATATTATTATTGCCTCTAGGGCATATTTCCTTCAGTCTCCCACTTGCACTAGAGTCAATAATCTAGTCATACTTGCGCCTTTAACACCTATGACATTTCGGTGTTATTCATACGCGTTGCATGTGGTAAACCTTATCTACGGGTCTGACACTTTCAGGTCCGTTTTGTATTTGCATATTCCTTTTGCGTCAGCACGCATTACTCATCTTGTATGAGATGGCATCGTATAAACTTGGTCTTCTGGTGAGACCTTTGTTTCTTGGCCGAGATTATGTTGTCACTATTGTCATACAATAGAACTACATAGTACTAGCACACTTTTTAAAAATAGCGATATCCACCGTGCGTCAAAATACTCATTGGTCCGCACACATCGGTATGTATGATTTCCAATAAGTCCGTTGCTCACTCCATTATTTCGGAGAACGGGTTTTTGATCATCTTGCCCATGAGGCATGGCTTGCACGTGTCAAATGATTCAAAATCAAGAGACTCCAAAAGTCCATCAGAATGGAGTTTCTTTATGCATTTTATGCCAATATGACCTGGACGACAGTGCCACAAATAAGTTGGATTATCACTATCTACTTTGCATCTTTTATGCCGCTTCTAAAGCAATTATATACTTAGCCCTCGTTGCAGTGTCCGCCACAATGTTAACATTGGAACTCATCCAAGTCATCATGGAACTTTCTTCCATCTTATTGTGCCACCCTCTAACTCAAAACAAATAGCTTAAAATTGAGATAAAATTTTACCTGTATATGTGACAAAGCCAATGTAACACATTGCAATGAACCATTTGTCACTTCTGCATACAGAACATATTCTTACTTCTTCGAAAGTGCATAAGAATATCTTTACTATTGTCCAACGATCATCATATGAATGCTATAACCTTTAGAGCATTGGACACATCTGGATCTACATATCATGGTATACAAGATTGATAAAATCATTCTTGTGGTTTCACTCATCAAGTGTCAAAACAATTGATTCTTGCTCCAACCTCTTCCATGCAACAAGAACCGTTCTTATTGTTTCCATATTGAACAAATTCAATATTTCATCTATGTACTCTGGCAAAACTATATTAGTGCCTCAATCTATCTGCATAGACATTGATGCTTAATATTCTGGTTTTACCTAAGTCTTTCATCAAAAACTAATTTTAATGAAAACTTAACAATATCAAGAAAAACACATAATTTCCAATGAACGATATGTTAACTACATAAAGCATTAGAAATATGTCTTAGCGCTCCCACTTACTTTCTTGTAAATACAAGCATCTTCAAATATCTTGATGAAATTAACACTTTAACTTTTTCATCATTGAAGATTCCAACTTCGCTATGCTTACTTCTACCATAGAAGTTTGCATACATATCTAGCAACCTTTGAATCAACAAAACCCATTGGGTCGTGTCAGGTACACGTCCTTGGTGTGCATTCCGGTAGAGGAACATTGTTTCGTTTATTCAACTAACATATCTCTATATGTAATTGTTGCTAGAATAATTCATATGACGAAGTGAGGGCCCATCACCGCTTCTTTGTATATTGTTGGTTACTATTATCTAATAATATCTCATCTTCAAATCTTGCTATTTGATTACGACCAACTTGGTTAAATAGGAACTTCGATGTCGTGACTACAACATATTGTAGACGCGTGAGCTATGAATGCAGTTGCCGCTTCCAGAACATATTCTGGTGCTGCACTACTCTGATCAACTTGCTCAGATTCAATAACCTCATCAAGTTCTATCTTCCTCCCACTTAAACCTTTCGCGAAAAACTCCTTCATAAGAAGTTCACTTCTTTTAGTGACAATCACCTTTAATTGGGTTTATGGCAGAAGAAACACCCATCGACATTCTTTGGGATAACCTACAAAGACTTACTAATCCAATTTTGGTTGTAAACATTTTACACATATGCCTTGCATATCAAAATTTCAAGAAAAGACAACTATAACTTGTATGGTGTCATTTCGGCAGATTATGATGGCACTCTATTCAGTGAAAAGCGGTAGTCTCTAAAGCATAATCCACAAATTATATTGGTAGTTTATTTCATTATTGATCTAACCATGTCAAACAAGGTTTGATTACATCCATCGAAAACTCCATACTCCTATGATGTTTATCACGATGCAAGTTTGTGGAACAATTCCTCTAACTCTTAGATGTTTGCTAAACTTGTAACTCAAATATTCTTCTTTATGATCTAATCATACAACTTGAATATTCTTGTTACAACAATTTTTTACTTCATAAATTGAACAATTTCATACTTCTATCTCATCAAGTAGATATACCGTACATCTATTCGAGTCATTGATGAAATAAAAAATACACCATGATCGACTTCACACATGAACTACATACATCAACATGTATGATCTCCATGTAGTTAGTCGCTTGTTCTTTCTATGGCCCACGAACGGAGTTTAATCATCTTTAGGAAAAGTCTCACAAGCGTCAATCAATTCAAAATCAAATGACTCGAAAATCTATCAATATAGAATTTCTTTCATGTTTTGTTTCCAATATGACTTAAACGGCGTTGTCATATATAAGTGAAATTCGTTTTGTCTTGCGAACTTTAGCATCAGTGTTATAAATGTCTATTTCACCAATAAGATAATAATAATCTATCCATCGATTATGGAAGACGGTAATAATTTGAACAACCATTGCTCTCATAATACCAGAACAAAATAACAATTATTAAGTTCATGAAATATCTTGAAGGCTAGCTTTGATGTCGACGAGAAGCACAATAACACTTTTATTTGTATCTCGACATGCATCATTACCATATTCTTTTACTAGTTACTTAGGCCATTGTACTTCTTGTATTGTGTTGCTTTGTATGACATTTTATACCAACAAATCAGTATCGAATACCCAAGAATTACATTGTTAACGAGCAAAAGAATTCATCTATAACATGTATATCATTTATATACCTGAGCTGGACAATTCCAGTCTTTTCCTTTTTCTACCAAATAATTTTGCAGATCCTATTTAGCATTTCCTCTCCTTTTAGAAGAATCTATCGACATCAATAGTGGCATCAATCATTTGACACATAGTCCAAAGGATTTTTAGTCAAATACTAATAGCCTTGGATTTTGCACTTTGAAGTGGATCGCCATCATCATATGATTGGTATTCTTCCAGATTCCATTCTTTAGTATTCCTTTGGTATAGCAAAACAATTTAGCCGATACCTTTTCATTCGTCCTATCATGACATCTTTCATGATGAAACTACTATAGCTTATAAGGATGAATGCAAGTATAATATTAGTTCCCAAACTTTTGGGTGATCAGGACGCCTAGCATCTTCAATCTTCGCATATAGTCATACAATATGAGCATATGTTCTTTTACTAAATTATACTTCATCATTTTGCAAACAATCAAAGTCTTAGATATCAAATATCTTTTACTTATTATTTGTTTCTGAAACAATTCTTTCAGCTCAATGATCACTTTGA
Organism: Dactylis glomerata; assembly: GCA_007115705.1. Classification (NCBI taxonomy): domain Eukaryota; kingdom Viridiplantae; phylum Streptophyta; class Magnoliopsida; order Poales; family Poaceae; genus Dactylis; species Dactylis glomerata. Next base: position 1,308,003 of record QXEO01000522.1, read on the forward strand.
TTCTCAAACAATTTTGAAGATCAATTTATCATGAAGGCAAACATATGATCTTTAGATACTAAACTTGAATCGTTGCTCTTAGATTAATACAATTTATTAAATCGTATGGAGCAAGCAAGGTTTGCTAAAGTTTGCAATAGGACTTAATCTTTAGTCTTGATATTCTAACTAAACGGCACTAGACTGAAAAGTGATTATCTAGAATTCTATAGTTCTTTTAACTCAATTAAGCTAAGTGTCGGTGGGAAACGGTGCCAAAGACTACAACGACTTATGCAAATACAACAAGATTTAGTTCAAGATAATTAGTTCAAGTTAATCAAATTACTAATGAATTCCCACTAAATTCAACATTCCTCAAAGTTGTTTAGTGAAGCATGATCCAAATTCACTACACCGAGACCGATCATCACGTGAATGATGTAGCTTTAATGGTGAACATCAACATGTTGATCATATCATCCATATGACTCATGCTTGACCTTTCGGTCCATGTGTTCCGAGGCCATGTCTGTACATGCTAGGCTCGTCAAGTCAAACCCAAGTATTTCCGCGTGTGCAAAACTGGCTTGCACCCGTTGTATGTGAACGTAGAGTTTATAGCACCCGATCATCACGAGATGCTTCAAAACGACGAACTTTCGCAACGGTGCATATATGGGGAGAACACAATTTTATCTTGATCTTTAAGTGAGGAATCATCTTAAAATGCTACCGTCGCGATCTAAGCATAATAAGATACATAAAGGATAAACATCACATGCATATAATTTTATGTGACATGGTATAGCCAATCTCCGCGCCATGATCTCTATCTTGTGCGCGCCGGCATGATCTCCATCACTCCACCATGATTGCCTCCACCACGAATAGCAACTACAACTATTGCTAACTACTTAGCGATAAAGTAAAGCTATTACATGGCGTATAAGAAGTTGACACGCAGGTCATACACAATTATAAAGACAACCATATGGCTCCTGCCGGTTGTGAACTCATCGACATGCAAGTCGTGAAAGATTACAAAACATGATCATCGCATACATCTCAATTCATACACATCATGTCTTGGGCCATACCATATCACAAAACACTCCCTGCAAAAACAAGTTAGACGCCTCTACTTTGTTGTTGCATGTTTTACGTGGCTTATGGGAGTAACAAGCTAAGAACGATTCTTACCTACGAAAAGCCACAACGGTGATATTATGGTTGCTAACATCCGTTGTAAATCTCATGACTACTATAGTGAGAGAAACTGGCATCCACCAGCCGCATGTGTGGAACAAGCCACACGTCAAGTGCGGAGCCGGTCTCGCGAACGAGGTCGCGTAAAGTTGGCCTGGACCGCTTCGATCTCACTATGCCGCGCCGTAAGAAATACAAAACAAGAGGTTTGCAACAGAAAACATCAACGCCCGCAACAAGCATGTTGCGTTCTACTCGTAAAACACATCTACGCATAGATCTAGCTCTGATACCACTGAAGGGTTTCGCAGCACAGTAAATCAAAAAATTCTACGGATGCGAACAAGAAAGCCAAGATCTAATCTAGGAGATGTAATCAACGAGAGAGGTAGATGAGATCTTCATACCCTTGAAGAAATTGCACAGCGGAAACGTTCAACAGAACGTGGTTGACGTAGTCGTACTCGCCGTCTCCTCCTCGCGATCCGATCCGATCCTACGCCGCAAGTGGCGGCGCCTCCGAGAGATGCACACGTACGGTGCAGCGACGTCTCCTCCTTCCTTGGTCCAGCAAGTATGGTGGAGAGATAGATTGGATCTGCAGCACGACGGCGTGGTGCTTATGGTGGAGAGTTTCTGCGGCAGGGCTTCGCCTACGCACAGTCGCGAGAGAGAGAGGTGGAGGGGCAGCAATTGGCCGGCGGCTAGGGTTGGAGTAGGAGGGGGCTGCGCCCTGCCCCCCTTTATATGGGGGGCAGGCCGGCTGCCTTGGCCCCTCCTCCAAGCCTCTAGGGCGGCGGCTAGGGGGAAGAGTAGGGGGCAAGTCTTCCCCCCCCCCTTCTGGAAGGTTCCCCTAGGGTTTCCCCTAGGGCTGGCCGGCTGGGCCTTTGGGGCCTTGTGTGCCTGGCCCAAGGTGGCCAGGGCACTTCCCCTTAGGCCCATGCAGGCCTCCGACAAGTGGGCCCACGTTGGTCCCACTCTGGAACCTTCTAGAACCTTCCGGTACAATACCGATAAACTCCGAAACGATTCCGGAATCCAAAAACTGCTTTCCTTTATATGAATCTTATTCTCCGGACCATTCCGGAACCTCTCGTGATGTCCTGGATCTCATCTGAGACTCCGAACAAAAACTCATAAACCAATTATCCATTCTATCCTAGCATCGATGCACGTTAAGTGTGTGACCCTACGGGTTCGAGAATATGCAGACATGATCTTCTATCAATAATCAACAACGGGATCTGGAAACCCATATTGACTCCCACATATTCATCGATGATCATATCGGATGAACCACGATGCCAGGATTCAATTAATCCCGTATATGTATTCCCTTCATCACACGATATTTTACTCGCCCGAGATTTGATCGTCGGTATCGCCATACCTAGTTCAATCTCGTTCACAGCAAGTACTTTACTCGTTTCGTAATCCGATATCACTTCATGATTAACTCCTTAACCATATGCTTGCAAGCGGTGTTGATATCGATTACCGAGTGGGCTCGAAATATATCTCTCCGACTCGGGAGGGACAAATTCCATCTCAATACATACAACCTAACAAGTACTTTCCGATCACCTGAGAGACAACTTTATGATCACCCTCACATAGGATGACGTTTGATGACCTCAAAGCTTTCTTCCGATACCAGGGAGTTGTATTATCTCATGGTCTAAGGAATACAATACTTGACATAGGAAAAAGCTTCGCAAAGATGAACACAATGATACGATCTAATTGCTCTGCTTTATTTGGGTCTGTCCATCACATCATTCTCCTAATGATATGATCTCATTATTAATTGACAACTCATGTCTATGGTTAGGAAACCTTAACCATCATTAATCAATGAGCTAGTCTAGTAGAGGCGTACTAGGGACACGGTGTTGTTCATAAACCACACAAGTATTAATGTTTCCGCTTAATACAATTATAGCATGGAGTATAAACATTATCATGAACAAGAAATATGATAATAACAATATTATTATTGCCTCTAGGGCATATTTCCTTCAAAATTTTCTTTGATAGTAGTTGAGATTTGTTCCTCGTGTTTAATTTTTGTTTCAAATGATCCAATTTTCTTGATCTTTATTTGTAGCATGTTTCATTCCATGGGATATAAAATTTGTTCCGTCGTGTTCGTATTTCTTGTTCCCCCGCCGTGAGGGTTTGTTTCGTCTATGCAAAAAATTTATTGCACTTATTATCATTCCTTTAACAGTGACAATTTGTTCCACTAATGATGTAATTTTGTTCCCAATGTAATTTTTGTTCAACGTGTATATTCAAAATTTCTCCCGCGTTATAATATTTGCCCGGATTGCAGTCTAATATTTTGTTCCATGTATTCTTATTTTATTGTTCCCAATAGTCTAATTTTTCTCTCTAGTCTAATTTAATTGTTCCATGTAGTCGAATTATATTGTTCTCTGTAGTCTAATGTTTTCCTCTGTAGTCTAATTGTTTGTTCCGTATGGAGGCAAGATTTGTTTTCGGATGCTGCATATTTGTGTTGTCCTTCCCTGTAGTCTAAAACTTTATGCGTACATTTTATGTTCCTCATGTAATCGTGATTTGTTTCACAACCCAATTTTTTGTTTCCTATGTAGTCATGATTTGGTTTAGTTTGTTTCGTGCACAGTAAATTTGTATTCCTTCTTTGTGGTCATGATTTTATTCACGCATTTTTTATATAGTCTGATTTGTTCTGTGAACACTAAAAATTTGTTCCTCAAGGGTTAATTTCTTTGTTATCTGGTAGAGTGCGTTCTTTGAGGGTTAATTTCTTTTGGTTTAATTTTGTAGTCGCGATTTGTTCCGATGATGCAATATTTTTGTTTCAACTTTTCTAGCCATGATTTGTTCCTCGGACTAAATTTTTGTTCTCTATGTAATCTCGATTTGTTCCATGTTCTAATTTGTTCCTTTAATTCTGTAGTCATGATTTTGTTTCACTAACACTATTTTTCTTCCAACTTTTCTAGCCATGATTTGTTCCTCGGACTAAATTTTTGTTCCCCATGTAATCTTTGATTTGTTTCACAGCCTAAATTTTTGTTCCTAGATTTTTGAAATTTTTGTTCTCAGAATTTTGTATTATTTGTTCCCAGATTTTTGTTCCCAAATTTTTGAAATTTTTATTCTTGGATTTTTGTTCCCTGATTTTTAGAACTTTGTTCCTGGATTTTTGTAACTTTGTTCCTGGATTTATATAACTTTTGTTCCTGATTTTTTGTTATAATAATCTGGGAACAAAAGTTCCCATATTTTTGTAATTTTTGTTCCCAGATTTTTTGTCATTTTTGTTCCCAGATTTTTGTAACTTTTTGATCTCGGATTTTTGTAACTTTGTTCCCAGTTTTTTTTTAAATTTTGTTCCCGGATTTTTGTAATTTTAGTTCCCATATTTTTGTAATTTTTGTTCCTAGATTTTTTGTCATTTTTGTTCTCAGACTTTTGACATTTTCGTACCTGGATTTTGTTCCTGTTTTTTTAACTTTTGTTCCTAGATTTTTGAAATTTTTGTTCTGATATTTTTCAAATTTTTTGTAACTTTTGTACCCAGATTTTTGTAATTTTATTTCCCAGATTTTTGTAACCTTTGTTCTTGAATTTTTTTAAATTTTGTTCCCAATTTTTTTAAATTTTTGTTCCTGGAGGTAATTTTTAGTTCCCAGTTATTTTAATTTTTGTTCCCATATTTTAGTGAAACGGCAGAGGAAGAAAACCATACAAAGAGGAATAAATCATGCGGAACAATCAAACGACAAAAACGGCCAAAAATCATCCAGGAACAAAAATATGCAGAGGGGAACAAATCATGTGGACCAAAAGAACAAAAGAAATGGCCAAAAATCAGTAAGGGAACAAAATTTGTTTCACAACCCAATTTTTTGTTTCCTATGTAGTCATGATTTGGTTTAGTTTGTTTCGTGCACATTAAATTTGTATTCCTTCTTTGTGGTCATGATTTTATTCACGCATTTTTTATATAGTCTGATTTGTTTTTGCGGCCTAAATTTGTGTTCCCTAGTAGTTAAGATGTGTTCTGTGAACACTAAAAATTTGTTTACTCTTTATAGTCATGATTTGTTTCACTAAATTTTATTTTTCCATGTGGTCTTGATTTTTTGGCGCCCTACATTTTTATTCCCTTTGTACTCTTGTTTTATCCCGCAACACTAAAATCTAGTTCCTACTTTGTAGTCGTTACTCCCTCTGATCCAAAATATAAGATATTTTAGCCCATCATTGTCATGTATTATGTAGATATTTTTTAGTGTGTAGGTTAGAAGTAAAAGGAGTGAACCTATATATAAAAAATCTCTAGATACGTGTGTGATAATGATGAGCTAAAACATCTTATATTTTGAACGGAGGGATTATTTATTTGATGGACTATTTTTTCATTCCAATGTTTATTTAAGAAACTTTGCTATATTTAATTTAGCACCTTATTAATAATAATTAAAAGAGGATTAATTTTTAGCTATCGTTCACAGCATGCATGCATTCATGGCCATGGACCAATGGTATACGTTACTTCCGAAAAACTCGCACGAGGGCCCGCCATAAGTCATGGATGTACAGCACCGGTGCATGCTCACGTACGTGTGCTCAGAGCCAGCTACAGGAGAAAGAACTAATGACGGAAGCACAGAAGCACGGGCCTTGCAGTCTACACATGCTGCATACTACGTATATATTAGTCCCACATCGCTAATCGACATAGAAATCTACTCACTTAAATACCCCCGCGCGCTTCCGATGTACAAGCAGTCGTCGGCGCGGATGTATCAGCCAACTCCACCGTAGTGCGCGTCAAAAAAAACTCCGCAGTAGTGAAAGCTGAAAGTCGCCATTCTCTTAATGGGCCTGCAGCACCTGTGTGGCCCAGTGGCGTATCCTTCAGCGAAACCAAAGCGGAGCATCGCGCGAGCGCCACCGAGAACGACCCGGTAGTAGAACAAGCTGAAAGGTGCCTGCAGTTACATCTTAGCCTGATCCAAAATTTTCGACGGTGTGGCCCACTCCAAAGACTAAAAATATTTAAATAAGGCCCATTCCTATACACCGTTCAGGGGTGATTTTGTTTGCGGTCACCGAGTTCCTTGGCACAAGCTCACAGGTACCTTTGTTGCTTGTAATAGACGCCATTTGAAAAGTTGGGTAGATAATTCCTCAGAGGGCCCATTCTAAACGAAATGAGGACAAACCAAATATTGTCGTGACTTCTCCCGTTTTGGGCCCATTGCGGTCCCGCATGTCAGTATTTCTCCGTTATGTGCCGAGCGAGTGGGTCCTGCTTGTCAGGTATCTCCGTTATGTTGCCTCGTTAGTTGACAGTATGTCAACTCCACCTGCAACTCTCAGTATGAACAAATCCCCTTTCTTGTCCTTCCAACCCTAGACCCCCCCTAGGTCGGAGTCGAATTCCGGCGGTGGCGCATGTCTACCAGCAGGAAACGAGAGGAACCATCCCCGCCAGGAGCGGCGATTGCTGGAGCTGCAAGCCAGGAAAGCAGCCAGATATCTTGCAACAAGCCAGTAGCGGGGAGCAGCGAGAAGCGGAAAGCTTGCCCGACGACGGTGGCGCCGCCGACCAAGAGCAATCGGAGCGGTAGCCCTCCGGCGTCGCTGGCGCGGCACCACCTGCAGATTGGAGGAAAAGAACAAATCCCAAAGATGAATGGAATTGGGCCTTCTACTGTGAGTGTGAGCGCCAGAAAGCAGAGGTGGATATTTCAGATCCCTCTCTTACATCCCGATAGCACTAAGATGTTTTATAGAATGGAAGGAGTAATTGTCAGTATCTGAACAATTGTAGAGAAGAAACTGACTGATCTTTTTCATATGTTTTCCGAAATTGTGGTATTATTTTGTATGCAAGTAATCCTCAATCTCTATCAAACCAACCAACATGCAAACCCAGATTTTTTATCTTATGGAAGTCATCTCAAATTATGTTCAGATCTGAAGGCTCCAATTTATCCAAAAGCAGAAAACATACTTTTTGTCTTATGTTTTCCCAAATTGTGGTATGATTAGAGAGAAGCAACTAATTTGTATATTTTGTTTCCCAATATTTTTGAGGCAGCAATGATTCAGAGAACACATATAAAATAAATGTCCAAGTGCATCAGTACATTGCTAGATTAGATTATGGCTTGGAGAGGTGTGTGGCTTCGCAGGCTGTGCAAATGAATGTGAATTACAGTGAGATTGTGTCTGTTTCGCAGCTTGTTGACATTCTTCACGCTAGGATTCCTTGGGGATCCAAACAGAAGGCTAAGTTTGTGTGGATGAATATGAATTAGGTGTATGAACAACTTGACCACTCCCATCAGCTGTTGCAGATTTGGGAGAAGTATAAGGATACTCGTCAGTTGGATCTCTTTGTTATGGTTGATGATGTTGATGCAACAGAAGCACAGTTAGGTGCCAAAGGTGTTGATCCAGATGGTGGTGCTCCCAGTGGTATGGATGCTTATAAACTAGCAGCTATTAACCATTCACAAATGTATCTAATTGCTTTGCAAGTGGATCCTTACACTGCAGTACTAGATGATGGCCAAGAATTTGCTATGCAGAACGATCATATGGAAATAATGGTAGATCCCAAGATAGTTACTGTTGACCAGATTCTTGAGCAGCTAAAGCAGAGATGTCCTTGGGGCCCTAATCAGCAGACATGTTTACGTTGGTGGCACTTTAAGAAGAGGGATTTCATCGAAATTGTTAAAGATGACGATCTCATGCAGGTTTTCTGAAGGAAGAAATTGAGTAAGAAGGTATTTTTTGTTGTTGCAATTTCAGAAATGGTTGGAGATGATGAGACTGCTGTAGAGCTGTCATCTTGAAGTTTTGAGCTTCCCGCTTCATAGGTGCTGATATGTTACAGTGAGAAGTGCAACCCAATTCTGGTCACTATTTGATTCATCTCCTTCATTCTGCATCACTCTGTAAATGTTTGTGAGTGTGCTGTAGCTACTCCATGCAATAAGCTGTTGTATCTTAGAAAATGTTGTATCTCATATTGTCTGCCTCAAACTTATTCTGAAAACTAGTGTCAATTTGTAATTTTATTGTAGAACTATGTTGAGAGAATGTAATAAATTCATTTCTGGGCTATTGAGATGTTGTAATATATTGACTGCTGAAATAATAAGCGTTGTTTACATCTCTTGTTGTATTATATTACAAACAAATCATGTCATGTATCTACATGCCTTGTACTGTGTAGATTCACATTTGTAAAATACATTTCAAATTTTGAAGAGTAAAACTATGCATAATTGAAATATTAAAAACTAAAAATCAAATATTACAAAAAATACCAACTAGTAGGGGACAGTCATTGTTCTGCATAATTTACCTGATTTATCCAAACTCAATTGCTAACTTATGGGTTGTTTTCCTGTTGAAAGCGTATAAATTATTTATTTCCACTGATGCATGGGTTGTAGGAGGCATGGGTAGTAGGCAGAACAAGATATTTATGTTCGAACTGACCGTTGAGTTACTAACCCCCCTCTCTCTCCTTCCTCTAGTTCTACCCCCTCTCTCCTTCCTTCACCATGCCGTCTTGTAATGATGGCGACGATACAAGCTACGGCAGCGGCTGCCTTCTCTCTGATTTCGACTACTGCTGGACCAATGTGAGTTTCTTTTATTCGACGTGTTGGTTTATGGGGTAAGGTTTATGGGTTTAGGAATTTAGGTTTAGGTTTTGTTTTAGGTGCCACAGACCATCTACGACCCAGATTGGGATGGTTTGGCGATCGAGAGGGAGGCACCATGTGACCATGGGTTGAAACTAAGGAAATTTGTTGCCTTCGAAGGCACTAACACAGGGAAAAGATTTATAGGCTGCGCAAAGGAGGTTTAGATTATTTATATTGCAAAATTAATGTTTGAATAGCGTTATTCTCTCTACATTTCACAGTTTCTTATATTTTTTATACTATGCTGCTGATCATTAGGATGGTACGATGTGTGGAATAGTGGAGTGGATTGATCCGGAGTGGCCTGACGCACTGAAGAAATGTTTGGTCAAGTTATGGGAGTTGTATAAATCGGAAAGTATTGGGAGAATTAGTGATGCTTGTGCTGCTGCTGATGAATGTTACAAGCTATCACAGGATAAGAAGGAGCTCAAAGAAATAAACAACAATATGGCCGAAGAACTCCAGAAAACAATGACCGATAGGCAGGTGGGATCCATTTTGAAAAATCTTCTAGATATTCAGATCTTTCTGAAGCTCAATGCAGAAAAGCAGAGGGACCAGCTGAAGGAGGAGAAAAAAAGGCTGGAGAACTGCATTACAGATCTCTTGAAGCAAGCAGCAGTTAATAAGGACAAGTTAGATAGATTGAAACAAATTTTAATGAATAAGTTATGTCTATGTAATTCAGCATTTCAAGTTATCTAAAAGCAATAGCGTACCTACAACAATTGCTTCCATATAACAGAGAGCATTAACGCAACATCATAGTTCAGTTAACATTTCACTACTAGTTCAGATAACATAAGATTCAGGCTAGTTAACACAAAGGTCAGACATACAGGACGATGAAACGTAGCATGCATACTACATCATATCTCCTCTTATTTGGAGGCAATCTGATCCTGCTGGAGGCGCTCGAACTCATTGATCTTGGCTTTCAGTATGATATTCTCCTTCTTAACAGCCTCGAGCAGACCGGCTGCTTTGCGAGTGCTCTCGGTCATCAGCTTCAAGAGATCTCTGGACTTGAATCTGGCCTCATAGTCTACCATGATCCTCTCGCTCTGCTTGATCTGCTCTTTGAGGCCCTTGGTGATTTGCACACGAAGGTTGCTGCACGTGGCATTTAGCTTCAGATTTTCCACCTCCAGCGCCTTGATGGTCAACTTATCCTTGTCCAGCAACATTTTCATCTGCTCCTGCGTCTTCACAAGGTAGTCCATATGCCCCGGTAGCAAGCCTTTCGCAGCCGTAAGCTTTTCAACCTCATGCGCCAAAGTTCGGGATTTCTCCTTCTCCTGATCCAAATGTGAGCCTAGGCTAGCATAGTGCAGCTCGAGGGAATGTTTCTCGGCCAGTTGGCTCTATATCTTGACATTCAGTTCGGCCACATCTGCCTCGATCTTCTCCTTCGCTTCCTGCACCGGAGTTTAGGGCATGCAATAAAAGACATCAATGCTAATACTGCCTCTTTTCACAAATATATAGTTATTTTTTATAGTTTTCAAAGTAAACTAGATACGGTTAACAATGAGTGAATCTATACACTGAATCTATATAGATCGCATTGCCAAAGGCAGGTTATGAACAATGGTAAACGGGCTTGATCAGCAAGTAGACTAGATGGCATGCGATTACCTTGCTTAGCCGGGGAACGGGCTTGATCAGGAAGTCCATTAACGGGTCCATGGTCTTCATGGGCAGCTTCTTATCCGTCGATTGTGGGGGCCTAAAAAATCAAATAGGTTACAAAGTTGGAAAGAACAAACAAATGGAAGATCAAGGCGTCGTTAACCCTAAACCCACCCGGGGGAGACAACGTCCCCCTCGTCCGTTGGTGCGCAGAAAGAGAGGACGGCTTCGGCCTGACTGATTAGGCTGCTTGCATGGAGATCTGCCTGCTGGCGGGTTAACTCCTTCCTCTCCGCCGCCCTAGTCTTGACCCCATCGGTCTCCAATGTCGGTCGGGTCCGCTTCTTGGGAGGCATGGCTTCGTCGTAGAATGGATGGAGGGGCAAGGAAGGCAGGAGGAAGAAGAGGAAGTGGGTTTCTGCAGAATAGTGCTACCCGGTCAAGGACCAGCTTCAGCTGACCACCATGTCCTTGCCTCCTGGGCACCATCTCAAGCAATCTCGGCTGTCTGTTTCAATCTAAGCATACCCCTTGGTACCTTGTCGATGAAGGGTCACCGTAGGTACGAACGAATAGGAAGCAGTAGCCCCTTGCTTTTTCACTGCGCACTGCCACGATGGGACTGGGCATTGAACTCGATGGGACTCTGCATTGGGTCCAAGCTAAGCGGCGACACGATGCGCATGCCCAGCCGTACATGTACATCTATCTCCTCACCCGGCGTGCATCCATGCCCGTGATTTTTTTTTGGCAAAAATAATTCATTATATGGCAGCATGCCGAGATAACTCCTAACCTCCTGGATTTGGCACCCCTGGTAGGTCCTGTGGCAGAGCTTTGATCACCCCACAGATACATTTTTTCCTGGGGCGAAGCTTGGATGGGACAAGGTCACCGGCCTAAACCGTCGTATTGTTTCTTGGAAGAACTTGAATGACCCAGCTACCGGTGTGTATTCTTATGAGGTAGACCCTAGTGGCGCCGACCAGTTATTGCATGCACGACTGAGCAGCTCTGTACCATATTGGGTAGGTCCCCCACCCATGAAAAGTAGAGTGGTGATGTTTTGCACACTGCCCTTGGTGGCCCCTTCACAAAAAAGCACCTGTTTCGACCCCTCCGGGCACCTGAAAAATGGGAAATGCATTTTATGTGGAAACTAGGAAAACACTAGTTGCAAAAGTTGTTGGGAATGCAAAGATACACATCTCCACCAAAAATGGGACCATGGTTCTATAGTTTGCTGTGGAACTTGCACAAACCATGGTCACCTTGCAAGGAAGACCAAGAGAACTCCTGCCTGGAAGCACCTCTTTGTGAAAGAGTCCACATGTGAACCCTTGGGATGCCATGTTTGGTATTTTTCCTAGGTGATGCATCACTCACCATGACTCCATGCACTGTTTTTCCATTTTTTTTGTTTTTTTTGAATTCCCCAGGCCCCCCTTTGAGATCTAGGGTCAGACTCGCGATGCCATCGATGTCTGCCAGGTTGGGTGGGAACCATGGTTTGGTCTTGGTTCTAGGGTCCCACACCCCCAGGGGACCTCCCTGTATTTTTCCCCTATTTTTCTAGTGTGCATTTCTTGTAGCCCCAGTGCAAAATTGGATTAAAATGGATTTAGGGCAAAAAAAATTCATTATATGGCAGCAGGCCGAGATAATTCCTAACCTCCTGGATTTGGCACCCCTGGTAGGTCCCCCACCCATGAAAATTAGAGTGGTGATGTTTTGCACACTGTCCTTGGTGACCCCTTCACAAAAAAAGCACCTGTTTCGACCCCTCCGGGCACCTAAAAATGGGAAATGCATTTTTTATGTGGAAACTGAAAAAACACTAGTTGCAAAAGTTGTTGGGAATGCAAATATGCACATCTCCACCAAAAATGGGACCATGGTTCCATAGTTTGTTGTGGAACTTGCACAAACCATGGTCACCTTGCAAGGAAGACCAAGAGAACTCCTGCCTGGAAGCACCTCTTTGTGAAAGAGTCCACATGTGAACCCTTGGGATGCCATGTTTGGTATTTTGCCTAGGTGATGCATCACTCACCATGACTCCATGCACTGTTTTTCCTTTTTTTGATTTTTTTGATATTTTCTGAATTCCCAGGCCCCCCTTCGAGAACTAGGTCAGACTCGCGGTGCCATCGATGTCTGCCAGGTGAGGTGGGAACCATGGTTTGGTCTTGGTTCTAGGGTCCCACATCCCCAGGGGACCTCCCTGTATTTTTCCCCTATTTTTCCGGTGTGCATTTCTTGTAGCCCCAGTGCAAAATTGGATTAAAATGGATTTAGGGCAAAAAAAATTCATTATATGGCAGCAGGCCGAGATAATTCCTAACCTCTTGGATTTGGCACCCCTGGTAGGTCCCCCACCCATGAAAAGTAGAGTGGTGATGTTTTGCACACTACCCTTGGTGGCCCCTTCACAAAAAAGCACCTGTTTCGACCCCTCTTGGCACCTAAAAAATGGGAAATGCATTTTTTATGTGGAAACTAAAAAAACACTAGTTGCAAAAGTTGTTGGGAATGCAAAGATGCACATCTCCACCAAAAATGGGACCATGGTTCCACAGTTTGTTGTGGAACTTGCATAAACCATGGTCACCTTGCAAGGAAGACCAAGAGAACTCCTGCCTGGAAGCACCTCTTTGTGAAAGAGTCCACATGTGAACCCTTGGGATGCCATGTTTGATATTTTTCCTAGGTGATGCATCACTCACCATGACTCCATGCACAGTTTTTCCATTGTTTTTGATTTTTTATGAATTCCCCAGGCCCCCCTTCGAGATCTAGGTCAGACTCGCGGTGCCATTGATGTCCGCCAGGTGGGGCGGGAACCATGGTTTGGTCTTGGTTCTAGGGTCCCACGCCCCCAGGGGACCTCCCTGTATTTTCCCCTATTTTTCTGGTGTGCATTTCTTGTAGCCCTAGTGCAAAATTGGATTAAAATGGATTTAGGGCAAAAAAAATCATTATATGGCAGCAGGCCGAGATAATTCCTAACCTCCTGGATTTGGCACCCCTGGTAGGTCCCCCACCCATGAAAAGTAGAGTGGTGATGTTTTGCACACTGCCCCTGGTGGTCCCTTCACAAAAAAGCACCTGTTTCGACCCCTCCGGGCACCTGAAAAATGGGAAATGCATTTTTTATGTGGAAACTGAAAAAAACACTAGTTGCAAAAGTTGTTGGGAATGCAAAGATGCACATCTCCACCAAAAATGGGACCATGGTTCCACAGTTTGCTGTGGAACTTGCACAAACCATGGTCACCTTGCAAGGAAGACCAAGAGAACTCCTTCTTGGAAGCATCTCTTTGTGAAAGAGTCCACATGTGAACCCTTGGGATGCCATGTTTGGTATTTTTTCCTAGGTGATGCATCACTCACCATGACTCCATGCACTGTTTTTCTATTTTTTTTGATTTTTTCTGAATTCCCCAGGCCCCCCTTCGAGATCTAGGTCAGACTCGCGGTGCCATCGATGTCAGCCAGGTGGGGTGGGAACCATGGTTTGGTCTTGGTTCTAGGGTCCGACACCCCCAGGGGACCTCCCTGTATTTTTTCCCCTATTTTTCTGGTGTGCATTCCTTGTTGCCCCAGTGCAAAATTGGATTAAAACGGATTTAGGGCAAAAATAATTCATTATATGGCAGCATGATTGCTTCCGTGGTGATGATGAAAATGACCGATCAGTTGGGAACCCCAAGAGGAAGGTATGATGAGCACAGCAGCAAGTTTCCCTTAGTAAGAAACCAAGGTTTTATCGTCCAGGAAAAAGTCAATACTCTAGAAGGTGATGCTTGCTAGCTTCGCGACGGCTCCGGACAATTTATAAGGCGCCTCGTCTAGGCTTTGCTTTGCAAGCGGCAACGTGGAACCTGCACACAACACAACCAAGTACTTTGTTCCCAACTTACGATGAGGTTGTCAATCTCATCGGTTTGCTTGAAACAAAGGGTATGAGCGTATCGAGTGAAACAGTAGTAGTATGCGAGTAAAGTAAATAGTGCGAGTAAAGTAAACAGGTAATAGCAATATGATGGAAATAGGACCGGGGTCCACAGTTGACTAGTGGTGTCTCTCCATAAGATAAATAACACATGCTGGGTAAACAAATTACAGTTGGACAATTGATAGAATAAAGATAACGTGATATGTCAAGAAGATCACTATGCGATTTACTCTGGGCATTATAACAAAATACATAGACCGCCATCCAACTGCATCTATGACTAATAATCCACTTATGGCGAATCAATCCGAGAACTCCAGAAGTATTAAGTTGCGAACAACAGATAATTGCATTAAGCAAAGTGTGTAATGTAAACAAAGCATATACCCTCGAGCATATGAATGTTGTTTTCTCCCTAGTGGCAACAACACATCTACAACCTTAGAGGTTTTTGTCACTCCCCCAGATTGAATAGAGGCATGAACCCAACTATTGAGCATAAATACCCCCTCTTGGAGTTACTAGCAACTACTCGGCCAAGATAGCTACTAACAACGGAGAGCATGCAAGATCACAAATAACATAGAGATAACATAAGACAAATTTCAGAACAGCAACTTAATCATAACACCAATATTCATGTAGAATTACATAACGGTGATCTCAATCATGTAAGGCAGCTCATGAGATCTAAACATGAAGCACATGGTGGAGAGAACAACCATCTAGCTACTGCTATAGACCCATAGTCCAAGGTAGACTACTCACTCATCGCACCGGAGGCAAGCATGGTGATGAAGAAGACCTCTGGTGGCGATTTCCCTCTCCGGCAGGGTGCCGGAAAGAGCTTGAGGACCCTCCCGATCTCGGGTCGACGACGGCGGTGGAACGCAATATCTTTCTGGAATTCTGATCGGGTACTTAGGTTTTTCCAGTCGAGGGGTCTTTATAGGCGAAGGGGCAACGTCAGGAGTGGGCCGAGGTGCCATCACACATAGGGGGCACGGCCAGGGGCCAGGCCGCGCCACCCTATTGTGTGGGGCCCTCATGGCCCCACTCCGTCTCCTCTTCGTTTCTCTAGAAGCTTCGGTGAATTTCTAGACGTTCGGCTTCTATTTCGTCTGATTCCGAGAATATTTCCTGTGTAACTTTTCTGAAACACAAAAACAGCAAAAAATAGGGAACTGGAACTGTGGCGACTTGTTAATAGGTTAGTTCCGGAAAATGCATAAAAGTGCCACGAAGTGTAATGAAACACTAAGCAAATGGTGTAAAAATAAGCATGGAGCATCAAAAATTATAGATACGTTTTGGACGTATCAAGCATCCCCAAGCTTAACTCCTGCTCGTCCTCGAGTAGGTAAGTGGTAACAAAAGAAATAATTTTTGAGGTGACATGCACCTATACAATCTTGATCATCTATGTAAGCATTGAGTGCTGGGATCATAAGAACTTAAAACATGGGCATGAAAGACATAATCTTGATAGAAGAAACTTAGTAACCCTGTTATAACATAAAATAGAACACAAACAAAAGATCATGAACAATGAAACAATGAAAGTCAAATGTGTGTTCAAATCATAAGGAAAAACATACAAATGGTTTTCAGCTTGTCCTTCATGGAGAGCAAAACATAAATGCATAGGACACCTTCAAGTTTAAGAGGGCGACTAGATACAAATAATTTAAGAACAAGTGAAACCATGATCATGAATCAATCAATGAAAACTTTGGGACAATGCACATTATACTAAGAATGACAACTATGCTCTCTTAGACGGTGCATAAAGATAGAAGGTGGTGACTCAACATAAAAGTAAAAGAAAGGCCCTTCGCAGAGGGAAGCAGTGATTGCAAGTTTTATAAACCTTCAAAAATTATGGTACTTACTAGCTTTGAGCTCTCATTACCCCCATCATAAGCATCTTGAATAGTTAAAGTTAATGCGAGTACAGTTATGATGCATATGCTTGACAAATCATAAGTTGAAAACCTCGTGTCCCGTGAATACGAGTACCCAAACCTCGTGCTACTTTGCTTAGGTCCTAAGCAAGTTCTTGTCATTGTAAGTATACGCGTATCATCGAGAACCGCCAACGGGGTACCTCCGTGCCCGATGACATGGAACAAGCCCACATCAAAATGACAGGACAAGCAGACAATGAACACCTCGACATCTCTTTTATTTACCATTTGTATAGCTTTTTATTTTGAGATGCGTCATCGAATGTCCACTATGGGCATGCTGCAAATTTCCACCATGAATTATGCATGGCTTAGATTGGCGGCCTAGGCGTTTCTCTAACACATATACAAACTCCATGAACTCCACAAGATTCCAATTTATTTCACACCGCGAGCATCCATAAATAAAAGATCACGATATCAACTCAAATAAGATGAAGTGCAATGCTGAAAGCTTGCCCCATGACAGCATGGCTGGGCTAATTTCCAACTTATAACTTGCAAGCATAACAACTCAACATAAGAGAGCCACAATGTCAAATTTTTAAGAACGAGAAAAATAAAGTGTGCCATCAGGTTCGTGAGAGCTTTACTGACCAATTTTCGCATAACAATGGTAAGAGTTTAATTTGAAGAGTAGATAAAAGCAAGTCAAATGTACTTTGGAATAGAAAATTGCTAATAGGTATGTATGGTGGACACGTTGGAACAACTTGGTTTTTAGGAGTTGGATGCACGAGTAGAGCTCATACTCAGTACAAAACGAGGGCTAGCAAAAGACTGGGAGCGACCAACTAAGAGAGCAATAACGGCCATAATCATGCAAAGAGATAAAGCAACATTAAAAGAAGCATAAGATGGCATCAAAAGTCAAAAACTAAATGATCATAGAGGCTATTGGCGACTTTGTATGAGTCTAACATGTGTGAGCATGCGCCAAGTCAACCCAAATAAAGCATCAAGGAGAAAACCAAAATAATGCTTCCAAACGATAAAAACAACGCATGATTTTTTCAAAGGATCATTAAGCAATCTCAGTCATTTGAGACAAGTCATGCTACAGCAAAACCACTAAGCATACTATCAAAAAGACATCAAGCATGACATGAAAAAGTCTAAGCCGCAGTCTGAACAAGCTCCTTTTTGTACCACTTTTTTGCATAATTTTTTTTCTCTTTTCCAACACCATTCAAACTTTTTTAATCCAACTCTTTTGATGAAAACCAACATGGTCTAGAGGTAAAAATACACCTTGATAAAAAGAGATAAGAAAATCTGAACGCAAATCAAGGCAAAAACGAAAACCAAAAGCAGTAGCAGAAAAAGAAGAACACTTGGTTTTTGATAAGAGCAAAAACTAGAGCGTTCTTTGCAAATGAAAAGCAAGGCAACTTCTCCAAAAGAAATTTGTTGGGGTCCAACCATTTATTGCAGCAAACTAAACTAAACTAATACTGAAAACTAAAACAACTGACGCTCCAAGAAAAACGCATAGTGCATGAAGCAATAAAAATATAGTGTCTTGAAAGGTGACCTGATTTTTGCCGATGAAGAAGGGGTGCCTCGGGGGCATCCCCAAGCTTGAGCTTTTGTACTTCTTAGATATTTCTTGGGGTGATGCATGGGCATCCCCAAACTTGAGCTTTTGTCCATTCTTCAACTCATCTTATCGTTCTCCAATCCCTACACTTGAAAACTTCCTTCATACAAAACTCAACACAATTCTATTAGCAACATTAGTGTAAGTATAGAAATGAATCAACCTCTTTTGCTTCAGGTTTCAACCCAAAATCACCTGATAAAGGCCGATTTTTAAGGGGTTTTTTGTTGCTCAAATGAAAAAGTGTTCAACTAACGAAAGTTTGGATATAACCTGAGGAATAAGCACAAAAAATCGCAGGTCCAAAAGATATACAAAGATTTTTCACGAATTTTTACAGTATAGTATGAAAATCTGTTTCAGGACAGCAATATCCTCAAATCTTTACCTCACTCGAATTAGAGGCTTCTCTTGGCACAACAACGAAAAATAAAAATGATAAGGAGAGGCCATTACAGTAGTAATGACTTCCAAGACTCAAATAAAAGAAAAAGTACTGAAAAGAAAACATTGGGTTATCTCCCAAGAGTGCTTTTCTTTAACGCCTTTGAGCTAGGCGCAGAAAATTGCGAATCAAGTAATTATGAAAGAAGCATTAGGATCCACTATAGGAGTCTTTTCAACAATGAATTGAATTGTGTCCAAATGAGTTTTTGAAGATCCTTTATGATTACGCTTTGGTACACTACTTTCATCAAAAGGATTTTCAGGACAAATCCAATTGAAATTCTTTTCCAAAGCATCATGAATTCCTACAAGTTTACAAGGTATTGGTAATCTGAAATCTTCATTGGTTGTACCAACAACCTCTACAGGCGAGCCAAGCTTATCAAAATGCTTAAGAACTTTCCTAGCTTCAATGGCAACATCTCTAAATTCTATGCGCAAAGTTTCCAAGATAAAAGCTTTCTTTTCAGGATCCTCAATTTCATGAAGCTTAAGGAACATGTATTGCATAAAAGGACTGAGGCTAGCAAACCTAGCTTCTAACATGTGAACTAAATAAGCAGAAGCAACTTCATAACTAGGAGCAAGCTCAGCCAAAGACTTATCCTCAACTTCTTTATGCATACTAATATGCTTAAAGAACTCCTCAATGTTATTTTTCCCAATAATTGAACCACTACCTACTGAGAGGTCCTCCAAAACGTACTTAGGGAACAACATAATGAACTAAGGTAAAGAAATAACAACTAAAAGGAAACTAATTTTTTTTGGGGTTTTTGATATAATGATGCAAGTAAAATAAAATAAAGCAAAACTTAAAACAAAGTAAAGGATGTGCGTGCGAAACTCCCCTTGCAGAAGTCTTCTTTTTCCCCGGCAACGGCGCCAGAAAAATTGCTTGATTGCTTTGGTGGTGATGATGAAAATGACCGATCAGTTGGGAACCCCAAGAGGAAGGTATGATGAGCACAGCAGCAAGTTTCCCTCAGTAAGAAACCAAGGTTTTATCGTCCAGGAAAAAGTCAATACTCCAAAAGGTGCTGCTTGCTAGCTTCGCGACGGCTCCAGACAATTTATAAGGCGCCTCGTCCAGGCTTTGCTTTGCGAGCGACAACGTGGAACCTGCACAAAACACAACCATGTACTTTGTTCCCAACTTACGATGAGGTTGTCAATCTCACCGGTTTGCTTGAAACAAAGGGTATAAGCGTATCGAGTGGAAAACAGTAGTAGTATGCGAGTAAAGTAAACAGTGCTAGTAAAGTAAACAGGTGATAGCAATATGATGGAAATAGGACCAGGGTCCACAGTTCACTAGTGGTGTCTCTCCATAAGATAAATAACACATGCTGGGTAAACAAATTATAGTCGGGCAACTGATAGAATAAAGATAACGTGATATGTCAAGAAGATCACTATGCGATTTACTCTGGGCATTACAACAAAATACATAGACCGCCATCCAACTACATCTATGACTAATAATCCACTTGTGGCGAATCAATCCGAGAACTCCACAAGTATTAAGTTGCGAACAACAGATAATTGCATTAAGCAAAGTGTGTAATGTAAACAAAGCATATACCCTCGAGCATATGAATGTTGTTTTCTCCCTAGTGGCAACAACACATCTACAACCTTAGAGGTTTCTGTCACTCCCCCAGATTCAATAGAGGCATGAACCCAACTATCGAGCATAAATACCCCCTCTTGGAGTTACTAGCAACTACTCGGCCAAGATAGCTACTAAGAACGGAGAGCATGCAAGATCATAAACAACATAGAGATAACATAAGATAAATTTCAGAATAGCAACTTAATCATAACACCAATATTCATCGGATCCCAACAAACACAACATGTAGAATTACATAACGGTGATCTCAATCATGTAAGGCAGCTCATGAGATCTAAACATGAAGCACATGGTGGAGAGAACAACCATCTAGCTATTGCTATGGACCCATAGTCCAAGGTAGACTACTCACTCATCGCCGCCGGAGGCAAGCATGGCGATGAAGAAGACCTCCGGTGGCGATTCCCCTCTCCGGCAGGGTGCCGGGAAGAGCTTCAGGACCCTCCCGATCTCGGGTCGACGACGGCGGCGGAACGCGATATCTTTCTGGAATTCTGATCGGGTACTTAGGTTTTTCCCGTCGAGGGGTCTTTATAGGCGAAGGGGCAACGTCAGGAGTGGGCCGAGGCACCGTCACACATAGGGGGCACGGCCAGGGGCCAGGCCGCGCCGCCCTATTGTGTGGGGCCCTCGTGGCCCCACTCCGTCTGCTTTTCGGTTCTCTGGAAGCTTCAGTGAATTTCTGGACGTTCGACTTTCGTTTCGTCCAATTCTAAGAATATTTCCTGTGTAACTTTTCTGAAACACAAAAACAGTAGAAAACAGGGAACTGGCACTGTGGCGACTTGTTAATAGGTTAGTTCCAGAAAATGCATAAAAGTGCCACGAAGTGTAACAAAACACTAAGCAAATGGTGTAAAAACAAGCATGGAGCATCAAAAATTATAGATACATTTTGGACGTTTCACAGTAGGGCGAGATAATTCCTAACCTCCTGAATTTGGCACCCCTGGTAGGTCCCCCACCCATGAAAAGTAGAGTGGTGATGTTTTGCACACTGCCCTTGGTGGCCCCTTCACAAAAAAGCACCTATTTCGACCACTCTGGGCACCTGAAAAATGGGAAATGCATTTTTATGTGGAAACTGAAAAAACACTAGTTGCAAAAGTTGTTGGGAATGCAAATATGCACATCTCCACCAAAAATGGGACCATGGTTCCACAGTTTGCTGTGGAACTTGCACAAACCATGGTCACCTTGCAAGGAAGACCAAAAGAACTCCTGCCTGGAAGCACCTCTTTGTGAAAGAGTCCACATGTGAGCCCTTGGGATGCCATGTTTGGTATTTTTTCCTAGGTGATGCATCACTCACCATGACTCTATGCACTATTTTTCCATTTTTTTGATTTTTTCTGAATTCCCCAGGCCCCCCTTTGAGATCTAGGCCAGACTCACGGTGCCATCGATGTCTGCTAGGTGGGGTGGGAACTATGGTTTGGTCTTGGTTCTAGGGTCCCACACCCCCAGGGGACCCCCCTGTATTTTCCCCCTATTTTTCTGGTGTGCATTTCTTGTAGCCCAGTGCAAAATTAGATTAAAATGGATTTAGGGCAAATATAATTCATTGTATGGCAGCAGGCCGAGATAATTCCTAACCTCCTGGATTTGGCACCCCTGGTAGGTCCCCCACCCATGAAAAATAATTCATTAAAGTGAGTAGTTTGTGCAACGATGACAACAATAGTTGGTGGTTTATGCAATTTCCTTGATTTATTCATTTGTTTCCCCATGGAAGGGAACTCCTCCATCTACTGAACTAGTCGCCAGAGTAGAGTGAGCGATGATGATGCTACTGAGATCTCTTGAGCACGCCTTATCAGACTGTGGCGTGTCTCGTCAATTTACTTGCCTTTCAAATCTCGCTGCCCTGTCAATTCTCATCCCGCTGCTATGCACAACTTGCTACCACGCGTTAGTTGCTTGGGTTTTTCCACTGGCCACGAATCGTAACCCTTATGACATGTGGCCCCCACGAAGGCCCGAAACACTATTGACAAGTGGGGCCCAGACACACGTCGGACCAAACCTTACCCAGACAAGTGGGTCCCCACACGCTTCGGATGCTAAACCTGGACTAGTTTGTCTCACTCGTTTGGCTCATGGAGCAGGTGACCTCGATGAGAAGCATTTCAATGGTAAGATTTTGTTCTCTATTCCTTCCGCGCGTCAGACGAGAGCAGATTTATTTCCCCCTTGCACGCTATCTCCTTTTTTAGACTGTCGCTCTTCTGCATGTAGTCAAACAACGAGGGGACCCAACAACAAGATGCTTTAATTGCTGCCTGGCGGTAAATGTACGTACATCCTTACCCACGATAGCAACCTCTCACTTACAAGTGGGCCGGAGTACCGAGGCCCGCGGTGACACGTCGGTCTAGCGCTCTCTCAGAAACGAAATGAAGCGACTGGTTCAATTTCCAAAGCGCTAGACTGGCATTTACCGCGGCGTGCCTGCAAAACAATTGCTTCCCTATCTTCCTCTTCTCTCATAAACGAAGCGACGGGGGTACACTTACACTGATGACCCATTGGCATATGTGTGGTATATGTGGGTCCCACATGTCATGCACGACTACACGATTCCACACCCACGCGTCCACGAAAGGAAACCAAACCGCCAGCATCTATATAACACATCGGTCTCATTGTCTCTCCCACCATCGGCCACTTCTTCCCCAATCTGCCGAAAAACCCCAATCCGCTCCACCACCGCACCACCAATCTCAGTCCTTAGTGCATCTGCAAGATGAAGCGCGCTCGCGAAGACGAGCCGCAGTCGAATGTGGTCGGAGGCTCTGGCGATGCACCCGCGGTCGTCGCCGCGGTGGCGGGCGAGTCTTCTTCAGGACCACCAGCCGCTCCTCGGCGCGCCGTCACCGTTGCGGCCTCCACCGTACCGATCGTGGTCGCCGTCGATGAAATGGAGATGGAGGACCCCGTGGCTCCCGCGGCAGATCTGCAGAACCAGCATGCAGGCCAGGTCATCATCATGCTGGACGATGACTACTACGCTGGCTACGACCCTGACTCCATCGAGTACATGGTTGAAGAAGACCGCGAAGAAGCAGAACCGTTCAAGGAGGAGGCCTCCAACGACAACACCGAGGTTCTGAGCTATTCTGATCGATCCCCTCTGTTCGTCGTACTGTTCGCATTGTGTAATGATAAATGCATATGCAACTTAAATTCATCGTAGTCTTGTTTCATTCTAGTGCTTATGATTGCTCATATGATATCTATCAGTTAATAGTTATCAGATTAGATTCTAAATGTGTTAATGTAGTTACCTTGCAAATGATTGATCAACACAACTGACTTAAATTCATCTGAGTCTAATTTGATTATAGAGATTATGATAACAAGATTTTTGTTTGGGAAGAAATAATTGATCTGATGCATAGAATTTATAATTACCATTTTCTTTATTTGCTGCTTATTAATGTGATGATTCCATAGTGTGTATCAATTAGTATCCTGTGTAGTCTAATGATCAATGCGTATGAAACTTGAATTCATTCAAGTCTTGTTTCATTCTAGTGATTATGATTGCTCATATGATATCTATCAGTTAATAGTTATCAAATTACATTCTGAATGTGTTAATGTAGTTACCTTGCAAATGATTGATCAACACAAGTTACTTAAATTCATCCAAGTCTTCTTTCATTCTACTGATTATGATTGCTCATATGATATCTATTAGTTTATAGTTATCATATTACATTCTGGATGTGTAAAGGTAGTTAGCTTGCAAATGATTCATCAACACAAGTGACTTAAATTGATCTGACTCTAATTTGATTGTAGAGATTATGATAACAAGATTTTTATTTGGGAAGAAATGATTGATATGATGCATGAAATTTATAATTAACATTTTCTTATTTTGCTGCGCATATTAATGTGATGATTCCATAGTGTGTCCTCGATTCATCAAATATTGGTCACACAATATTACTAGCCTCTGTTAGTACTATCACCGCAATAATTTAGAATCATTTTGGCAGCATTGTTATTTTTTTACAGCTTATTTCCTTTGATCTTTGTTGTGCTCCTGTTTATCTCACTTATGTATTTCAAAATTCACAGGACGACTCTGACAACGTGGGCCATGACAAGGAGGACAGGGACTGCAAGAGCCGCTTTGTTCTTAAGCGGCTCATGAGTGGCAAGATCCCTTTCCACAGGTACGGGGAGCTAACTTGTCCATTCTGCGGCAAGGTCGTCACCAAGAACTTAGAGAGCATGATCCAGCACGCGAATGGCGTTGGCGTAGGCAGCAAGCAGAAGCAAAAGGGCCACACCATGGCGAAGCATGCCGCCTATGGCATATTCCTCGAAAAGTTCGTCAAGGGTGGCCTCATCCCGGTTATCGGTCCTGCTGTTGGCCCTCATGTTCTGTTTCCATAAGATTAGTTTAAGTCTATGTTGTTCCCCTGGAGATGAAGTAAAACTGTGTGATGTTTGAAGACTATGTTTTTATTATGTATGGTGGAATCTGGGCAATCATACCCAGATGTTTAAGACTATGTTAATGTATGTGGAGTTTGCTGTTGCATTACTGGTGCCCATGTTATCTGAATTCTCATGTTGGTGCACACTGCATTTGTTTACTAAATTAGATGCTTTGATTCTCGTGTTGGTGCACACTGCCCAGATTATGTGGTTGCGTGTGTTCTATTCAGCAAGATGTATGAATGGGATGGTGCACATGTGACCTTCTGTATGGTGTAAACAATTTTACCGATTATTCCCACTGACCCCATGGATCAACACCATGTCGTCAAGATATAGCTCCTCTACTGTTAGATCATCGCCGAAATTTTTGAAACAGATTAATGGATAGAAACGTTATCCTTCATATTCTCCACTACTCCGATACGTGAGTATCGGGACGTCCGTTCCTAGCAAGTCTCTATAAAAGGGACGGATGGCTAACACTAATTCCGCCACATCGGTAAACCATCTTCAGCTAAGCTACAGAGGTATGTATCAATATTTTAGGGTTGATTCGTATAGTTTTTATTTCCGCTTGTAAACCATGATTTACTCCCTATTGTAGTTTGAACTTAACCATTGATCGATGGATGCGGGCAGAGGAGCGGGTAAGAAGCGCACTTTTACCGGAGAGGGCTCTTCCAAAGGAGTTAGCCAAGATGGCAAGGTACTACACACGACTGTCTTTGTTTCAAAATATGTTAGTATTATGTATAAACGTATAAAAGGAACATATCTTGATTTTAAGCGCGTGTTGTATCATATGTCAGAAGCTAAAGGTTGTAGAGGTGGAGGATGTGCAAAAAGATTCTGATCCAGAACCTGAATCTGACGCGGATCCGTATGGTTCTCTCGATGGAGGAAGTCCAAGAAATTTTTCAGGGGATGAAGGGAACAAAAAAGGTGATGACGAAGACGATGACCCTGAAGACGATGACCCTGAACCGTGATCACCAAATATTGATATCAAATCCGCAAAGAAAGCTAGGATCTCCCGTATAGTCATCTATCAGCTAAGGGTGACATATGGTGTTCGACAGACTAAGATTCTGGAAGCCATTGTAACACCAAACCTACAACCAGCAGGTTATGTGGTTGCGTGTGTTCTATTTAGCAAGATGCAGGATGCCAGGTGGCGGATCATCCAATCTCACCAAAATGGTGACGATGGCTATGTTTACATCAAGATGCGGAACCGAGATCTGGTGAGGTTCCATGGAAAGATGTATGAATGGGATGGTGCACGTGTGACCTTCTGTATGGTGCAAACATTTTACCGATTATTCCCACTGACCCCATGGATCAACACCATGTCGTCAAGATATAGCTCCTCTACCGTTAGAATAATTATTGTTTTAAAATTTTATTTACTTATCTAAATTTCTACTATTTGAGGTCTAATTTTAATGTTTTTTCATGAAAACTCCCCTATGGCATGTATTATGGTCCTATTAATCTGGTCATAAAATAAGACAATGTGGGCTGATTATGTATTTTCTGTTTTTTAAGAATAAGGCTTGTGTTCTATTTTGCCATGCTCGTGGACCCACTCGTCATCGACATGGCTCTTGCAATGAGTCAGCCGCCGCCGACGCCATCTGGTTAGCTGCCGCGTGGCAACGTGGGCTCCTCGCCCACCTCTTGCCTTGCCTCCACTCCCCTGGCCCCACTGTTACCATCATTTCTCCCAAATCCAAACTCCCCTGCCTCTCGCGCACTGCAGAAAACCCTCCCCTAGCAGCTCCGGCGACGAAGTCCCCTGCGCGGCGCCATAATCCTATCCCCGGAGAAGACCATCCTCTCTCCTCCGCTGCAGGTAGGCTGGTAAGTGCCGCTCGATTCCTAGTCCCCGGAGAAGATCATCCGCTCTCCTCTCGCTTCCAAGGGAACCTTGCCGGCGTTCTTCCTAGATCACCGGCGGTGGGCCTCGAGCACGTACGGTGATTTTAAGTCGCCTCTATTTTTTTCTTCGCTCTGTCGCATACTAGATCTACGAGCATCTCCACTTGCCCAGTAATGCGTGGCCCACTGTCAGCGGCGCGACCGACGCTTCATCGTCTGCACTCATCTCGTCTCCCACGCCCAGTAATGGCACTGCAAATGGAAACTGCTTTGCAGCGGGGCAGCGAGCCATCGCGTCGCAGCATGCGTCGGCGGGAAATGAATGCCATGTCGCGCGCTTCCCGCCCCTTCTCGTTTGTTTTCCCGCCCCGTTCCCGGCTACAAATAGCTCGTCGCCTCGACGGTAGGTTCACATCCTCCAACCGCCGGTAGAAAATGCCTCGCCGTCTCTTGACAACCTACTCCATGCTCCCTCGAGGCGGTTCTGGCGCGCCACCAGCACCACCGCCCCCACCTCCACCACCGCTGCCGCTGCAGGACCCAGCTCCACCGCAGGGCGAGGAGGAGGAGGACTCCGACGACGAGGAGTTCCTCGCCGAGCTGCCGACGGACGCGGAGGCGGAGGAGGCCGCCGCGGAACAGAGACCGATCGTAGCGTCGTTCAAGACGCAGCGCCGCGACCGGGCGGCGCAGGAGCTCATGGCCGCCGAGAGGAGGGCGGCAGTGCCAAGGCTGGCGGAGGACCATACTGCCGCCCGCGCCGACGCCCACCGCCGCAACATCGAAGCGGTGAGGGCTGCGATGGCGGAGGCTGAGAGACGCCTCTTCCGGGCGGACGTGGCCATAGGGCTTGCAAAGGTGGCGGCAGAGCGCCAGCGCCGCGATCATCAGTACCCTCTCCCTTCCTTCAACTCATCGGTGCAGCGAGCGCAGGAGCGCCGCACCTTCATCTCATCCCTTGAGGAGGCCGAGCGCGACCGCAGCCGGCGCACGGCAGAGGAGAACCATCCCTGTCGCGGGATGGTTTCCGGCCGCCTGTCCGATGACGGAGCTGGACCATCCAACGCTTCACCGCCAGCACCATCGGCCGCATCGGTGAACTTCGCCACCAGCGAGAACCGTCGCTGCCGCGGGTTGGTTTCTGGCCGCCTGTCCGATGACGGAGCTGGGCCGTCCAACGATTCACCGCCAGCACAATCGGCCGCATCGGTGAACTTCGCTGCCGGCGAGGACTCCGACGAAGACCACCTCTTTTAATATATTTTATATTTCGCCGTATTTTGTAAAAAACATCTAAATTTCAATGAAATTTATGTAGTATGCTGAATTTTGTCAAGTTTAAATTTTGGGATGGGCGGCACGGCTGGGGAACCTCTGTACGCACTCTATTATTGTAGGGTAGTTATCGCTGGATATGGTAGTAGATTTCACTTCATACTGGATATGGAATGAGGTACTATCATTGCAAATTGTAGTAGCACATACTGCTAATTATAGCATAGTATATTATTCCAAGGAAATAGATGCCTGCACTAAATAGGTGCCCATTTCTTTCAGAAAAGCTTGCAAGTCTCCAGATGGACCCAACGATTGACCATATCGCCACTAAGGTGCAGGTTATACAAATTTCTATTTCTGGCAATGGTGTTTTTAGGTGCTACACAACATTGTAATAAGCACAATCTCTATTTTTAGGCTGATGCCTATACTAGCCAGAAGAACCGTTCTGTCGATTATTTCAAGCTATTTAAAATTAATGATTCTTATGCTATCAAGAAATGCAAGAAAGCCACAACCAATAGGGATTACCCCCTCCCTTCATATCAAGGTCCTGATCTAGATAGTGAGCCAAGGACTATCTCATCTTCCAAGACACCTAAAGCCAAGGCACGTAGACTCACATCGGGCCCACTCTCATCCTATCGTGGCCCTGCAAGGGCGGCTGAGATTATCGTCATTCGCAGAGGTGTGAATCTGTCTAACATGGGTCTGATGATCTTTTAATACATTCTTATAGAGATAAAGATCACTAAGTAGTGCATTTCTTTCTAGGTCCCAAGATAACCGGTGACTTGGAATTCGACAAGCACTGTGTGTTTGCAAGCAATATCAATCTCACTGGTCGCCAGATTGCCGATCTCAATGCAATGGTTGCTAAACTAAGGCCAACAGTTCTATACTATATCTGTGAGATGAAGAAGTCACATGTCCTTCGTGGGAAGGCAAAAATGGTAATCTGCTTGACTCTTTTAATCTTCTCATACACATGAATCTGTGTTCAAAAACTGACTGTATTCTTATACTCCAGTACTTTTCAGCAAAGTACAGCAATGCCCACCTTGCCCGCTATCTTCCATGCACCATTCCAACATATTGCGGTGAGCAAGATGGTTTCTATAATGTAAGCGTCACCCATCAGGGCAACGGTGTTGCCCAGATGACAGCAAACTGGCCTAAGGTTCTCCAAAAAGCGTCGATAGAAGAAGGGAATGTGTGCATCTTCACCTTCTTGAATGTGGGGCAGGAGGCTATGTCTGTTCATGTTGAAAAAATGTAGCCTATATGTTGCGCAGTTGCTATCAGTTAGTTAATTATGTTATTATATTATTATGTCACCTGGTAGTCTAAACCATATGCCAATATGTTGCGCAAGCTATGATTACTTGCATTCTTCTCTGCATGCTTATACTCTATTTACTAAAACCATCTTGTTATGATGAAGTGCCTTAACTCATACATGATTTTGTGAATTGAATTGTTTGTATTAACTGATTGCAACGTGTTGTGCTTTCTGTGATGCTCTGATGGTCAACATGTCTATAAATTAAGCTTAGTTGTATTCAAACGGAAACAAAATTATCTGGTCCAGCAGCTAGATGGACTAGATAGATGGCATCCAAAATCTAGATAAGAGAATGCACAGCGTAATAGCATATAGAATAACATGTCATACAAGTTTTACAACTCAGGCCTTAATATATAGCATAAACCAGCCGATCATAACTAGTACTAAAGCCTTAATATCTGGCATACAAGTTGAGTTGGTGCAGATGCATACACCACCAGATTAGTAGTTCAAGTTATCACTTAACCGGCTTACCTATCGGCACATTACTCATCAGATGGATAAACAGTACTTCCTTTTCATCTGGTTTAAGCTCGAACACAGCCATGTCATCAACAAACATGCGTGAGGTGGTCACAAGCGTGCTCTAGTTTGTTATAATCTGGGCACAGCCATCGTTGCCCATCCGAAGCTTGATGTAATGCACATCCTGCTCAGTTTCACCTTTAGGTGAATACGGATCATCGGCGTAGGCTGGCACCATAATATCTCCTGCTTCCAGGTACTGCTTGAGATAGAGCTAGCTGTACGGCTTGGAAAATACCTGATATGATAGTATAGATACTAGGGTGTCATGCAATTGAGCAAACACGTTAGTATTCACTGTGCACAATGAAACCTTACCATCTTTGACTTCCCTTTAGCTGTCAGAGACTTCTTGACAGAGCAGACATACAAAGGGATCACCGGATTATCACTATCAAGCCTCCGTGAGAGCAATTTGAGAAGGCCAATCCTTATATAAGACATTGGTACATCATTTCCGTAAATGATATTATTTAGCTCCCAAGGTGCTAGGTCAAGAGCCCCCCTTTTATACCCCTAACGATGGGACCTACATGAATTATTTCATGAATGAGATATATGTCCTATCTCTCAAATTCTATAACCAGACATGTATAAGTTATTACCTTCATCTGTCAGCGCCGGTCCTAGATGGGTGTGGTACTGGTAAGTCCTGGGACTGTGCCCAATCACACAGTTCTCATCGTCGGAGGGACAGTCGTAGCATGCTTCATGACGTTGCATTGTAACCTGAAATTGTGTGAGGGATAGTTCATTATAACCAATAGCATTACATAGCTTCCAATAGCAGTTTAAAAGCTCCACCAAGATCATGTCCTAACTATGTATAATCATTGGAATCCGACCTCACTGGAAAGACCTAAAAGCATGCCAATTTTGTGAAGAGTTTGCCTATGAATCCTTGGCATGCCACGTTTGGTATTTTTCCAAGGTACTACATCACATACAATGAGTCCATGCGCTGGTTTTCCAATTTTTTGATTTTATTTGTATTTCTTTTGCTCACTTTTGAAATCTAGGTCAAACTCATGGTGCCGTAAGCCCTAAACCCCATAACCCATCACATCTATTTACTTCTTATAAATAATCAATTATAAATCACCAAAAAGCATGATGTATCTTGCAATGTTTGATATAGAAATAACCAATAGCATGGCTAAGCTTTCAATTATAATATGTAAACTAGAACATGATTTTAAACCCAATAGCTTTACATAGCTTCCAATAGCAATTAAAAAGCTCCACCACGAGCATGTCCTAACTATGTATGATCATTGAAAACTGACCTTCATTTCAAAAGCATGTGGAAAAACTTGGTCAAACTCATGGTGCCGTAAGCTCCCAAAAGCATGCCAAATTTATGAAGAGTGTGCCTATGAATCCTTGGCCTGCCCAGTTTGCTATTTTTCCAAGATACTACATCACATACCATGACTCCATGCACTGGTTTTCCAATTATTTGATTTTATTTTTATTTCCTTAGCTCAATTTTGAATTCTAGGTCAAACTCACGGTGCCGTCAC
This sequence comes from Dactylis glomerata, assembly GCA_007115705.1. Lineage (NCBI taxonomy): Eukaryota > Viridiplantae > Streptophyta > Magnoliopsida > Poales > Poaceae > Dactylis > Dactylis glomerata. The sequence goes on from QXEO01000522.1 coordinate 1,339,180, forward strand.
CCCATAACCCATCACATCTATATTCTTCGTCTAAATAACAAATTAAAAATCACCAAAAAACATGATGTGGAATGCAATATTTGATATAGAAATCACCAAGAGCATGACATAGCTTTCAATTATTATTTAAAATTCATCTCAACAAGAACATGTCAATATATCCAGTATCATTGCATAGCTTCCAACAGTGCTTTAAAAGCTCCACCAAGAGCATGTCCTAGATTTCCCCTTTTAGCACAATGGAGCAATATTGTGTCCGAGATACAACACAATTTAAACTGGAATAAGAGCACCCATTCAATCATTTTAAATATTTTGGCAACAAACCAAACCGAACAAAGACTAAAATACAATAGGTAACCAATGTTTTGGCATGCAAGTTTGGGCAACATACATAGCAACCATATGGGTCTGATTATAGAACAATCAAGCAGGCTCAGTGAATCTAGAAATATTTTTGGAAAATTCCCCTTGAACTAGGGCCGCCCCTTCAACTAGTACTAGATCGGAGCATTGGGAAATCCATACGGGAAAACCCTACACTTACCTTGAGAAGGGATTCCTGCATGCAGGACGCCGTGGAGGTCGACGCCAGCCGGCCGGCGTTGGTTCGAGCAGTCGCGGTGGGCGGGGCGGCCTACCCCAGCAGCCGCCGGTTTGGGAGGAAGGAGACTAGAAATGTGATTTTCCTGATTTTAGGTTTGAGGTCGCCAGGGGTGGAGGTATCTAGTACTTTACCCCATATCGCAATCCCAGTCTAACTGACAGTGGATCCAGAAAAATAAAGTAAAAGCCCAACTAGATAAACATGGAAAGTCACTGTTATTTTATTTACGGGGCAGATAAAGGCTGCTACGCATCTTCCTCCCCTGTCTCACTCCCTACTTCACAGTCCCCACCCTAAGCTCGCCCCCGCTCATGGCACCGCCGGCGACGACGCTCCAATATCAAGCCCCCATCCGACAAGCAATGTGTTGCCTTGTCGCCGCCGGTGTGCAGGTGCCAATCGAGGCTATCATGAACTTCCCCAAGTTGGCGTTGTCGGTGGGGGCATTGGAGTGGGGGAGGAGGGTTTCCCCAAGGTCTAGATGCTCACCGGCTCTGTCCGAGGTAAGGGCAATGAAGCTGAAGTGGGGTAAGCTGGGGAAGCGTCGTCGGCGGCCATGCACCGGCTGCCCGGCGTTGAAGACCAACAAGAACTGGCGGCGGGCGAGGAAGCGGGCCATATCGAGATCTACGATATGGCGTATTCATGCGCCGCCGGCGAACCACAACTACACCGATCTCTCATTGCGACTGCGTTTCACCAGGACATACGACCCCTATCATGAGCTGCCGTACTACTCGTTTGAAGAATGCCTCGCAGCGGCGCTGCTGGTCAGGTACAACAAATGGCGCCCCCGCTAGAAGCGTGGAAAGCCCTCCTCCCCCAAGGGCGAGCTCGGACAGCCCTCTTCCCCCGCCCCCAAGGGCGAGCGCAGCCGCCCGAGGAAGGGGAAGCCACGACATGCATGCTGAATGGAGAAAAGTAGCAGGAGTTAGGTGGAAAGGGAAATCGTTCAATTCTGGTTGATTTAGCAATGAACTTTAGCCCTTCGCAGCATTTTGGTATGCCAACTTCCATAAAAGCTGCTCTCCCCTAGTTTCTTCAGTTAAGTACAGTTAGTGTTAGACTAACTCTGAAGAATAGCTTTTGTATAGACAAGGCTCAAGCGGGCTTTTGTGTTACTAACTAGCTTCTGTAAGTTTGAAGCAACCAAATATATTATGAACTTTCAGATTTAGTGTTTCTCCTATAATTTCAGATCTGAAATCCACATTTATTGTTCTTCATTTTTGAGATTCGCATTTACAGAGATGAATTCAGTGAAAATTAACATAACAACAAACTAGATGTTCACGAGGTTCCGCCACCAAGTCCATAGGAATGGCCACCACCACCGTCACCATTAGAGACGGCTAGCGGATCTCTTCTGAGATTGCCGCGCTTACAGAGGTGCCGTCGCCATTAGAGACATTAGAGGAGCTCAGATCTATGGGATAGGGAAGAGCTCAGATCTATGGGGGAGGGAGGAGCCGGAACTGCACCCTAGGGAGCCTTTGCTCCGGGGTGGGAGATGCTAGCACCAGGGTGGCGGAAGCGACGGGGAGCTCGACTCCGGCGAAGCGACAACGAGCTCGATTTCGGCGTAGCGATGGCGAGAGGTCGACGGCGAGCTGGGCGGGCGGACAGAACAGGGGAGGACGACAGAACAGGGAAGAAGACGGTGGCAACAGAACTCTAACGCTGACAAAGTCAAGTTCTGTTAGAATAGGGATTCTATTTTCGTGCCCTCGGGTCCTTAGTTGTACTCAGTTTTCCCCAGCTCCTTAGTTTTTCCTTAGTTTTGTCCAAGCCCTTGGCTGAAACCGTCACCGGTGCTGGAACGGCCGGTTGCCCGACGGTTGAACACCTTTGACCGTTAACTGCTGACTAGTGGGGCCACGTAGAGCCCGCAAAGACACGTCAGAGCATCCATCTTTGTTTGACCGTAAGCATCGCCGTATCCCTGACCAAAACGCGGACGAGTGGGGCTTCGGTATATCGAATGACAAGTGGGGCCATGACGCTGATACAAGGTGCAATACACGGGTAGGATTAGATTTTTAAACGGAGCTCTACAGCGATGGCACGGAGGAGGTGGCCTGCGGGGTGCCGAGATGAGATCGACGTCTATAAAGAACTGCATGAGGCGAGACCAGACGCATTAGATAGATATGAACTAGACGCGTTTAACCAGGCAAAGAAGAGAAGAAATGGTCGAGGACATCGACGACGACCTCAACACTTTGACTGACGGTGTCGGACACGAACGCGAGCAATGTAGAGAAAACTAGTGTCTCTCCTTTCTGGCGTGTATAGATAGGTGCTAGGGGAGTGTGGTGGCGAAGGGAAAGAACTCGCGGTGGTCTGTGGCGTCCAGCATAGCGGGGCGACGTGGCCGTGCCCACAGCAGCGTGCATGTTCGGCATTGGCATCAGCATGTACGTTCGTCATTGGCCTCGGCGGTATCTCTGGTGTGTCAGTGATCGGATGAGGGGACGGGATTGAGGGTGCATCCCGACGGTGACCTAGCAGTGGCGGCGAGCATGCATAGCCATTCTGACCATGCCGATATCGGCATCGGCATCGTTTGGAGGCTGTGGTGCTCGAATCATGGTGGAAATTGCGATTCCCTATTATTTTTACATGCATAATATATAGAAAATAGCTAGATCTCTAAATCGATGCATATGAAGCTACATATATATTCTTGGTCATAATCCCCTTATCTAAAGGGGATGGATGCATGGCTTCACGTCGTCGTCGCTTTCATCGTCAGTATCTTCGTCGTCCGTGTAGTAGTACTTCCTGCACAATGTTACGTCGAACACCTTCACTGTGAGCACATCATCGCCTTCATATTTGAAGTGTAGGATGTAGCCGAAATCCACACCGTGCGCGATGGCGAAATTCTCCCAGCCCTTGTCGAGGTACATCCGGCCTTGTCCGTCAAATAGGACCTCCACGGTCCAGAGACGAGGACCGCAGTCAGCTGCTCACAGATACACCTTTGCGGGCTCCTGGCCGTCAAGATAGTCCGCAAACTTTTGTGGGAGTGCCTGCAAAGAGATCGAGCGCCGATCGTTTGAAATTAAAGGCTTTTTGGAACATGCACATAATTAATCACATGCATCATATATGTGGGAACGCGTATGTACCTTCTTGGCCAAAGGGTCTTCATAGATGACGATTAAGAACTCCTCTATGATCAATGGCAGTGTTGACGGTGGTGGTGGCAATGATGATGATCCACCACCCAGGCCGCCCCTTCCCCTTCCCCTTCCGGTCGGCGTCCGAGACGTGGAAGCCATGGCAATGGATCAAGTGTATGTGAACGAAGAAGAGAGAGGCAGAAACGAAGAAGATAGAGGCAGAACCTATTGACATGAGGGATGGCCGAGGTGGGGGTTTATAAGGGCGAGATGACCGTTATGGGGTTACATAATAAATTAAGGAGGAGATGACCGTTGTGGGTGTTTATATCTCAACAAAAAAGTAATGCCTAAAAGAAATGGAAATTCGTGATAGTTTATTATTTTACCGTGAAAAGTAATGCCTAAAGGAAATTCGTGATAGTTTATCATTTCACCGTGAAAAGTAATGCCTAAAGGAAATTCGTGAAAAGTAATGCCTAAATGGAAATTCGTGATAGTTTATTATTTTACCGTGAAAAGTAATGCCTAAAGGAAATTCGTGATAGTTTATCATTTTATCGTGAAAAGTAATGCCTACAAGAAGTGGAAATTCGTGATTACCAAACTTGTTGAATCCGGTGGCCAACTCGTTATTTAGCATACATAGAGGGATAGTAGTTTGCCACCGACAGATAGAGAGAGGGTGGCACGATCCTGCCCGTTAGATCATAGGATCGACGGTAGGTGGGCACGATCCGTGTGACAACAGCTCGACCAATCAGGCCAAGTTTGGGCTTCTGTGAGAAGGGAGAGGGTAAAACTGAGTAGTATCAAGGATACAAGGGCAAGTAAATAATAAACAGGCTAAGGAATTCAAATAAGAGATTTAGAAAAAGAAAAACACATGTTTTGTACAATGAAACCCAGGTTGGCCTACCTCAAAGTATTAGCAATTCAAATATACATGAGTGTAAAAATTATGGCCTCATTCAGACAAACTATATTTTGGGTATAGATGTTTTGAGAAGGGGTTTGAGTGGAAAGCCATGAACCTTCATAGCTACTAGTGATTTCAGAAGTGGCCATTTGTGTGAAAACTTGATTTATATATGATTGTTATGATTTTATTTTGCGCATGAGTTGGAGGCACTATGATTTTATTTTTTTGAATTTTTTTGCGCATGAAATGACTCAATTAGATGGCTTAATCCCATCTGTTGACTCTCTGTTGACCAGCCACTTGAGGGTAAAACTGAGTATATTGCACTAGCCAGTATTAGTACTCAAGGGGAAAACTGAGTACAGATATTTTTCCAGTGTAAGACTCGAGGGTAGAACTGAGTACACATAACGGTGCTGACGTGCAGTCCCACGGACGCGTGTCGCGGTGAGCAGCGGTTAGCCGCGCGGTGCGCGTGCTGAGACCAAAACGTCAACTGCCAGAACAGAGCCCCTCTCACTCCCTCTGCACACAGTCTCATCATAACTCACGCACGCAACCACACCTCTCATGTCCCATCACCTTCTCCAAAAAACCCCAGCCGCCCTACGCGCGCTCCCCTGCCGGCGATGGAGAAGAAGAATGCGCCGGCGGCCGTCGCCCCCGAGCCCGTCGCCTCCGAGCCCATCGCCTCCGAGCCCGTCGCATCCGAGCCCGTCACCGCCGAGCCCGTTGCATCCGAGGGCGGCGCATCCAAGCGCGGCGCCTCCGTGAACTGGGCCTCTCTTAAGGGTGACGGACCACTTCACAAGATCGGCGACTGCTTACTGGCCAACGAGGAGTACGTGGACACCTACGCTGCTTTGAGGCAAGTTTGTACAAATTGGCGCTCAGATCTACCTGAGCCCGACGTGCACCTGCACGAATGGATCGTGGTAGAACACGCCCTTCCATGCGCCGCTGAGTTCTCCTTCCTCAACCTCCGCACATCCCGCTACGTCACCCTCGATCTAACGGAAGTTCATGCAAGGTTCAAATTCCTCCATATCTATAGAGTTAATCTATTTTTATTTTCAATCGTAAACATCTTAGTGCTGAATGTTATCTTCATCAACTCCCTTTTAGATACTACTTCGTCGGCTTTTACCGTGGCGTCATCGTGCTTGCCCAGAGGAACCAGCCGCACAAGATACGGCTTCTGAACCCACTCACAAAGACTTTGAACGCTATGTTTGAGGCGCAGATGCCATCTATGATTGTGCAGTCAGTCGCTGTAATGAAGTCCCCGACTATGGTCTTCATTTGCACAGGTTACCCCAATGAAATTGCTTGGGTCGATAAGAGCTCTCCAACTAAGGATATAGATGTACATGATTGGGGAGAAGGAAGATTTACGATCGAGGACCATTCTCTGCGTTGCATTACCCCGTTCAATGGTGAATTGTATGCAATAGCTGTGAATGAGTTCAGAAGAATAGTGTGCACCAACAATGTCCAGTTGGAGCAGCGCGCGAGCACTGTCAGCATGAAGACACTATTTTCATTTCCAGAACTTGGAAATGATTATGATTCCAAGTTCTACCTTGTGGAGTCGGATGGTGATCTGCTGCTTGTGTTGTTGGGCGGCAGCACTGACGACAACCGGCATTTGGAGGAAGGTCAACCATTGGTGTACCGTGTGGACACTGATAGCCGCTCTCTCCATGCCGTCAGTAACATTGGCAGTCGTGCCCTCTTCGTCAATTTTAGCCGGTGTATCTCCGTCGACACCAGAGTGCACCCGACAGTTCGACCTGGCTGCATCTACTACGCGGATTTGGGTTATATCAGAGAGTATGATGATGATAGAAAGGCCTGGGATGAGTGGCCACGATGTGCGGATAGAATAGGATATGGTCCAAAAAATGAACAAAGGCCATACCGTTTGGAGGATGTATTTGCTGCACACTGCAGACGGAGGGAGTTTAGTGAATATTTCTTTCATCTCATGAATTGTAGCGACGACGAAATATATGATACAGAATGAAGAACATTGTTATTGGCTGCTTTTGGCTGCTGTATACAGTTTATGTATTATACTTAGTTTTCTGGATTTATTATGCTGCTGTGAATTCATCCTATACTAGCTTCTAGATTTGTTACCATATTGGGCAAAAAACGAGGGCCAAAAGGCAACAATCATTGAAGAAAGACAGAAATAGAAGCTTCTCTAGATTTGATACTAATTTGGTGAAAAGAGAGAGAACTGTTACAGAGAGAGAGGGGAAAAAGGCGCTCTGAAAAGGTGCTCTGAAAAGGCAATGCCAATTTGGCCCGAGAGAGACAGAACCGAGCTCTCACGTACAACCAAACGCGGTCTCGTCCTGTCCCACGCGGTCCCTTTCTACCAGCCCCACGCGACGCGGCCCCACACGACGCGGCCCCACACGTCAACACGGAAACGGTCAACTAAACGGAAATCCTCCCATCCGAGCTCCTTCTGAGGGTTTTAGACAACGGCTTGGGGAAAACTGAGGAAAAACTAACGAGCTGGGGAAAACTGAGTACAACTAACGACCTGAGGGCACGAAAATAGAAATCCCGTTAGAATAACGGGTAAACCTGACAAGGTGGGCTCAGCAAGCGGCAGCGGAACGGGAATTATGAGTTCAAACGTTTTCTCCCCAATTCAAACACTAGGATTTGGGCTCAAACAAATTTTACCAAAAAAAGACCCTCTGAGCTATTTGTTAAGGGCTTTTCGACCCCCAGGGTAATTGCAGCGAACTAAGGCACCTGTGAGCCTGTGACAAGGAACTTGGTGACCGCAAACTGAATAGCCCACCGTCTAGGTCAGTATGTATAGTGCGTCGCACACTCCCGCGCGATAACGGCCAGCCCAGTAGGGTTGACCTAGTCACATATTTTTTTGTTCCTTTTTCTTTTTTTTTTCTTTTTTCTTTTCTTTGTTGTCTTTTTTTAGTTCAGTTTTTTCATTTATCTTTTACATCATTTTATAGATGTTCAAATTTGAAACTTTGTTCAAAATTTGAAATTCGTTAAAAATTTGAAATTCATTCAAATTTCAAAAAATGTTCAAATTTCAAAATCTATTGAAATTTCAAAATTCATTCACAATTTGAAATTTGTTTAAATTTCAATTTTAGTTCAAATTTTGATTTTTGTTCAAGTTCTGGAAATCTCACAAATTCTAAAAATTGTACAAATTTTGAAATTCATTCAAATTTTATAATGCCTTTAGATTTTGAAATTTGTTGTAAAATGAAATTCTTTTAAAAACTTGAAATTTGTTCAAATTCGTTTAGATTTCGAAATTCGCACAAAATTTGAAATTTGTTTAGAAAAGAAATACAACAAAAAAAATGGAAAAGAAAACGCGATAAATGGAAAGAAAGGAAACTAGGCCGGCCCATATACCATGCCTGGGTGTGCGACGGCTGGTTCGCGCCGACTAGGGTGGTGTATAGGTGCCTGATGACACTAAGTAATGTGTCACTTTGTTGGGACTCCAAGTGCAGAATGTTATAGCAAGAGAATCTTCCCCATAAGGGTGACTTGGGGTTTATATCGAACTCTTGGGGAACAGTCGAAAAAGCTCTCTTCATTCTCCCAGGCAACCTGCAAAACAAACTCCTTATCTTGCGTCCCCAACTCCACCAAGTGGTTGTCAAGCACAACATTTTGGAATAAGTACAGCTAACAGAATAAAATAACAAAAAGTAAATAATATAAAGTAAACTAATGTTGTAAATAAAGGTGTTTTGTGTTTTCTATGTAATTGCAAAAGGCAAAAGATATTATGTATTTGCAGATTTAATTATGACTAAAAAAAAACACGTGCAAGCGTTGGAAGTGTTTTTTATGATTAAAATTGGACCAAGGTTCACGGGTTCACTTGTCTACTCCCTCATAAAAGTGTGGTGGCATTAAGTGCAAGATAGATGACCAAAACATTGACATAATTATATAGAGAGAATTCCCTATTTGACACTACTTTAAATTTTGCTTCCCTATTTGACCCTGTGAAAAAATTTCTACCCTATTTGGCACTTGGTCTAAATTTTGTTCCTTATATTACACTCTAGTTCATTTTGAACACCGACGGTGTTAAATAGTGATATAAAAAGATACTTTTGCCCCTTTGCATTATGTGACCAATTTATTAGACTATTATTACTCCTCTAAAGGACGCTAGTCTACCCGGTCAACCAAGCTATCTGAGCTCGCCGCGTCGTTCTCAGCCATTGGATGCGGTGAATACTATTGGTTTTCATCCCACTTTCATTTACCACCGTTGGATACGGTAACTTTTTCTTTACATGCAGGATGGACGACCAGGTCTATGACATTTGGGCCCATCTGCGTATGGGACCAATAGCTCAGACAGCCAAGCCTCTGCATCCGGTGTGACAAATTGAGGGACTCATTGATCTGTGGTATATAAACACGCTGAAAACCCTAGATCGAAAATTATCTACCCAGCCTCATTCCTCTCCTCTCCCCACGCGAAGCGCTTCTCTCCCCACCGCCGCCATCCCCCACCAGTCGCCGCCGCCATCCTCCACCAGCCGCCGCTTCTACCAGCCCCCGCCTCCACCAGCCGCCGCGCAGCAATCCAGGCGGTGGCTGAGGGTGTTGCCGCCACTTAGGAGCTGGAGATGGCTGAAGGGGCCGAGGGCGGTGGCGATGGCAGTGAAGTTTGGAGAGGATGCAGGAAGAGGAGGAGGAGGAGGGAGTGAAGGGGGCCATGCTCTTACGAGTGGGAGGAGAGCTATAGGAGGAGGAGGTGGCGTAGGGGGGCGTGCTCCTCCTGACTGGGAGGAGAGGATGCGGGAGGAGGAGGGCTAGAAGGGAGGATTCACACTCACCTCCGCCGCCAGCGCCTCCACGCCTCTCCCCGCCGCCAGTGCCTCCACAGCCGCCGCCGCGAGCACCTCTACAGCCCCATCACCAGTACTATGGAGGGCGCGCCACCGCCACCAGCTCCATGGAGGAACCTCCTCCAAGTTTGGTCCCCGCCACCAGCTCCCTGGCTGATGCCTCCACCGCAGCTCCCCACTGCCGCAAAGGCCATTGAAGAGAGAAAGGAGCCGACACGCTGTGCAGATGCATTCAACGAAGTAGCACGAACGGCGGGCGACGACCGGACCAGGCAAGTTCCATCCCCTCCCCTATCCTCTCAATATCTCTCTCTCTCTGTACGTTGCCGGGGCTGAAGTGCAGACTCATAGGCATGCGGCGGTGGCATCTGGGCGTGCAGGTGCAGCGCCGGCATTTCAAATTATTCAGATCCACCGCGCCTCGTCATGACCTCCACCTTGATCTGCAACATCGGCAGCCAGATGCGACCACCCAGCCACGTCCATCTCTTCTTCTCAGCGCCGTCAACCCCTTTCCCTCCCCATGGCATGCTGTTGGCGGCAAGGAGCGTGGACTGGCGACGGAGGCAACTGGACACGGCAGCGATGGCGACTGGGAGTGTGCGCCCAGCGATGGCGGTGGCTGGACGCGGCAGCAGCAGTAGGGAGAGCGCCCCTGAGCGATGGCGGCTGGACATGTTTGCGAGCGACCTCGCTGTCTCCAGCCTATCTGCAGGTATAACTTTTTAATTTTTTTTTGGCTTTTTGCATTAGCTTGCTAACAAAAACAGCCCTCAATGATTATTGCAGATTAATTTTGAGGATATGATGCTTGAAAACGAAGGATGGAAGATGGAGGAGGAAGGGATGCGTCGGCTGTGGAGTTTGGGGTAGAGCTAACGCAGTCGACGGGCCAAGGAGGCGAGCAAGGACGACGAGTATGGAGCAGCCTCACCAGCTCAACCTGTTGGTTCAGCGGAGGCGGAGTCCTCCACGAGTAAGGCCCCCTTTTCCTCTCAATGCATCTTCCCTCTCTAAGTCTCTCACTTTCTCTCTCTCTGTCCATGGATTGGGCCACGAGTGAGCCGGCAGGGGTGCGATCTGGCACGGGGATGTGAGGTGGCTGGGTGACATAAAGCAGGTGCTGCAAGCAACGGACAGAGGAGGGAAGCCTCAGCCACGACCAAGGTCGGCAAGGTATGGCTCACCACGGCTGATTAGGAGGCGTCCTTCCGTCTTATTCAAGTAGAAACGACAATCTTTTTGTTTTTGCTCGTCCTCTGCTCTGCCCTATTCAGCAGCCAAAGAGGATGGAGAATAACGGTGGGATTGCGCAGGTTGCAGCCATGGACGTGCTCCGGCAGAGTGCAGCGTGTCTCCTTCCCCCTCCCTTCCGATTGGCCTTCCTAGTGGTGGTGGTGGATATGTGGTATCCTCCTCTGCCAATTATATTTATCTCTTACTGAATATGATCCTGATGTTGCTTTTATGTAAGAGTGTATTCTGTGCAATTACGTGCTTGCCTCATCTTGAATCGATGCTTGATGCAACTCTTTTTGCGCTCACGGTTCACATTATAAGTTAGAATTCTTAGGTTGCACTCACGCTAAACATACATCCAGTATTTGATATAAAAAGGTTACTGATACTTTTGTGATTACAGATGCCACACAGGTTGCTTTGGTCTGTTCTAGGATCTCTGGTTATTCAGCTTTTTGATTTTCCAGGTTGGCGGATGGTGGATTCATAGGTACATACCATCTTTTAATCATCACTGAAAGGTACATTAAAGAAAATTTGACACTCATGTTAAAAAAAGTGACAGTTGATTTAACTTTACAGGTATTCAGATAGCCGACTATGTTATTGTTCAAATTTAGTTAAGTCGTGCTTTATGTGTTTCAAAAAGCATACAGCCTGCTGCTGGGTATAAAATTATCTTTTCAGCTCAAATTGTTTGATAGGTTCTAGGTTGCTTTGATCAGACTCTCTCAGTAAAAAGAATTGGTAATATTGTTTTGTTGAAGACAAGGAATCATCTGTAGGATGTCATGTATGATTTTAATTTTTCCCTTCCTCCTGATTATGCACTGGTGATAAGAGCACTGTGCTCTTTAGAAGGGACGGCAAAAGCACTGGATCCTGATTTCTAAGTTATTGAGAGTGCATATCCATTTGTCACTGGGAGGCTCCTTGCAGACCCCAGCCCTGATATGAGGAAAATACTGAGGGATCTTTTTATATGTGATGATGGATCCATCAGATGGAACCGACAGGAGCGACTTATAATTTTAAGTTCTTTTGCCCCTTCATCTTTATGAGCATGAATAATAATTTGTGGTAGTCCCGTTTAAACTACTTTTGACTTAAAATTTGGAATAGATATTATAGTAAGACCCAAAAAGATGTGAATACATCAGCTCTACAATAGTTTTTATAGTTTTCAGTGTCAGGCATCATACATCAGCTCACATGGGACTAAAAGAAGTACAGTACTACATTAGTATTGATTTTGCATCAGTACAATTTTGTCAACCGTCTTGTTGATATTCTTGTGCTTTGTAGCTTTTGTTACCACGTTTCATCACTAATTCCCTTTAGTATGCAGATTGCAGCTATATCTCAACAGGCGTCAGAATCTTCAAACAAACAGGGAGACAAAAATACTGCCAGCAGTTCTGAGTGGAGATCGTTCGATATGCATTCTGTTGTTGCAGCCACAGAAGACCTTTTTTCATTTCATTTTTTGAGGAAAGGCTGGAGGGTTCGTGTTTTCCTAATCCAGGACATTGTGAAGGCTTCTGATGCATTCTTACTCACTAGTAGAAAAACGGCTTTTAGTCCCGGTTGGTAAAGGCCTTTAGTCCCGGTTGTAGCAACCGGGACTAACCAATCGGGACTAAAAGTCCCCCTCTTTAGTCCCGGTTGTGCCACAACCCGGGACTAAAGACCCTCCACGTGGCCGCCCTGAGTGCTGCGGGCTGGAGAACCCTTTAGTCCCGGTTGATAACACCAACCGGGACTAAAGGTTATTTTGTTATTTTCAAATATTTTCGAAAAAAGTTTCAAATTATTTCAATTTTTTTTGAATTTTCCTATTTTTGGATTTTTGATTTGTTTGACAGTTTCCCCTCTAATCTCTAATCACCAGCCCTATGTCATGTCAAAGTATATACTCGTGGTCCCACTTCCCGGCCGGTCACCCATCCTTACACTACTCCACCCTTAGCACGCTTAACTTCTTCATTCCTTCCCTACTAGCTTCCAAGACCGCGCTCGCGACTTCTTGATAATACTATGCTATGAATTGTATTAACCCCTTAGACTTTGATAATATATCATTTTACTTTTTTGAGTTCCAAATAATTTCAAAAATAAGTAATAATGATTAAGTAATAATAAGCATCAATGAATTTCAAATAATCTTTATGCATAATTTAATTATTAATTTTAAAACTCAAAATATTCAAAAAATTCAAAAATCTTAAAAAATTCCAAAATAATCTAAAAACTTCAAAATAACTAAAAAGTGGAAGAAACAACTAAAGAAATTAAAAAATCCTTCAAAAAATCATTTTTTTCTCATTTTTCTAACAAAAACTAAAATCTTCCTGCTTTCATATTTCCCTTTGGAATTTTGAGAAAGTAGAATTTGTGCAAACGGCTGTAGGCATGAGAGGAAAATTGGGGGAGACCCTTTAGTCCGGGTTGGTAACACCAACCGGGACTAAAGGGTGGGGCTTTAGTCCCGGTTGGAGATACCAACCGGGACTAAAGGTCACTAACCCTTTAGTCCCGGTTCGTATCTCCAACCGGGACTAAAGGTCCCATTTGAACCGGGACTAAAGATTTCTGGCCCACATAGTCTTTCGAACCGGGACTAATGTGAGCATTAGTCCCGGATCAAAACACAACCGGGACTAAAGCTCAAATTCATCCTGGATATTAGGCCTGTTTTATACTAGTGACTGTTAAGCTTCATGCACTAGCCAACGCAATCAAAAGTCCGAACTGATAGAAAGGGCTAGTACAATCCACTAATATACTTCAACACCCCCACTCACGTGTGACGGGAGAAGAGAAAGTCAACACGTGGACACATACAGGAGAAGAGAAAATCAACACGTGGACACAAACGGGAGAAGAGAAAGTCAACACGTGGACACAAAGGGGGGCAACAGCAATTTTTACAATAAATTGCGAAAACCAGGACTCGAACTCGAGACCCTAGGCTCTGATACCATGTTAAGCTTCATGCACTAGCCAACGCAACCAAAAATCTGAACTGATAGAAAGGGCTAGTACAATCCACTAATACACTTCAACACTTACAAGAAGCAACATTTCCGTTTATATCTGACGAAGAAACTACAGGGGAGCAACATCCAGAGGTTAGTCACTGTTTGTCACTGTCATGATTTATCATTTCCGAAGCTACATTAGGAAGTAGTGTACATATAAAGCTAATTTTTGTGCTGGCTTGCCTAATTGCATACATCTGGCAATTCTTGCTGAAAACAGTCGTTTTAGATTCACATGAAGCCTACTATACTGCCTGCTTGTTTCATAAAGTTGTGCTCCACTACTTGATGATACACTGCTGCCTGCAGCTCATCAGCATTTGCATCCTTTGGAATCATTTAGGCATTATATTAGATGTTTGTTTCTTGAAGCGCGGAAAAAAGTTGGTGTCTTTGTTCAAAGAGAACAAAAGAGAGGATGATCCTCTGAGCTGCATGAGTTACTCTTTAGTGGCATTGCATACGAGAGCGTCAATTTGGTAGACGAGCTGCCTGCAGCACGACATCCACATCGCTGGTTTGGGTTTCGGGATGTGGGCATGTCAGAGCCTGGTCGAAATACGGCCCGATATACTAGGACATGAACAGTTCACTGTATCGGTCATGGCCATGTGAGCCACTAGGCTTTGGTCCTGGACCCTGTACTGCTGGCCCAATATTGTTAAGGGAGGAACATGGTCCTGGACCTCTGCTCAGACTGGACGATGATGGGCATTGAATACTATACCATGGCTCAACCGATGTTCTAGATCCTCTTCTCGAAGCCCACTTGATTCTTGTTCCATGCACAGGCGAAAGAGAGCGACTCTTGCAGAATCTGGAGAATCCGCCGGCGAGTGAAGTAATTTTCTCCGTGTGGCCAGCTCCGGCGAGCAGAGGTGATGGATAAGGTCGCCAACGATGCGTACAGGTTCGCGCCCCATTCTTTTGAACACAGATCTATGGTCCTCGCAGGTTGTTGTTGTCCCCCATATCTGGGACTCGATTGCTAACAGCAATGTTTCATTTTTTGGTGTCTTAGAATCGTCAGTGGTGAAGGTTGAGTTGGAGATTCAGATCTACCCGGTGGGGAGGCATAGGAGCTGGTTCCGGAGTAGACTCGAGAGAAGGAATCAAAGGATTATGCTCTGGCAGCGCTGCTGATTCTGTTCAGTGCGTTCTGAAACTACCTCCGAATGGACAAGAAGGTCAGTGTTCTTGAGCAGAAGATTTGCGAAAATTTGGCACATCTGCATTCTTTTGCCATGGAACAAAACATAAACAGTTTGTTGCAGTCGTCATTTGGTAAAAAGTTTGTATAGCTCCTGTTTTTTAGTAACTATAATTTTTGTATTAAGAAATCATGGGTTTGGGATTGTATGATTTTTGGTACAAATGCTATTGTATATTGTTGGTGACGGTAGTTACCAATTCTACTTTCCTGCCCACTGTTAATCTCACATTAAGCTGGTGAATATGGGTTGCTGGTGCACGGAAACATGTTCATTCTGATGTAGAAGTCCTTCTGTAAATTAGCAACTTGTAGAGCTATTGTGTTTTTAGTGCTTCATTTCATAAGTTTGTGAAAATTTGGGAATGACATATTAGGCTAGGCTGAAGATCTGTATATTTTCAATTACAGAAATCTATCTTTTTGTGTAATTGTCAACCTTTCTTGGATCGTCTTGCTGTCTTCATGACTTAGTTTTCGAGTTTTTTTTTGAACCAGTAATATCCAAGCCACATAAGATAGTTGAAGTTCCCTGTTTTCTTGGATGCCCATGATTTGTGTTAAAAAATAAGAGTAAATTCCTCTTTTTACCCTCTAGTTTGACATTTGTGACAACAATTATCCCGTTTAACTATAATTCTTCCCGCTTACCCCATTTAGCAGAATTTGTGCCAATTTTGACCCCATTTAATCTTTTCCATGTACTTTTAGATGGGATCAGTTCATTATGTGCAATTTCACATTGTAGGTGTATTTTGGTCCTGGCGTATCTTATCCTTGACGATCTTCCCTTCTAATCGTCGCCCGCCTCTGTGGCGCAGCCTGTATAGCACTCTACATGTGCTCGCTCCCAGCTGCTCCTAGCGTTACTTGCATTGATTTATTCGCCGAAACCTAGTGGAGATAGATGCTGCTACGTACTAATACTAGAACAAGAGCAATTGTAGATTAAGATTACAACCATCGTAATCTCACATCACTCGATAAACAACAACAAGTGCCCTACCATAATTTAACTAACTAGCAAACTATTACTCGGGTTTATTTATCTACTGCAGAACATTGCTGCATTGCAGCAGCTGTGAACTTAAGTACACAACTGCGGCATCCACGATTTGGTCGCACCAGCACAGTATGACAAGTTTGAGTATTTCGCCGAAGGATGAGATCGAGCACCATGCTACTGTCATGGTGGGTGGGGGTACTTATGGAGAGATGATGATCCCAAGGAGAACGCCAGCGAGAGGGAGTAGAAGGCAACATGATCGTGTAAACAATTAAAAGGGGAAAAATTAGCGCAAGTTTCACTAAATGGGGTAAACAAGAAGAATTTATGTAAAATGAGGTAATTAGTGTCAAGAATGCAAAACAATGGGGTAAAAAGTGGAATTTACTCAAAAAATAAAGATCATGATTGCTTCGGTTTTTAGGATCTTGAAACATATTCCTATCACGTGGACAGTAACATATTAAGGTTACTTTTTTACTGTGGTTTTAGGGTGCGGATTGGCAAGGACCCAATTGAAAGACACCAAACCCTGATCGGAAGTCTGCTTTGGAGCTGTCTTTGAGGTCGTATGCTGAGCCGGAGAAAGTTGTTGTGGTGGATCTAGCTGTTGGTACATCGTTTGATTCCCTTGAAGAAGCATATGAGTTCTACAATCTATATTCGCGGGAGATAGGTTTTGGTGTAAGGTCTGCGAAGAGCATATTGAACGTGAACCGGATGAAATGCATGCAAGAAATTGTTTGGGGTTGTACGGTGAGTTTGACCTTTTGAAAAATTGTGTCTGCATTTTCTATTGACATGAGGTTTTTGACAATTTATAAGTTCACCGTTCAGCACATGTCGGCGAAGCCATACTTCCAGGGTGTTTTCTGCGCCAAGATGATGAGTACACAGAGAAGTGAAACTGCAAAACCATCTGTTGAAGACGTACCTCCAGGCTTCAGAATGCACCTTTTCGTAAGGCAGTACGAGAAAGTTTAATTTGACAGGGAGGCATCTCAGAGTTACGAGGAGACAACTTCCCTAAGGAGATAAGAACTTCCCTGGTATGAAGCAAAAATATTCAAAAAAAATCGAAATGGGGGGAATATCATTTGTTATTGCGTACTAAATCTTTATTTCCATTAACTTGTAGGCTAGTGTGGTACTGCTGCTAAAAGTTCCAATAGAGAGGCATGCAAGCAAGGTGTATACAAGGGCAATGTTCGAACAATTTGGCGATGGTATGTACAAGTTAGGTGCTTATGAACTGCAAGAAATTGATAAAAGGAAGGTGTATTTACTTGAAGTCGTAGATGCTGCTTCGAGGGAGAAGTTGTGCCAGGTAGCATACTGCGTGGAGGTTGCCAAAGATTAATCCTTTTTTAACTGTGACTGCTGCGATTTTGAGCATTCTGACAAGATCTGTTGCCATGCAGTAAGGTAGTTATTTATTCAGATCACATCTTCTTGTCGCTCAGAAACATATTTTATCTGTGTATTGCTTTTCTATATCAATTTTTTTTACCTTGCGGACGCTAACATTGAAACGGCCGTTCTAAAACAGGTGATGGTGCATGTGAAGCATTGGACCAGAAAGGCAAGGGACGTGCTTCCTGAGAAGCTTGTCAGATACCAAAAGGACCAGGGACCTTAGAAGACGACGCACACAGCTTTACATTGAAGTCATGGAGTGTATGCAGCTCGGGGCAACAACGTGAAGTGCTATGAACTTTGTCTGGCAATGCTAGGGAAGTCAGCGCAAAACTTGTTCCTTTGAGCATGTGGAGGGAGGGAATGGGCCTCGTTCATCATGAGCCTGCTGAAGCTGCAGCAGAAACTATGGAAAAGCTTGTACAGGATGATGGGAGCAGTGTATGTCAGACAGTTCACGATAACAGCTGCAGGAAGGCCATGAAGCGCGGGAGATCGACTACCAGCCGTGAAAAGCCTCCTTACGAACAACCGATGAAGAGGTCTCGATTTTGCACAATTTTGTAGGGGTGAGGGTCACAAGAGCACAACGTGTCCGCTTCGAGGGGATTTGCAGAGGGGCCGAGAAAATTGCCGAAATGCTCAAGATACGGTGTGCTAGGGCACCAGAAGAATATGTGCGGCAAGTCAGTGAAACCATGGGTGTGGGTCCATTCCTGTGACGTTCTACTTCCCAACATTGTATTTTGATTTTATAGCGTCTTGCTATTCGATGCTTGATCCATTGATTTTCAAAACAACAACACTTTTTTATCATAAATGGGGAAAAGCTCTAGCAATCCTGCGGGATTAGAAAAACTTACCATGGAACAAGTAATACTCTACATTGGATATAATCTAATCATTTACTTCTTGTTAATTTCCATTGACTAATTCCTTAAAAGAAATTTGTTTTGGTTAAGTTGCATGGATTAGTACTAACCATACACATCATAACGAATGAACCATGTAGAATGTACCCATGTGTACCATCCCGCCTGACAACTGAAAAAGTAGGGCTGGCAGAGATGCGAGTGCGCATAGTCCAGGAATCTACATCAAGTTGGAACAGACAAGCTGTGTTCCAGCCGGGCCAACCCACCATAAATACATAGCTATACGGTGATTTTCAAGGAGCCGGCTAGCATGGAGTACGTTGTTGGTTGGAATCACGAGGCGTTCTGCGCGGACAGGATGTCGCGCTGCAGGCAGCTCGGCCTCCAAACTGATTTTTCGCATTGCATACCCTCAATGTGTTATGTACTGTGCCTAAGCGTGTATATACTGAAAGTTTCTTCTTTTGAACATGTAGATAAGTAAAATGATCAGAAGGTGGGGCTCAATCTTTCCGTCAAGCTACGCCAAGCAAAGTATAGATGCTATTTTTATAGGTTCAGCGCTGGTAATTATTTCCTGACCTTTAAAGACCATTTTTCTAGCAGTACCTGATTTTTTCTAGCTCTCATTTTTTTGTTCTTTGGATAACTCTAAAAACGCCAATTATTTTACACTAGATAATGTACATACCAATGCAGTTAGATTCGAAATTAGTATTGTTTGTGGTGTTGGTTTGAATCAAGTGAAAGTGATGAGCTGACAAGCATTTGGTGTGACACACATTTATTTTGCTTTTCGATCTCTGAATTTTTCGATCTCTGAATTTAAGGTCCCAAGTCAAGGGTGGATCTATCCTTTTATCTCTTGTTAAGTTGATTTCTGCTTTCCTACTTCAATCTCCTTGCTAGGGTTTGTTGCCTGTTGGGGGTGGCCAGGATATGTAATTTAGGTGCTAGAAATAACGATGTATTTGTGCCGATCATTTCAGCTGCTCGGTTTAGATTGCAAGTACTGTGCGAAACAATTTCTTGAGTAGGTTTGCATGCTCATTTGTTATAATACTTGCGTGGTGATTGCAAAGTTCTGTGTATCACGGTAAGTTGCCCATATGTTTTCAGCAGCATTGCTGATTAGTTTTGCCGCTTTGTGGGATGCTAACAAGGAAATAAATGTGAAAGAGAGTAAGGGCTTTAAACATTTCTTTCAGGATATTTATCATTTGGTAAGTCAGGGCGTTAATGAAGATTCAGTCATTAAATTTCAAATGCATTATGCTATATTGCATGTCTACTTCACATGTTGCATGTGATATGTCAATTTCCAAATAGCCCTTGCATTCATTTATTAAGATGGAGTTTTTCTCATTTTGACGCACGAATTATTTTGTCTACTGTGAAGCTACTGCTGTTCAATGCAGTAGCACTCACTGGAGCATTTGATATGTTTTTTTTACCTACTGCTGATTGGATTTCTTCTTTTTGTTGGTTCAGTTCTTTCTTCTTAATGTTATTTGACTCATATTTATCTAATGCAAAATAAATCAATAGATGCACACTTAGATTGTTGTGTATGGTACTGTCTACCTGAGAGTGTCACTACCAGATTCTAAAGTTGGTTTCACCTTTCCCGGAAATGCTTCATTCTTATTGCCTAGCTTGATATTTAGCTCTGTAACTGAGGATGCATTGCTTAATTACTTGCTGAATGGTGAAAGTTTTCAGATGAATCAGTAAATTGTAACATGCTACAGCTATTCCATTTGAGCCACCAAGCTCTCTTTCAATTGATATTGTGTATGAACATTATACATACCCGTGCATGAAGAAGTGTTTTTATTACTGCAGAAAAAAGATGCAGTTGAGTATGATTGTTGCACATTATTTTCAATTCTGTGAAATGCTTGATAATCCAGATCCTCACTTGTTAACAAGACATTGTTAGTTGTGAGCATTATCCTTGTTTTATTTCTTTGGGTCCTAAGTTTTCAATTTTTGGTGTACTGAGGTTTTATTTGGGGGAACATTGTGAGATCTCTTCTCTTGTTTGTGGAAAGGGCCAGTCATCTGTTCTCTTATCGCATCGCTTATTAAAAGGTACCTATGCTAGAGAGGTCACCATTTGTATCAGTTTAATGCCCTTTTTAATATATGCATGTATGTGAATGCTTTAGTACTCTGGTTTGGTTTGTCTAAGTGAATTTGTATTGTGATTTTGTTTATCTATGTATAGAATGTTGCGGAGCTGAGAAGAGTTGCTTAACCAATTTTGAAATGGTATTACCAATGGAGTCCCACACTGGGGGGAATACAACAATGCAGTGTGCAATCCTCCAGGTAAGTAAGGAAATTAATTGCAGCAGATGTTGCATATCTGTTCCATTTTATTGTTGCAGAGCAGTATCTGAGGTATTTAAGGAACTTAATAACGGAATTCAGCTTTCCAAATATTCTCTACAACTCTCTCTATATTAAAAAAAATTAATCACAATTATCTCTGAATGTTTACCAATTTTTTGAGTCAGTATCTAAGGAACCTAATCACCATTATTGGAGGTAATTAAGGAAACAAATCACAGAAATTTGGGAAACCAATCATGGAATTTTGGAGGACTAATCAAGGAATTGTTTGTGAAATTAGCAGGCATGGGTTCGAGTCGTTCTCCACGACGGAATCTGGGTGGCGTCTGATGATGGCAAGGAGTCCGGGGCGGAACGTGATGGTGGGAGGGAGGCATGAGTGGCGCGGTCAGTTGTGAGGCGTCTGACATCGATTCGGAACAGGTGAGGCCGGTAGGGATGAGCGCCGGTGTCGATGCAGAACAGGTGTGGCCGGCGGGGAGGAGTGCTGTCGTTCGCGACGACCTGACAATGGTAGAGACGCGGCGAAGGGAGCTGCGAACGACGGGCCATGGCGGAGAGGTGGCAGAGGGAGCGGCGTACAGTGAGGGAGCTGCGGTATCAGACTCCCTCGCCGACGAGTTGAAGCGCGGTGATCCAAACGGGAGGAAGAAGACATCTTGAAGAGGACCTATTATAGTAACATTTTGAGTTAGAGAGGAAGCTTTTTGTAAAACTCCAGTTAACTTGAGCTCCCGCAGGTTAAATAGGGACTGAGGGAGTACAAGTTTTACAATTAGTATATTGTATAAAAGCTGCTAATTTAAAGTCAGGTCATAACAGCTGTTTGTTCATACCTGAGAATCGCAAAGATAAGCCAAGTGTTTCTCCGTGGGGTTTCAAGATACAGGAAAATACTTTTGTAGGCCAACATATTTATGGGACTTTACGCTTCTTTTTCTCATGCTTTGTGTAGATGACAAGTTCACCTAATCACTACAGGAATTTCATGAAACGCCGACGGCCAACAGCCCTCGGCGTAGGCTTAATTGCCGTCGGCGTAGTCTACGCCGAGGGCTGCCCTCGGCGTAGATGCCCCTCGGCGTAGCTCTATTTAACCGTCGGCGTAGCTATTGCCCTCGGCGTAGTCTATGCCGACGGCTTTGCCCTCGGCGTAGCCCCGTCGGCATAGTTTATAATTTTTTCAAAAAAAGTTCAAATTTTTTTGAATTTTTTTTTAATTTTTTTTTAATTTTTTTTTGAATCTTTGAATTGTTTGACTCGCTAATCTCTCAATTAGAATATTTTGTACACTAATTACACTTAACTAGTCATTAACCCGTGCCCTGCACGGGCTAGCCACTTTGAAAACTCATGACACACAGTCTGAAAACTCCTACTGCTTCATACTACACATATAAAGTTTTTATAATATTGCTTTGCAAAATCTTATAGAAAATAGAACAATGAAATATTGTTAATTATGTTTTAACTATTTATTTTAATTCTATTGGTGTAATGATATATAATATTGTCTTTGTTCTAATACAAAGCAAGAAACAATATGCAACTAAAGTGTTGATTAATTTGCACTATTATAATGTGATCAA
Source organism: Dactylis glomerata (assembly GCA_007115705.1). Lineage (NCBI taxonomy): Eukaryota > Viridiplantae > Streptophyta > Magnoliopsida > Poales > Poaceae > Dactylis > Dactylis glomerata. The sequence continues at coordinate 1,361,451 of QXEO01000522.1, forward strand.
CAAAGTAATAGAAGCTCATACTTTTCTCTCGTTTCTCTCTGATAATCGAATATAAAAATATATGTACCTTTTTTTGATATCTTGCATGATTTGATTTCTCAAAAATACATGTGAATAAATCAATAGCTTAAATAATAAACCTGCCATATGGAGATCTAAATTTACACACGCTTCTATATGAGATGGACGACATGTAGCTCACTTATTAACAAAATTCATTAATTGGCTTCGTTCGAACTTCTAGAAATTGTTCTAATTAATAGTAGGAACACAATGGTCAAAGACTCAAATTTCCTGATGAAAGCTACTACCAAATTATTAACTGTATTGACAATCCCAAAATTGTGTATTATTTGAATGGATAGATCATGCTTCAAAATTCTAATAGGAGATTATATATATTAATTTTTATGGGCAATATCATTATGCAGTTGATCAGAAAGTTCAGTTAGTGCATGTGCTATCCTAAATACTCCCTCCATACTGGATTACAGGGCAAATACTTACTTCGAGACAAACTTTGATCTTTAATTTTTGTTAAGAAAATATAAGATATATTATATAAAATGTTTTAACTATTTATTTTAATTCTGTTGGTGTAATGATATATAATATTGTCTTTGTTCTAATACAAAGCAAGAAACAATATGCAACTAAAGTGTTGATTAATTTGCACTATTATAATGTGATCAACAAAGTAATAGAAGCTCATACTTTTCTCTCGTTTCTCTCTGATAATCGAATATAAAAATATATGTACCTTTTTTCGATATTCTGCATGATTCGATTTCTCAAAAATACATGTGAATAAATCAGTAGCTTAAATAATAAACCTGCCATATGGAGATCTCAATTTACACACGCTTCTATATGAGATGGATGACATGTAGCTCACTTATTAACAAAATTCATTAATTGGCTTCGTTCGAACTTCTAGAAATTGTTCTAATTAATAGTAGGAACACAATGGTCAAAGACTCAAATTTTCTGAAGAAAGCTACTACCAAATTATTAACTGTATTGACAATCCCAAAATTGTGTATTATTTGAATGGATAGATCATGCTTCAAAATTCTAATAGGAGATTATATATATTAATTTTTATGGACAATATCATTATGCAGTTGATCAGAAAGTTCAGTTAGTGCATGTGTTGTCCTAAATACTCCCTCCATATCGGATTACAGGGCAAATACTTACTTCGAGACAAACTTTGACCTTTAATTTTAGTCAAGAAAATATAAGATATATTATATAAAAATTATACCATTGGATTCATATTCAAAAGAGCTTTCCAATGGTATAATTTTTATATCAAATATATTAGATTTTTTTGACTAAAATTAATGACTAAAATTTGTCTTAAAATACATATTTGCCCAATAATCCGGTATGGAGGGAGTACTCATTAATGATTCAGATGATAGAACCTCGGTTTAATAGACAGTTTAATAAACACGTGCTTGCCATGTATACTGAACAATCCAGCAGCCTCCTCTCATCCCTTGATTTGTCGCATGTAAAGGATTACCGTCATATAAAATCATCACTGAATAGACATGTATCTTATTAATTATGATCTGTTACTTCCACCATGAACTTCACGTTATTGAATAAGAAGGGTTAGGGAAAGAGTCAAAGAAAAGAATTGAACAGTATCAATTAGTAGGAGTAAGCTGTGATGTTGCTTACCATGGAGAGTATGCATATGACTTCCTCTACCGCTGAGGACACCGCTTGTCCGCTTGATGAATCCCGCTTGTCCGCTTGATGAATCGGCAGCCGCGATTTAAACGTGGGACATTGAAACAATGGCAAATCAATAGTTACTGAGCAGCTCATGAAACTAATTGGAAAGAGAGAGTCGTTTGCTTACGTTTTACAGGCAAGAATACTCCCAGCACCAACGTTTCTGTAGATGTTAGGCGGCTTCTCCTGTTTTCCATGTTTGACCAACGTAACACAAATCCGATGGAAGCAATTTAGGAGGTGGGCATGAAGGCTGGATCCAAGCCGCGCCGCCGCGCCATAGTCTTGGGGACGATTAGATCCGTTTTCCGTTTTCTTCTTTTTTTACGCGGAAAAGAGTCACGCGGGTATCACATCAACAGCGCCTTGGCGTTCCATCAAAGGGCTACAGAGCCATTGTTTCCAGATCAGACGGATTAAATATTACTAACCCTTAGGATTAATATGGTGGCTCCTTTGGGATGAGTGTCCACGAAGCAAATTATACCTTGTTGATAATACTACCATATAAATCATATTAACCCTTATACCACTATGTCATAAGTAAATAAAAATTAATAATTAAAAAATATATTGAATAATTTATATCTTTAAATCTATAAATCGGAATTCGACAAATTATATGTCTAAATCAATAAGAAAAATGAGAGGAATCCAAATATGACATCCATATGTAATGTTTTTATGTTTTATTTAATTTTTGAATTTCTTATGCTCGTTTTTGAATTTAATGTATCATAAGTGATATCTCGAACTAATGAGATTTACATTGAAAAAATCATAAACAATTCAAAAAAAATCAAAAAAAGGAAAAACCTTCACTCATAGTCTTCTTATGTCAAATACTAACGAGTTCACTTGATAAACAAGTTCTACATAGTTTTCTTATGCCATACCCCCGCTTTACCGTGTTAACCCTCACTTTACCCTGTTGATAAACGGCGGGCATGAATCTTCTTAGCTAGGGATCGAATTTTGCAAAACTCTTTGTGTATCTCTAATAAAATAACATGTTGTGTATCTAAAAGTGATTTTTCAAAAAATCATGAGAAAGCCATGATGGAGCTGTAGTTCAAATTTACCCTGCTTCCTGCTGAATTGGCAAGGGTTTGCCTTTTTTGTGGAAGGTTAATACAAAGCTTCACATACACAAATAATTGGTGATATATATATATATAATGTGTCCTAATATTGTTTAAAATTATGGTGGTATAGTTTTGTAATGTATTTTCAGTACTTCCTTCACAAAAAACCCCAATTTTGACACTTAGAAAATGGAAATTGATTTTTTTTATACATAGAAAATGAAAACTCCCAATATAAACTTTGTTTGCCATCCCAATATACACACATGTGCATAATATGAGGTCATTTGAACAAACTATTCTATGATTCGGGTCATGACCTAGCCCATGTGGCTTGAAAGCCATGAAACTTCGTACATGATAGGTCATTTCTGAGAAGGAATTTCTACAATATTTGCAATAGTCCAAGTTTATTATTTTTCCTCACAACTAGGTAACATAAAATGACACAATGCGAAGGCTTTACATTTTTTTGAATTTTTTTGAACTTCTTATGCTCGATTCAAAATGCGGTCGAAACGGCGGGCATGAACCTTCTTAGCTAGGGGTTGAATTTTGTAGAACTATTTATGGATCTATGATAAAACATCTACTTGTGAGCATGAAAATTATTTTTTGAAAAAATCATGGGAAAACTATGATACAGTTGTGGTTCAAATTTACCTCGCTTCCTGCTGAATCGGCAAGAGTTTGTCTTTTTTGTGAAAGGTTAATGCAAAGCTTCATACACACAAAAAAATGGTGATATATACGTAAAATGTGTCCTACTATTGTTGAAAATTAGGGTGGTATAATTTTGTAATGTATTTTCAGTACTTGCTTCACAAAAAAACCCAATCTTGACACTTAGAAAATGGAAATTGATTTTTTTATGCATAGAAAATGAAAACTCCCAATATGAACTTCGTTTGCCATCCCAATATGCACACATGTGCACAATATGGGGTCATTTGAACAAACTATTCTATGATTTGGGTCATGACCTAGCTCATCTGGCTTGAAAGCCATGAAACTTCATACATGATAGGTCGTATCTAAGAAGGGGTTTCTACAATATTTGCAATAGTCCAAATTTAATTTTTTTCCTCATAACTAGGTCACATAACATGACACAATGCGAAGGTTTTATATTTTTTTGAATCTGTTAGGCTCGATTTAAAATGCGGTCAAAACAGCGGGCATAAACCTTCTTTGCTAGGGGTTGAATTTTATTGAACTATTAATGGATCTCTGATAAAACTTCTACTTGTGAACCTGAAAATGATTTTTTAGAAAAATCATGGGCAAACTATGAAGCGGCTCTAGTTCAAATTTTCCCGACTTCCAGCTGAATCAAAACCCTAAATCCCTAAATTGAAAATACTAACAAATTAAATTAATTAGTTCTAAATTTTGGAAGGTTTAGATGAATAGATCTTATTTTTCTGCAAATTTTGATATATTATTTGTATTTTTATGAATTAAAATGATTTAGTTATGATTTTTCTAAGATTAATGTGGTAAAATGGAAAATAGCTATGTCGAGGGCATTGCCGTCGGCGTAGAGAAGGCCGTCGGCGTAGCTATCTTACGCCGACGGCAGTTCTACGCCGACGGCCAATTTCGTGGGCTGCATGGCCCATGGCCTATGCCGACGGCACCGACGTTTGGCCGTCGGCGTAGACGCTGGCCCTCGGCATATTGCATCATTCCCGCAGTGAATTATCTTATTTGGGTGTTTTAAGTAAAATCAATATTTTAGTATCACGATTAAAGATACACTCAGATACACTGGCCAAACGTTTTTAATTTATATTTTATATAAGGCAAGTTTGACCTCCGATGCAAACATCACTTGGAAGACAATATGTTATAAAACCTTACCTAAGTAAATGCATTAGATTTGCCATAGGCAAACATTTGACAAAGATAAACATGGAATATTATATAGATCGATTGGGCAGCCAATTTAGGAATACAGACAATTTGTTTGCTTCCCTATAAAAAACAATTTATTGCTAAAAAAAACATTAGAACAACTTCAGTAAAAATCTCACTTCCATATCCTAACGTATGGAGTTATGAACCCTATATGGTCTAAAATAACACTAATATAACAAATGAGCTAAATAAATATAGCATTGGGTTTTAAAAGCTACTATTTTAATTTAAATTAGAATTAGTTACTTTTCATGGCTTCAGTGTCGTTTTGAATTTGCCTTTGCGCCAGTGACACAACGGATCATCTAGTACGTACAATACTAGGACATGGACTCAACTGGCTGTTGTACTCCAAGAAATATTGTCCATGCCATTACCATGGCGACATTTGGTGCTAGTAGCAAGCCGTTAGGCAACTTTGGCCGACGTTCGTGTAATAGCGAGTTTAGTGACTAGCACTATTGCTGAGTCTGGTAACTAATGAAATCTACTCCCTCTGATCGGAAATAACTGTCGGGGACTTAGTACAAACTTTACATTAAGTTAGTACAAAATTGCCGACACTTATTTTCCGATCGGAGGGAGTAGTCACTAGTAGAAAACAGGCCTAATATCCAGGATGAATTTGAGCTTTAGTCCCGGTTGTGTTTTGATCCGGGACTAATGCTCACATTAGTCCCGGTTCAAAAGGCTATGTGGGTCAGAAATCTTTAGTCCCGGTTCAAATGGGACCTTTAGTCCCGGTTGGAGATACGAACCGGGACTAAAGGGTTAGTGACCTTTAGTCCCGGTTGGTATCTCCAACCGGGACTAAAGCCCCACCATTTAGTCCTGGTTGGTGTTACCAACCCGGACTAAAGGGTCTCTCCCAATTTTCCTCTCATGCCTACCCCCCCCCCCGCGTAGAAAAAACGTCTAAAAAAAATAAACGAAAATGATAAAAACTTCAAATTTCAAAATCCTTTGACATGCATGTACCTCATGCAACTAACTTTTATGGAAAATTTGAAATTTTGAATTTTGAATTTTTTTGCAAAAAAAGGTTGTTCCAAATTCAAACGGCTCTAACTTTTGCATACGGACTCGAAAAAAAACGTATAATATATGAAAAATTATCTACACAAAATTTTACATCCGATTTCAACAGCCATAGGCCGTTTGCATAAATTCTACTTTCTCAAAATTCCAAAGGGAAATATGAAAGCAGGAAGATTTTAGTTTTTGTTAGAAAAATGAGAAAAAATGATTTTTTGAAGGATTTTTTAATTTCTTTAGTTGTTTCTTCCACTTTTTAGTTATTTTGAAGTTTTTAGATTATTTTGGAATTTTTTAAGATTTTTGAATTTTTTTGAATATTTTGAGTTTTAAAATTAATAATTAAATTTTGCATAAAGATTATTTGAAATTCATTGATGCTTATTATTACTTAATCATTATTACTTATTTTTGAAATTATTTGGAACTCAAAAAAGTAAAATGATATGTTATCAAAGTCTAAGGGGTTAATACAATTCATAGCATAGTATTATCAAGAAGTCGCGAGCGCAGTCTTGGAAGCTAGTAGGGAAGGAATGGAGAAGTTAAGCGTGCTAAGGGTGGAGTAGTGTAAGGATGGGTGACCGGCCGGGAAGTGGGATCACGAGTATATACTTTGACATGACATAGGGGTGGTGATTAGAGATTAGAGGGGAAACTGTCAAACAAATCAAAAATCTAAAAATAGGAAAATTCAAAAAAAATTGAAATAATCCGAAACTTTTTTCGAAAATATTTGAAAATAACAAAATAACCTTTAGTCCCGGTTGGTGTTACCAACCGGGACTAAAGGGTTCTCCAGCCCATAGCACTCAGGGCGGCCACGTGGAGGGTCTTTAGTCCCGGGTTGTGGCACAACCGGGACTAAAGAGGGGGACTTTTAGTCCCGATTGGTTAGTCCCGGTTGCTACAACCGGGACTAAAGGCCTTTACCAACCGGGACTAAAAGCCGTTTTTCTACTAGTGAGTATTCTAGCTTACAAAATGACAATGGCTTGACCAACACAGGCCAAAGAGCAGAAACCCACAGCAACGCAGTTTCATCTCTGGATGCAATCTAGTAGCATCGACGGCCGCCATCCCACAATCCTATCAACCCATGCGAATGATTTCGTTCTCAAACCGGTTCTCAAACCACAGGTGAGCCTTCAGTTTGGTTCGATTTGGATGGAAAAGTGATACAATTTGGTTTGGATTTTGGGCAAGGAAAATAGTTAGTGGGTTCAGTTCGGTTTGGGTTGACTGTTAATTCTCGCGGGTGTGGTTGGGGTATGGTTTAGTTTTAAACCCATTGTCAGGTTTAGCTGTAGGCCCTAAATCATAGTTATTCCAGAGTTATTTCAAAGTTTCCAATCTAGTCATAATATTTAATTATTATTTATCTGTACATAGCACCAATATCTAATGACACTTTGTTACAAAAAGCAGCTCATGTACTGTAAATCCAATATGAGTTAGACGTTTGTTGTATACCATCTCAATTTTCGATATTTCCTCTTGTCCTTGACCTGTTCGTTTCTAATCTGGGCATCTATTTTTCCTATAATAGGTTGATTTGAACTAATGTCCGTGACTACCTTAATATATTGTTCTACTCATGTTACCTAATAAAGATAAACTAGTTTAGCTGTCACTTATGCCATATACTGTCAAAATGTTGAACAATTGCTATCATGTAACTTCATCTATTTTTTTTCTTTATTGCAGGGTCAACATAATTAAGTGGGATCATCAACACGTGGTTTTCTATGGAACATTCAGGATACGTCCAAGTTTAGTATTTTCTTTTAATTAGGATGGCACATTTAAAATGTTGATTTAAGTGCTGATTTATATTTTAGTACATGGATGTTTGCTATGCAAACTATGATATTTATATACGTACTGTTTGAATTATATATTTGAATGCATGTATTTTTTTTGCTTGCAATATGCTATTACCACAACCTACTTAAGGTTGCAATGTGTTTGCACCATGAAAAATTTAGTGTGGCATTAAAGCGAAGTAACCATGCCTACCTACTTTGTTGCACTAGTTTGTTGCGACGAAACACTAAATTGTTGTAATAACTTGTCACAACGAACAGTTCATCTGTTGAGATAACTACTTGGTGCCACCAATTTTATTTTTGTTGAAACAGTCCTCTCGCCTCAAAATGTTTGTATTGTTGCAGCAGCCTCTTGCCATAAAAAATTGTCTGTTGTGACAACTCCTTGGCGCCACGAATATCGGTTTTGTTGAAATAGTTTTTTTGCCACAAAATATTTGCATTGTTGCAGTATCCTCTCGCCACAAATATTTTGCCGTTCTGACAACCATTTGGCGCCACCAATTTCACTTTTGTTGAAATTGTCCTCTTGCCACAAATATTTAATCTGGTGTGATAAGTACCTGTCACCACTATAATAAGTATGTTGCAATATGGTACCGCCACAAACATAGGATTCATGGTAAAAAGACTATGCCCACAAAGTCAAGAACTGTTGCCATAAGGTATTGCAACAATTGGCTATTGCCACAGAAGGGCACACGCCACAAAGTACGTGGGAATAGGCTATCGCCACAAATGCATATCGCCACAAATGGGTTTTTTGCAATGGTTTTGCCGCCTGTTGCGGGAAGCTATCCCCACAAAAGAAATCGTGGCATCAAGTGCATGCTGCCACGAGAAAAATGTGGCGACTTGCTACATCTTTGTTGCAATAGAACACTTTCTTGCCACATTTTGGTTTTTGTGGCAATAACCTATTACCATGCTTGCTGTTGCAATGCTTGGCAACGAATGCAATATCGTGGCAATAGGTACCTATTGCAACAATTTGCCAGTTATTGCAATGAATATTGTTGTTGCAATAGACCGGAATCCTTGTAGTGAGCCGTGCTGGTCACGATGCTACAGACTATCTCGGCTATGGGTATATCGCATGCCAGGTGTGTCACGGACACAATGCATGCGTGAAGTGCAGGATGATACCACGTGGTTACAGCTTAACAAATTCCCCGGGTCTTCCAAAACCGTCTACATGGGGCATTGAAGGTGGCTAGCCAATAAGAAAGACCGGTGGAGAAGGCGTGGAGAGCTGTTCAATGGTGAAGACGAGCTTCGAGGACCTCTACGTAGGAGGAGCAGAAAAGAAATCTAGACGTTGCTAAACAACCGGGTAGAGTGCCATGCGTCAGGAAATAAGAAAAAGGAGCCAACACCGCTACTAGGGGTATGGAAAAGGAAGTCCGTGTTTTGGGACTTGCCATACTGGCATATCCTCGGTACGCCTCGTTGCCTTGATGTCATGCATATCACGAAAAATATTTGCGAGAGTTTGCTTGCCACTCTGTTCAACATGCCGGACAAGACCAAAGATGGGCTGAAAGCAAGACATGATCTGATAGATCTGAATATCAGACATGATCTTCAAGTAAGACAACCTCCTCAAGAGATGGAAGAAGTCCACAAGCGAAAAAGGGTTAAGAATAACGAGGCTACTCAGGAGATGTCGACAGAAGGTCAACAAAGGATGATGGTTAAAAAGAACTACTACTGCGCCCCTCCTGCTTCACTCTAAGTTCGGATGAGGTCGCACAGTTGTTCAAGTGCCTTCTAGGAGTCAATGTGCCTTTCGGTTACTCGGGGCTGATAAGCAGATACCTAGACCCGAATAAACAAAGCTTCAGCGGGATGAAGTCTCACGACTGTCACATGATGATGATGTAGATACTTCCGATTGCAATCCGAGGTATAATGGACAAGCACGTCCGGGATACGCTGACTGACCTCTACAACTTTTTCGACGCCATCTCTCACAAGTCGATCAGCCGGAAGAAACTCGCACGGCTGCAGCAGGAGATCGTTGTGATTCTATGCGAGCTTGAGATGTACTTCCCGCCCATATTCTTTGACGTCATGGTTCATCTGTTGGTCCATTTCGTGGATGATATCGTCCATCTCAGGCCGCCATTCCTTCACAACATGATGGCATTCGAAAGGATGAAAGGGGTAATCAAAGGATATGTCCATAACAGAGCCCGTCCGGATGGAAGCAGCTACCAAGGCTTTCTTACCGAAGAATGCATCTCTTTCTGCACGAATTATCTAGACATTGAGAACCCTGTTGGTTTGCCCAGAAACAAGCACCTTGACAGGCTCGATGGAGTTGGTCACAAAACTAGCCGGAGTGAACTGCATGTGGGCTACTCTGGCTGGCACGCCGACTTTGACAGGGCCAACTTGGTAGTGCTACAACACATTCAAATGGTCGATCCTTGGCTGGGAAAGCACAAAACCATGATTGCTAGGAATTACATGAGCTAGAGAACAGAAGGAGAAATACTCAAAGAGCACAACTCTCTTTCGCGCAATGGTTCAAAGATCAGCTTATGGCTAAGCCCCCACCAATGAACTCTGACGAAAACAAACTCTTATTCGCCTTGTCGCGTGGCCCCGCGCCCAACCTCATGACTTATCAAGCATACGATATCAACGGGTACACATTCTACACTGAGGCAAAGGACAAAAAAAGTGATTACCAAAACTCAGGGGTAACGATGGAATCCTACACCGGTGACGTAAAGCTAAGGTACTACGGAAGGATCGAGGAGAAATGGGAGCTTAACTACTCTGGAGAGAAGGTCCCGATGTTTTGTGTCAGATGGGCTAAGAGTGTCGTAAAAGACGAACGTGGTTTCACAACCATGGTTATACCAGAAGCAAAATTAGTGACCACCGGCGCAAATGTTACCGCACAAAATGAGCCAGGGTTATTGGCTAAGCATGTGACCCAATGCTTCTTCATAACCGACCCAGCAAAGCCTAGTCGTGTTATCGTGAGGAGAGGCAAGAGGAACATAATTGGAACGGATGGCGTCGCCAATGAGGAAGACTTCGACCAGTACAGTGACCCGATGGAAGATGATGAAGACAACACAACACGCACCACAAGAAGAAGCAGGACCACACTACCCAAGCAATGTCTGCAGTTCAGAAGAAGAAGTCACAATGTGGGGCTAAATTATTCAGCGACAAACAAAAAAGGCAAGAAGATTGTCAACGCTGAGATGTACGGCTTGTATGATGTTGTCTGTATCTTTTATGTTGTATGATGATGTTGGTTGTATTGATGTATCACACTTATTATTATTATTGTTATCAAACTCTGATAAAACACTTATTAGTATTGATGTATCACATTTTTGTGAAGGGACTTTCTGTTAAACATTTTTTTCTCAAGGTTTGAATTTTTTCCCGCATCTAGGTCACATAAAATGACGCCATGCGAAGCTCTCGCATTTTTTCAATTTTTTTTGAACTAGTTACGTCCGATTTGAGACCCACATGAAATGACGCCGCATGAAAACTCCCGCTCGCGCCCAGGTAGTGCGGAGTCCCGTTTTCCCCCCACCTGTTTAGTGAAGAAATGACGTGTTGCAGATCAAAAAATGATTTTTGCAAAAAATCAGGAGGTTTATTTTTTAGCGCTAAAGTGAAAACCACCGCGGTTCCAGCGAAACCGGCAGGAACTTGCGCAAAATTCAAAAACTACCTGCGAAGGCTGCCGCAATGAAACGAGAGCTGATATGTGTATCCCAGGTGGTCTACTATTTACGTGGGGTGTTTTTCCTAGCTTTCGATTTCGCGTTTCCGTAGTTGCTTCACAAAAAAACCCTATTTCGGCACTCCGAAAATGGAAAAAGCACTTTTCGTCGGACAAAACAAAAATGGCCTCTGTGGCATTCCTCGCCATCCCAACGGCCACGCACATGTCCGATATGGCCTCGTTCCGACAAACTATGCCATGCTCATGGGCGAATCTAGTTCATTTAACCTAAAAGTCATGTAACCTCGAAAGTGATAGGTCATTTTTGTGAAGGGACTTTCTGTTAAACATTTTTCTCAAGGTTTGAAATTTTTTTCCCGCATCTAGGTCACATAAAATGACGTCGTGCAAAGGTCTCGCATTTTTTCGATTTTTTTTGAACTAGTTACGTCCGATTTGAGACCCACAAGAAATGACGCCACACAAAAACCCCTGCTCGCGCCCAGCCAGTGCGGAGTCCCATTTTGTCCCCACCTATTTAGTGAAGAAATGATGTGTTGCGTATCCAAAAATGATTTTTGAAAAAAAATAAGGAGGTTTACTTTTTAGCGCTAAAGTGCAAAACCACCCCGGTTCCAACGAAATCGGCAGGAACTTGCGGAAAATTCAAACAATACCTCCAAAGGCTACCGCAATGAAAAAAGAGCTGATATGCCTATCCTAGGTGGTCTACTATTTACTTAGGGTTTTTCCTAGCTTTCGATTTCGTGTTTCCGTAGCTGCTTCACAAAAAAACCCTATTTCGGCACTCTAAAAATGGAAAAATCACTTTTCGTCGGAAAAAACAAAAATCGTCCTCCATGGCATTCCTCGCCATCTCAACGGCCATGTGCGTGTCCAATATAGCCTCGTTTCGACAAACTATGCCATGCTCATGGCCGAATCTAGCTCATTTAACCTAAAAGTCATGCAACCTCGAACATGATAGGTCATTTTTGTGAAGGGACTTTCTGTTAAACATTTTTTCTCAAGGTTTGAATTTTTTCCTGCATCTAGGTCACATAAAATGACGTTGTGCGAAGGTCTCGCATTTTTTCAATTTTTTTTAACTAGTTACGTCCGATTTGAAACCCACATGAAATGACGCCGCACAAAAACTCCTGCTCGCGCCCGAGCAGTGCGGAGTCCCATTTTTCCCCACCTGTTTAGTGAAGAAATGATGTGTTGCGGATCCAAAAATGATTTTTGCAAAAAATCAAGAGGTTTACTTTTTAGCGCTAAAGTGCAAAACCACCCCAGATCCAGCGAAATCGGCAGGAACTTGGGCAAAATTCAAACAATACCTCCGAAGGCTGCCGCAATGAAAAAAGAGCTGATATTCCTATCCTATGTGGTCTACTATTTACTTAGGTTTTTCCCCAGCATTCGATTTCATGTTTCCGTAGCTGCTTCACAAAAAAATCCTATTTTGGCACTCTGAAAATGGAAAAAGCACTTTTCGTCGGACTAAACAAAAATCGGCCTCCGTGGAATTCCTCGCCATCCCAAAGGCTATGCGCGTGTCCGATATGGCCTCATTTCGACAAACTATGCCATCTCATAGCCGAATCTAGCTTATTTAACCTAAAAGTCATGCAACCTCGAATGTGATAGGTCATTTTTGTGAAGGGACTTTCTGTTAAACATTTTTTCTCAAGGTTTGAATTTTTTCCCACATCGAGGTCACATAAAATGACGCCGTGCGAAGGCCTCACATTTTTTTTGATTTTTTTAAACTAGTTACGTCCAATTTGAGACCCACATGAAATGACGCCGCACGAAAACTCCCGCTCGCGCCCAGGCAGTGCGGAGTCCTGTTTTTCCCCACCTGTTTAGTGAAGAAATGACGTGTTGCAGATCCAAAAATGATTTTTGCAAAAAAATCAAGAGGTTTACTTTTTAGCGCTAAAGTGCAAAACCACCCCGATTCCAGCGAAACCGGCGGGAACTTACGCAAAATTCAAAAACTACCTCCAAAGGCTGCCGCAATGAAATGAGAGCTGATATGCGTATCCCAGGTGGTCTACTATTTACATGGGGTGTTTTTCCCAGCTTTTGATTTCGTGTTTCCGTAGCTGCTTCACAAAAAATCCATATTTTGGCACTCCGAAAATGGAAAAAGCACTTTTTGTCAAACGAAACAAAAATCGGCCTCCATGGCGTTCCTCATCATCTCAATGGCCACACGCGTGTCCGGTATGGCCTCGTTCCGACAAACTATGCCATGCTCATGGCCGATTTGAGACCCACATGAAATGACGCGCGATCCGCATGAAATGACGCGATCCGCACATGAAAACATGAAAAGAAAGGAAAAGAAAATCAAATAAGTTAATCAATTAATAAAATAAAATAACTTAATAAACGAATATAAACTAAGACAAGAAAGAAAAACAAAAATAAACAACAACAAATTAGTGGGCCCCACAATCAACATCTGTGGCGTACAGGACGGCTGTACGCCTTGGATGGGTACTTACCCGAGGCGTACAGGTTTGCTGTATGCCACGAATGCTGACAGGTGGGCCCCACACCCTGTTAAGTGGCCGGCCCCACCATTCAGTATTGGTGGCGTACAAGATATATGTACACCTCGGGTAAGAACGCATCTGTGGCATACGTGCAAGTTGTACGCCTATGATACTGACTGGTGGGGCCCGCCTTAGCCTTCTTCCCCGCGGGCCCCCTTTTTGAGCCCCAAATCACATCACGATTCATATCTCGCTCCGCCCCCTCTCGGTCTGTGCTGCCCCTCGCCCCTCGAGATGTCTCCACCTTGCTCCCGCTTTCCGACGAACGAGTGCCATCTCAGCCCTCCTTCCTTCTCCCAGTCGACTGACCTTCTCCGGCCCAGACTGGAGCCACCCAAGAAGAGGGAAAAGTGGGTGCTCAAGGTCGCCAGGCATCCTCGCCGCCACCATGACTGCTGCTTGCTAATCGAGGCCATTTGAGCTTCAAGGCAACGAGTCTCGCTGCCAAGCCCTCGGCATTTCCGTCGGGCTTCTCTTGATCGGGCATCCCTGAGACCTCGCCATCCTCCCTCAATTCCTGCTTGCTGCTGCTGGTCTGGTCCTCACAAAAGTCAAGGTGGGCGGCACATCACAGCTATCTCCTCTGCTTGCTTTTGGTCAGGTAAATTTCCCCCACTCTCTGTTCCAAATTTAGGAGTTCAGTCGAGTGCCTGTTCGATCTGCGTGTGTTGTCTCTATTGTCCATTTCTGATGTCGTGCGGCTATTCTGTTGTGTAGATAGGTCGCATGTCCTTGCGGCAATGCAGTCACATCTGAAATAAATGAATCCTTAGGCACATTGAAACGACATTGCAGTCACATCTGGCATCATGGAATGCTTAGCCACATTTATATTATGAGCCAAACCATGTTGCTAAAGTTGCCACTTGCCACAGGCAACCGAGCTACGGTCCTTATTGATGATTACAACTAAGACAGTGATGGGATTGTATTGTAGATGAAATCAAGAAACAAAGATACTTGTAGTATATGCATATCCTTGGTACTCAAGTCCACAACTTAGTTCTAATCTGACAGATTCTTGTTGGATATTTTACTTAATGTTGTTGGAATCACAAGCTGTAATTTGATTGGGAGGCAAGAGTGCAGAAACCAAGAAGTAGCATGCATGGGTAGCAGTTCTAGTATAGTCCACTAGCTTAATCATGTCTATGTGTGTGTGTGCTTGTATAGAAACATGATTGATTCAATATCATGATCCCAAACACAAGTGGTATTGCTCATTGGTAACTGAAATTTTAAGACTTGGTACACAAGTTAGCATAGACATTGCAGAAATGACAGTTTCTGTCACACTGAACATGCTAGAGTAACAAACTAGCTGCTGAACTAGTTCAGAATAGGGGCAGTCCAAAACAATTGGCAAGGACTTTAATTCTGCTAGGGCAATAGACACTACACCTGCTGCCATCCATGCTTGGTTGTTACAAGAAGAAACTTTTGTGCACTTTTAATTTGCACATGATGATGTCCTATTTGCAAGTCTTGATGATTCAGGTTTCTCCAGCACAACACCTACTGCCATCCATGTAACTGAAACCATGTGCTGAAGACCATCTTTCATTTTTTTCGTTTATATGTTGCTTTTATAGCTAGTATCACTTCACTGTTGCACTTCACTATTGCTATTTGTATTACAGGGTACTGCTGCTATGCTATCTTGAATATATATGCTGCTATGCTGGTTGTTGCTGGTAGCTTTTGTGGTACTGCTCCTATGCTTGTGCTGTTGTTGTTACTATTTTTGTGGTACTGCTGCTATGCTTGTGCTGCTGCTATGCTTGTGCTGGTTGCTATACATGTATATATGCTTGCTAATGCTATTTCTATTACAGGGGTTCTAAAAACTTGAATTGCCAATTTTGCCTGAAATGTTGATTAACTTCTGTCTCGGAAAAATTTGTGCAC
This sequence comes from Dactylis glomerata, assembly GCA_007115705.1. Lineage (NCBI taxonomy): Eukaryota > Viridiplantae > Streptophyta > Magnoliopsida > Poales > Poaceae > Dactylis > Dactylis glomerata. The sequence continues at coordinate 1,377,250 of QXEO01000522.1, forward strand.
TCCATAGGTAGTTTTTTAGCAAAGGTCATGCTAAATTTTTCTGCCGATTTTTTAACTAACTAGTAACTTGCACTTGATTAGTCCGGTCATGTCGACGAATGATGAAACCAGGACTTCTGAAAGGAGGCAATGCAATGAAGAAGAAAATGAAGCCGAGTTAGCGGCGCAGTACTATGTGATACGTCTCAAACGTATCTATAATTTTTGATGCTCCATGCTTGTTTTTACACCATTTGCTTAGTGTTTCGTTACACTTCGTGGCATTTTTATGCATTTTCTGGAACTAACCTATTAACGAGATGCCACAGTGCCAGTTCCCTGTTTTCTGCTGTTTTTGTGTTTCAGAAAAGTTACACAGGAAATATTCTCGGAATTGGACGAAACAAAAGCCGAACGTCCCAATATTAAATGAAGCTTCCAGAGAACCAAAGAGGAGACAGAGAGAAGCCAGGACGCGGCCTCACCACCAGGGGGCGCGGCCTAGGGCCTGGCCATGCCGCCCTATGGTGAGGGCCCCGTGGTCCACTTCTGACGCTGCGCCTTCGCCTATAAAGACCCCCCGACGGGAAAAACCTAAACACCCAATCACTTTTCCAGAAACACATCGCGATCCGCCGCCGTCGTCGACTCGAGATCGGGAGGGTCCAGAAGCTCTTCCCGGCACCCTGCCGGAGAGGGGAATTGCCACCGGAGGTCTTCTTCATTGCCATGCTTGCCTCCGGCGCGATGAGTGAGTAGTCTACCTTGGACTATGGGTCCATAGCAGTAGCTAGTTGGTTGTCTTCTCCACCATGTGCTTCATGTTTAGATCTCGTGAGCTGCTTTACAAGATCGAGATCACCGTTATGTAATTCTACTTATTGTGTTTGTTGGGATCTGATGAATATTGGTGTTATGATTGAGTTGATGTGCTGAATATTATCTTATGTTATCTCTATGTTTTTTATGATCTTGCATGCTCTCCGTTGTTAGTAGCTATCTTGGCCGAGTAGATACTAGTGACTCCAAGAGGGGGTATTTATGCTGGATAGTTGGGTTCATGCCTCTATTTAATCTGGGGGAGTGACAGAAACCTCTAAGGTTGTAGATGTGCTGTTGCCACTAGGGAGAAAACAACATTCATATGTCCAAGAGCATATGCTTTGTTTACATTACACACTTTGCTTAATGCAGTTATCTATTGTTCGCAACTTAATACTTGTGGGGTTCTCGGATTGATTCCTCGCAAGTGGATTATTAGTTATAGATGAAGTTGGATGGCGGTCTATGTATTTTGTTGTAATGTCCAGAGTAAATCTCATAGTGATCCTCTCGACATATGCACGTTATCTTTATTCTATCAATTGCCCAACTGTAATTTATTTACCCAGCATGTGTTATTTTATCTTAAGGAGAGACACCACTAGTGAACTGTGGACCCCGGTCCTATTTCCTTTATATTGCTATCACCAGTTTACTTTGCTCGCACTGTTTACTTTACTCGCATACTATTATTGCTTTCCACTCGATACGCTCATTCCTTTGTTTACAGCAAACCGGTGAGATTGACAACCTCATCGTAAGTTGGGAGCAAAGTATTTGGTTGTGTTGTGTGCAGGTTCCACGTTGCAGCTGGCAAAGCAAAGCACTGGACGAGGCGCCTTATAAATTGTCCAGAGCTATCGCTAAGCTAGCAAGCATCACCTTCTAGAGTTTGGCTTTTTCCTACTGGACGATTAAACCTTGGTTTCTTACTGAGGGAAAACTGCTGCTTTACTCATCATACCTTCCTCTTGGGGTTCCCAACTGGATGGTTATTTACATCAACCATACCGCAACAAGCACTATGCAGCCCTAGATGCATTGCAGGGGGACCAGCCGGTGTCCAGGCCCCTTGTTATCGGCAAGCGTGACCAAGAGATGTCCGATGAGGACTTTGATGCCGGTGATGAGATGTCCGATGAGGACGACAAGGAGGAAATGGTGGATATTCAGGAGGGCAATGGGGAACAGCCTAGCATTGATACCGGCCTAGCGTCCATGGATGATAGCCAGCAAAAGAAGGATAGGCGCCCAAAGCAGCTAAAACCCGTGCAAGAAGTAATACTTGAAGTGGATCTGAAGAGCGGTTTGTCTAAACTGCCCGAGGAAGCCATGAGGGGGTATGCCAACAGTGTCGCCTGTATCCTCCGAGACACCATCACCATCAACGAGCATAACATAAGGAAGAAGATCAAGAAATCCATAGCCATTCTCCTGATTTCCAAGCTGCACGCTCGATACCAGTTCCCGTCGCCCTACAATGGCCAGGAGCTCACGGGTAACCTTGTGAACACAGTCCCCTTGGAAACATGAGCAAAGCCCTGAGCGCATGGAAAACTAGGTTTAGGGCGATGATTGCTGCAGGTGGTGGTTTTGAAGAGGTCCACAAACACTATCCGCAGATATTAAAAGACCAATTCAAAACATTCCAAGTCAATGAAAAAAAAACCTATAGTCACGCGGCTTAAGAAGTGGGGGAAGAACATGCGGGAGATGAACTTGGGTAACCACAACCTCGGAAGCTGGGGGTACACCAGAAAGGAGCCAGTTTGAAAGAAAGAGGACAAGGCCCTAGAATGTGAGGCCAAGCCGAACCCGTGGAACAAGTTCACCGATGAGAAGGCCAAGAAATTTATCAGGTCAAGATACCGTATAGACCCAAAATGCAGGTTGCTTGTCACGACCGGTAAGGTGAAGAAACTTGAGGAAGAATATCTGGTAAGGAGTTTACCATCTTATCTTATCCTCAGTTCCAACAAATTCCGATAGTAATTTTCCTAATATATGGTTCTTTCCCATCTGCAGAAAGAAGAAAAACTTGCTGCTCAATGCTCGTCATCCCAGGGGTCGTCGTCGAAGGCCCCGTGGGATAACCCTTTTCACAAGACCGTGAACAAGGTGATGGAAAGGCTGGTGTCTCAACTGCTGCACCGTGGTCGTATTGTTGGAGAAGGATTAGGTCATAGACCTAGTCTATATTTTCCCAAGAGCAAGGAGGATCGAGCGAAGAGGAAGCAGCAAGAGGATATAGATGTGAAGACTTAGTTGGCTAAGATGCCCGACATGATCAATGATGCGGTGTCAAAGACTATTGTTCCCCTCCTGCCCCACCTGCTTGGTGCCTACATGGTATGGGTTGACGGAGGCAAAATCGGGCTATCCCATTGACCAACTTAACCGAGAGCAGCTCGCTCAATATCTCAGACCTGGTCCAGAAGAACGCACGAGTCGTGGAGTCTCTGCTAGCGGCCTCCAATTCTAGTGCTAGTACTAGGGATGATGATTCGCCGGCCTGCATCGTGCCTCGTAGCAGCCCCTCCGTCGCTTGCACGCCCGTTCGTGGACCTTCAACTTTAGCCGAACTCGACGCCATCATGGTAAATAAGTGTCGCAATCATCAGCAAGTAGCTTGTTCATTAGCTTGCATGCGCTTTCTGATGCCCTACACATGTTTCTGCAGGAGAACAAAGTGGGATGCACCCTCCTCTTGATTCTTAACGGGGAATTGCATGAGGTCGCAAAAGCAAATATCATTCAACCACTCAAGCGCAACTTCCACGGCCAACCAATGCCCGCCAATGCCTACAGGATTTCCATTGTTCGGGTGTTGCCAGGTTATGAAGAAGTAGACCCTCCTATGCAACCACCCACAGCCGCGACCGAGGTGGACCTAGGAGGAAGCTTGGGTTATATGATGCTTTGGCCGAAAGACATGATTCGGCTAGACCACCCATGGACCGCCAGCAACTCAGAACTGCCGGTCGGTTCGGCGCCTCCAAGCAACCCTATCATAGGCAGCACCAGCACCTCACAGAAGTTGGCAGAGCCGGTCGAATCGGCACCAAGCCAAGGAAAGGCCACTATGCCGCCAGTGGTGCCATCTCCTATAGCGGATGATCCTGCAGTGGATGATCCCGTAGAGCCGGTGGCACGGGACAATATGGATCCTATCGATGCCTTCATTGCTGACTTTGAAGGACCATTTGAAGTTGATGTTCCCGATGGTTGCTTGCCTGATCAACAGCTCCTGGAGAAAACTAATGTCTCTAAGTGTCGCCTGAGCTTCCTGTCGCAAGAAATGCCAGATGATGTCACCGCCGATACTCAAACTGCGGCGGCAAAAATTATCACCCCGAATACACTTCAGGGGCTGATCGATGAGGCTTGTGCTGAAGTCTTCTCTCACCCTAAGAAGCCGTGGAAAAGAGCAAAGAAGGATAAAGGTGTATCCAGTAGCTAGCCTATGCCTCCCGCAGCCGGCAAGCCTCTGAAGGAGATCTGGAGTCAGGACAAGATACCCATCAAGGGGTGGAGGGAGTATCATGTGGCGGGCTAACCGATTCTACCGTCGGAAGCTCTCAAGACCTTAACTGGGGATATAAGGAGCCTGCATGATAGTGTACTCACATGGGAGATATGCATCTTCTCTCAATGACATATCCCTCATACCCAGTTTTCTTTGTCAGAGTGCCAAAGAAATTGGGCTTTGTCGATAGATCCCCCGGTGACGTGTTCTTCCTAAGATTTGATGATATCTTCCACATGTTCCACCGCCGCCACCTCGACCCAACCTTGGTATGCCTAGTTGCGCTGAGTATGTCGCACCAGCTCATGCAAGAGAACACTTCGAAGGTCGCGATAGTAGACCCCTACTACATGAAAGACATATACTTGCAGACCGAAGGCACCCAACAAATAGTGACGAACTGCATTCAGGAATTCATGGTGGTGAATAAGGAGAAGACAATCTTTCTCGTGCCGTACCTTTTCGAGTAAGTCATTCACTTGCCGTCATAACGTGTTTTCGTAAATTTCTGTCAATCCTTAGCATGCATAACACCTGTAATTGTTTTGTGCAGAAGCACATAATGCGTCCTCATCGTCCTATACCCGCAAGACTCATATGCCTTGTATCTTGACTTGGGGAGTGCTGATAAGAGGAAGGACTACACATTTATCAAGGGAGTTCTAGATGATGCCATCAACGGTTTCATCGAGAAAGCTGGCCCCATCAAGAAAGAAGAGTCAGGCGAGGCCAGCTGATCTTCAAGCACAACATGACCTTCCCATGCCTCAAGCAGCCGACAAATAGTTCAAGGGACTGCTACTATTCCATCCATCATATGCGAGAGTTCGTACGAGATCACCATCAGATTCTGTTGTCGAGTAGTCTACAGAATTGGTGCAAAGACTTTGCAAACGCATCTGATGCAGATGTCTGACTTGAGATCTACCACATCCAGTAGAAGATTGCACATATAATCAACAGAGATGTCTGCAGTAGAGAAGGGGTGTTCTATTATGGCCCTATCCCACCAACCAACACGGAGATAGAAGCATGCTTAGAGATGCAGGGCGATGACACGGCATTTAGAATGCTATAGGGCATTCGCACCTTCCCGCTGATGTCTACGCACGCGTCTGTTCTTGTAGACAGTGTTGGGCCTCCAAATGCAGAGGTTTGTAGAACAGCAGCAAGTTTCCCTTAAGTGGATCACCCAAGGTTTATCGAACTCAGGGAGGAAGAGGTCAAAGCTATCCTTCTCAAACAACCCTGCAATTATGATACAAAAATTCTCTTGTGTCCCCAACACACCCAATACAACTGTCAAATGTATAGGTGCACTAGTTCGGCGAAGATATAGTGAAATACAAGTAGTAGTGATGATTATGAGTAGTAAATGTAATCTGAAATAAATATCGCTGTGAGCAAGCATGTAACAAAACTGAATGTAAACGGTATTCAATGCTTGGAAACAAGGCCTAGGGATCATACTTTCACTAGTGGACACTCTCAACAAAGTAACATAATTGAACCAATAGACACTAAATTCACTATGCCACTCAAAACTATTCTCCAATGGATAACAAACACTAATCATGCGTAGGGCTACGAAGCACTCCTCAAAGTTTGCATTTCCCCAAACTAGATTGCCCCTCACTATCACCATGAGCGCACTAGATGGTTCCAACAAACACCAACAATCATAGAGACACTAGCCAAAAAGACACACATAATGTGCACACTGTCACCTTCACATCATGGTACAAGGTGTCTCTGGAGATTACAATAATAAAGCACGGGAGTAGCATAATGTAACACCCCACTTTTTGTAACCCTGTTTATGTAGTGTTTAGTGAGCCAAAAATGAGGGCCAACAAAAAAACTTTTTGAGCAAGCCTCTGGAAGTACTATTTCTTGCTTGTTTGTCTTGGTTGTTATGTTAATGATGTCTGTTTGAGTTTCTTGTTGAACACTATTGTGAACCAACACAATCCTTGTGCCCTTGTGATCATGCCTTTATTTATGCTTCTAGCTATTTTTCCAAAACCATTATCTTGGCAACCTCTCCTTTTTCAACTTATTTTATTTGTCCAAAATAAGCGCCAAGATTTATCTTTGAGACAAAGCTTTTATCAAAACTAAGTATTTACAAAATTATCTGGACCTACAAAGTAGAGTGGTCCCACTATTTTACAAACTTATATTTTGTTGATATTTATAAAAGGATTTCAAACGCCTTTAAGAAAACTTTCTAAAGGAGATGCTATGTCTCCACTAGTTTCTGAAAAATATACAAAAGCTTTACTCCTTTAATTGAAACTCTTTTCTACTTGACCATGGCATGATCATCATTGAGCACTTGTTCAATCATTGTTTCTGGTGATGCTAGATTAGCTGCAAATGATTGGCCCTGTGTGGTGAGTTGACTTTGTGTGACTCTGTTTGACACTGATGAGTTGCTTGTGTGTAGATATGATCCCTAGGTAGGCCTGTGGCCTAACCTATTCAAAACCCATCAATTAATATTTTGTCCCATGTAAGTTATTTTCATTCTATCTTTCAAATAAAACCTATCTTGTTATTTTCCTCTCAATCTTGGAGCCCTAACTCTAATGTCTTAGTTTTACCATAAGACATTAGGAGCCCCATTTTGAGGAATTTTAAAACCAATCAAACTAGCCCAAGAAAAAAGCACCCATGGTGTTATTAGAATCATCTACATCCCATCTTAGGAGGCTTCTCTCAGTTTTGGCAAAATATTTTCTTGCAGTCATTTTATCAAACACCTAGTGTGCAGACTATCTTCGTGTTTGTTAACAGATTCAATTTTCCAACACTTGTATTAAGCTCCTCTATTCTATCCATGACAATGTACCTTTCTAGACCTCATATGTGGCATGTGTTCTTCCATTCTTTCCATTACCACCTAGTCATTTGAGGCCATCTGATACTTGTTCTAATCCTGTTTCTGACCCTAATCAAATCACTGACCATTTGACTATTATCAGATGCACTTTTGCTCCCAGTTTTAAATTTCGAAATAAATTGTTCAGAGACCATTCTTTGACCTATTCCTCTTATTTTTTTATCTACTCTAAGTACCTATGCACTTGCATGTGCATTTTGAGATATGCCACCCACTTATGTGGGATGGTTTTGAACTCTAATCAAAACTACTTCTAGCCTTCATGTTTCCTCCATAAATTTAGGGATCACTTCTTAGCATCCACCATAAATTTCCCCATAATTCACTTCCTCTCTACTAACATTTGGGAATGTTATTCATGCATAATGCCACCCCCTCCCCCATCAAAAATAGCTATTTCTATTTCAACTCTCTTGTCTAACACTTGCATAGGAATAGTAACCATGCTATTTCATGCACTCTTCTCAAATGAATTCGATGGAACTCCACCATGCTATATTATGCACGCCTTCTCCTATGAACCCCCAAACCTCTAGTCATTCCTATCTATCACTTCCGAAATCTTGTCCAAAGTATATTCCGGGCAAACCTTCAAATATCCAGATTTTGGTGATAATTCTATTTTGGCAAAACCTTTATCACGCCATACCCAAATTTCTCACCACTCTCCCTGGGCTATCTTCACATGCCCTTTTCTTGGAGGTATTTATTTTAAAATTTCAAAGTCCAAAGAATTGGTCATGCATGCATAACCATCCATCAAACACTATCTCCTCAAATTAAATTGGATCACCACCAAACCCTAGCTTTGACCACTTTAGCACATTTACCCCTCTCTGGCCGAGTTTTACTGTAACAGCAGGCCCTCCCCCTTGTCTTTTAGTGCTTGGATAAAGGAGGGAGGAGATCCATGCATGTTTAGAAAAAAAAATTTATTAAAAACTAGTAGCAGCCAGCCTTACTAGACAAGCCAGCCATGCCCCTGACCCTCTCCCACCCCTCCACCGTCTAGCTCAACCAACCAGGGCCTCTCCCTAGACCCCACCTTGCCCAAACCGACCTAACCACCCCTCTCACACTCTCCCTCGAAATAAAAGGCCCCAGCCCCTCCCAGCCTACCTTTTCACTCTCATTCCACTATCACCTCTCCACCTTACCCTCCCAGAACTCATGAACCGCTCCCTTGCTCTGTAGCAGAGAGGAAAGGAGGAAACCCTAGCTTGGGATCTTCGGAGAAGAAGAGTGAAGCCACATCATTCCGAACCCTCTCTTCCCACTCTCTCTGCCTGCGAGCACTCCTAGCATCCCTAGAAACCTAACGCCGCCCTTTTCTTGACCCAGGTACGTCAGGTCGTCGACCCCCTGGAGCACCGAGGCAAGCTTTTCCGCTGCAATCACGAGGTCGACTTCCTGGAAGCGAATCTGGTCATCCCGCCCACCATCGAGCTCGCCCCGCCGCACTGCGCCTCCTCGTCGCCTCCCCATGGCCAGAGAAGGCCTCTAGGTAAGCCCCCGCATGGTCCCTGCAGGTTCTAGGGTTTCTACCCCGTCCGCCATGGCTGGAGGTAGGAGATGGCCTAGAGCCATTGATCATAACTTGATCGGGCAGCCGAGGCCCCTCCATACCGTTTCGGTGCCAGAGGTGCTGACGAGCGGGCCCGTCTGGGCGGGCGTTTAAGTGCGTCGCCCGTGTGCAGCAAAGTCGCTCTGGGCCGGCCCGGCGTTGTGTCGCCCTGGCCCGTTGAAATCTGGCCCATTTTTTTAGGAATTTTCAATTCTGTTTATCCCCAAATCTGTTTAGTATACTGTTAGGATTAAATCCCAAATAATTTGTAAAATGCATTAAAATGACTAGATCTCATTTTATAAGTGTTCTGACACTTTTTTTCCAACATGCAGCACCACTGGTTTACCAAGATAGTATCCATATTATTTTGGGATTTCTATTTTCGTGCCCTCAGGTCGTTAGTTGTACTCAGTTTTCCCCAGCTCCTTAGTTTTTCCTCAGCTTTCCCCAAGCCGTTGTCTGAAACCCTCAAGGAGCTCGGACGTGAGGATTCCCGTTAAGTTGACCGTTTCCGTGCTGACGTGTGGGGCCGCGTCGTGTGGGGCCGCGTCGCGTGGGGCTGGTAGAAAGGGACCGCGTGGGACAGGACGAGACCGCGTTTGGTTGTACGTGAGAGCTCGGTTCTGTCTCTCTCGGGCCAAATTGGCATTGACTTTTCAGAGCGCCTTTTCAGAGCGCCTTTTTCCCCTCTCTCTGTAAACAGTTCTCTCTCTTTTTACCAAATTAGTATCAAATCTAGAGAAGCTTCTATTTCTGTCTTTCTTCAATGATTGCTGCCTTTTGGCCCTCGTTTTTTGCCCAATATGGTAACAAATCTAGAAGCTAATCTAGAAGCTAGTATAGTATAATACATAAAATGCATACAACAGCCAAAAGAAGCCAATAACGATGTTAATATTCACGACAAACTAAGCTGAAAATAATATAAGACGCAATGTATGCCCAACATGAAGGTTCTTCATTCTTCATCATATATTTCGGAGTCGCTATATTCCATGAGACGAAAAAAATATTGACTGAACTCCTTCCGTCTGCAGTGTGCAGCCAATAGATCCTCCAAACGGTATGGCCTTTGTTCTATTTTCATACCGTCGGAATCTAATCTATCCACAAGTCGTGGACACTCATCCCAGGCCTTTCTATCATCAAAGTACTGTCTGATATAACCGCCCTCATAGTAGATGCAGCCAGGTCGAACTGTCGGGTGCACTCTGGTGTCGACGGAGATACACCGTTTATAACTGACGAAGAAGGCACGACTGCCAATGTTGACGGCATGGAGAGAGCGGCTCTCAGTGTCCACACGGTACACCAATGGTTGACCTTCCTCCAAATGCCTGTTGCCAGGGCTGCCGCCGAACAACACAAGCAGCAGATCACCATCAGACTCCACAAGGTAGAACTTGTCAGTTCCAAGTTCTGGAAATGAAAATAGTGTCTCCATGTTGATAGTGCTCGCGCGCTTCTCCAACTGGACATTGTTGGTGCACACTAATGTTCCGACATCAAAATTGTTCACAGCTATTGCATACAATTCACCATTGAACGGGGTAAGGCAACGCAGAGAATCTTCCTCGATCGAAAATCTTCCTTCTCCCCAATCTTCTACATCTATATCCTTAGTAGGAGAGCTCTCATCGACCCAAGCAATTTCATTGGGGTAACCTGTGCAAATGAAGACCATAGTCGGGGACTTCATTACAGCGACTGACTCCACAATCATAGATGGCATCTGCGCCTCAAACGTAGCGTTCAATGTCTTTGTGAGTGGGTTCAGAAGCCGTATCTTGTGCGGCTGGTTCCTCTGGGCAAGCACGATGACACCACGGTAAAAGCCGACGAAGTAGTATCTAAAAGGGAGTTGATGAAGATAACATTCAGCACTAAGATGTTTACGATTGAAAATAAAAATAGATTAACTCTATAGATATGGAGGAATTTGAACCTTGCATGAACTTCCGTTAGATCGATTGTGACGTAGCGGGATGTGCGGAGGTTGAGGAAGGAGAACTCAGCGGCGCATGGAAGGGCGTGTTCTACCACTATCCATTCGTGCAGGTGCACGTCGGGCTCAGGTAGATCTGAGCGCCAATTTATACAAACTTGCCTCAAAGCAGCGTAGGTGTCCACGTACTCCTCGTTCGCCAGTAAGCAGTCGCCGATCTTGTGAAGTGGTCCGTCACCCTTAAGAGAGGCCCAGTTCATGGAGGCACCGCGCTTGGATGCGCCGCCCTCGGATGCGATGGGCTCGAAGGCGATGGGCTCGGAGGCGACGGGCTCGGGGGCGACGGCCGCCGGCGCATTCTTCTTCTCCATCGCCGGCAGGGGAGCGCGCGTAGGGCGGCTGGGGTTTTTTTGAGAAGGTGATGGGACGTGAGAGGCGTGGTTGCGTGCGTGAGTTATGATGAGACTGTGTGCAGAGGGAGGGAGAGGGGCTCTGTACTGGCAAAGTGACGGTTCGTCTCAGCAGTTGACGTTTTGGTCTCAACACGTGCACCGCGCGGCTAACCGCTGCTCACCGCGACACGCGTCCGTGGGACTACACGTCAGTACCGTTACGTGTACTCAGTTCTACCCTCGAATCTTACACTGGAAAAATATCTGTACTCAGTTTTCCCCTCGAGTACTAATACTGCCTAGTGCAATATACTCAGTTTTACCCTCAAGTGGCTGGTCAACAGAGAGTCAACAGATGGGATTAAGCCATCTAATTGAGTCATTTCATGCGCAAAAAAAATCAAAAAAATAAAATCATAGTGCCTCCAACTCATGCGCAAAATAAAATCATAACAAACATATATAAATCAAGTTTTCACACAAATGGCCACTTCTGAAATCACTAGTAGCTATGAAGGTTCATGGCTTTCCACTCAAACCCCTTCTCAAAACATCTATACCCAAAACATAGTTTGTCTGAATGAGGCCATAATTTTTACACTCATGTATATTTGAATTGCTAATACTTTGAGGTAGGCCAACATGGGTTTCATTGTACAAAACATGTGTTTTTCTTTTTCTAAATCTCTTATTTGAATTCCTTAGCCTGTTTACTATTTACTTGCCCTTGTATCCTTGATACTACTCAGTTTTACCCTCTCCCTTCTCACAGAAGCCCAAACTTGGCCTGATTGGTCGAGCTGTTGTCACACGGATCGTGCCCACCTACCGTCGATCCTATGATCCAACGGACAGGATTGTGCCACCCTCTCTCTATCTGTCGGTGGCAAACTACTACCCCTCTATGTATGCTAAATGACAAGTTTGCCACCGGATTCAACAAGTTGGGTAATCACGAATTTCTTGTAGGCATTACTTTTCACGGTAAAATGATAAACTATCACGAATTTCCATTTCTTGTAGGCATTACTTTTCACGTTGAAATGATAAACTATCACGAATTTCCATTGCTTGTAGGCTTTACTTTTCACGGTAAAATGATGAACTATCACGAATTTCTATTTCTTTTACGCATTACTTTTCACGGTAAAATGATAAACTATCACGAATTTCCATTTCTTGTAAGCATTACTTTTCATGCTGAAATGATAAACTATCATGAATTTCCATTTCTTGTAGGCTTTACTTTTCACGGTAAAATGATGAACTTTCACGAGTTTCCATTTCTTTTAGGCATTACTTTTTTTGTTGAGATATAAACCACCCCCACAATGGTCATCTCCTCCTTAATTTATTGTGTAAACCCCACAACGGTCATCTCTACCTTAATTTATGGTGTAAACCCCACAACGGTCATCTCTCCCTTATAAACCCCCACAACGGCCATCCCTCATGTCAATAGGTTCTGCCTCTCTCTTCTTCGTTTCTGCCTCTCTCTTCTTCGTTCACATACACTTGATCCATTGCCATGGCTTCCACGTCTCGGACGCCGACCAGAAGGGGAAGGGGAAGGGGCGGCCGGGGTGGTGGATCATCATCATTGCCACCACCACTGTCAACACTGCCATTGATCATAGAGGAGTTCTTCATCACCATCTATGAAGACCCTTTGGCCAAGAAGGTACGTACGCGTTCCCACATATATGATGCATGTGATTAATTATGTGCATGTTCTAAAAAACCTTTAATTTCTTTGCAGGCACTCCCACAAAAGTTTGCGGACTATCTTGACGGCCAGGAGCCCGCAAAGGTGTATCTGCGAGCAGCTGACTGCGGTCCTCGTCTCTGGACCGTGGAGGTCCTATTTGACGGACAAGGCCGGATGTACCTCGACAAGGGCTGGGAGAATTTCGCCATCGCGCACGGTGTGGATTTCGGCTGCTTCCTACACTTCAAATATGAAGGCGATTATGTGCTCACAGTGAAGGTGTTCGACGGAACAATGTGCAGGAAGTACTACTACACGGACGACAAAGATACTGACGATGAAAGCGACGACGACGTGAAGCCATGCATCTAAGGGGATTATGACCAAGAATATATATGTAGCTTCATATGCATCGATTTATAGATCTAGCTATTTTCTATATATTATGCATGTAAAAATAATAGGAAATCGCAATTTCCACTATGATTCGAGCACCACAACCTCCAAACGATGCCGATGCCGATATCGGCATGGTTAGAACGGGTATGCATGCTCGCCGCCACTGCTAGGTCACCGTCGGGATGCACCCTCAATCCCGTCCCCTCATTCGATCACTGACACACCAGAGATACCGCCGAGGCTAATGACGAACGTACATGCTGATGCCAATGCCGAACATGCACGCCGCTGTGGGCATGGCCACGCCGCCCCGCTATGCTGGACGCCACAGACCACCGCGAGGTCTTTCCCTTCGCCACCACACTCCCCTAGCACCTATCTATACACGCCAGAAAGGAGAGACACTAGTTTTCTCTACATTGCTCGCGTTCGTGTCCGACACCGTCAGTCAAAGTGTTGAGGTCGTCGTCGATATCCTCGACCATTTCTTCTCTTCTTTGCATGGTTAAACGCGTCTAGTTCATATCTATCTAATACGTCTGGTCTCGCCTCATGCAGTTCTTTGTGGACGTCGATCTCATCTCGGCACCCCGCAGGCCACCTCCTCCGTGCCATCGCTTTAGAGCTCCGTTTAAAAATCTAATCCCACCTGTGTATTGCCCCTTGTATCAGCGTCATGGCCCCACTTGTCATTCGATATACCGAAGCCCCACTCGTCCGTGTTTTGGTCAGGGATACGGTGATGCTTACGGTCAAACAAAGATGGATGCTCTGACGTGTCTTTGCGGGCTCTACGTGGCCCCACTAGTCAGCAGTTAACGGTCAAAGGTGTTCAACCGTCGGGCAAACGGCCATTCCAGCACTGGTGACGGTTTCAGACAAGGGCTTGGACAAAACTGAGGAAAAACTAAGGAGCTGGGGAAAAATGAGTACAACTAACGACCTGAGGGCACAAAAATAGATCTCCCTATTATTTTTGGCATTTAATCTTACATAATGTATCCTTTTCACTAATAAATCCATATCTTGAGATCTAGAGACCCAATTGGATTGAATCCAATTTTTTAGAGAAGCCCTCTGCAGTACCTTTCACATGGCATTGGCCTAGTTTCATTTAAGTCTTTATTTTTAGCATGGTTGTTTTTGAAAATTAATATCAGATCTGACTTTAGGGAATTTTAAAACCTTTTCTGTGAAGTATTTTTGAGTGAAATAAATTTTGGGTGATCCTGTACTGTGAAGGCTTGCTACTGACCATAGGATGAATTTTTCTGAGCTTTTATGATTTTCTGGTAGATTTATCTCTGAATCAGTAGTTATTTTCACTATAAAATGCATAGTTTATTATCTGTTAATCAGAAAATTGCAAATCCAATTTTGTTGGGTTTGTATTGTTGTTAGCTATCTGTAGGTACCTTGTCTGCCTGCTGTATGTTCTTGTAGCCATGTTTGTTAATCAAAGTGCTTAAATGGCTTTATGTATTTCAGAAATTATTTGTTAATAGGTGACGAGGGTTAACTCGACAAATGTCCTAAATGAAGGACTTAGGATCGGGGAGATAGGGCGTCGGATGAACTCGAAGGTAAAGTTAGTCGAAATTGGTGTGTGTCGAAAGTAAACTTTGGGTGTTAAACCAGGCTTGCTCTCAATCTGGCCTACACCGTCCCCTCCTGGCCCCTATATATAGGTGGCCAGGTCTCGAGGATCGGGTAGGGTCCGATACAGATTATAATATCGACATACGGTAAAGACTCGTATTCGACTATCATTACAATTGGGCCTAGCTTAACGGGCCTCAGGGGTACTCAACTAACGGGCTCTATTAACTATACTCTTGTCAGTAGCCCCTGAGATTCTACCAGAATTGCAAATTCAGGTTGAATCTCTAATCTTTAAATCTTCGACTTGATCAATTCTTCGATTTCTTCTTATCTTCAAATCTTCGACTTGGTCTTTCGACTTATTTTCATGATATTCTTTCGCAAGGGATTTTGATGAACAAGCCTGACAACTCTGACGGATCAAGAGGTCAGTTAACTGCCGGAACAGATACTTGTCACCTACTTCAAATTCAATTCCCTTGGATTTGAATTCGGGATACCGGTCAAACCCATTCTTTTGCCGCATTTAGGACTTACAAAGAATGAATCCCAGTGGTTCTCAAGGTACCCAGTGCGTCCACCAGGATTTTCTTCGCATCGTAGACACGGATACATACCAGCAGAGCGCATCCATGTGCGTATACCAGGCCACACAGGATGGATCCCGGGGTCTTACCTTCGTGATAAGTCACGGCATTCGAGTTGTGTTGCGATAACGCAACTCGAGAATCTCATGTCGCAGTCAAATTTTGACTGAAAATATTCGGGTTTTTAAATTGACCTTCTTCGCTCCCGATGGGAGTAATCTCTCTGCGCTTTGTCAACTATGTAGTCGAAGTTTGTACGTTAATCCTTCTTCATCTCCATTATTGATTATCTCATCCTCTATCGGGTGCGCGCTGAGCGCTCCCGATGGGAGTAGCCCCCGAGGCTATGTTTGGATACTTGTAGTCAAGTATAGGCTCAAAGTTCAGCTCTTCTTTCTTCTGCTGACGTCTACTATTGGCAAGCCCCCGAGTCCAAGTTGAGGTTTTCATATTGTGCGACCACAGTCTCCTCTTCTTGTTTTTCCTCTTTGGTATTATCGTCTGCTGTGTGCAGAATTTAACCCCTTTTGTAAAATATATTTACAGGCCTTGCTGTAGAACGGGGGCCCGATAATATGCGCTTATAAATAAAGCACCTTCTAGCAAGGGTAAAAACCCTAGTCAGATTCCTCCCCCGCCGCATCATCTTCTCTCTCCATCTAGTGTTTTCCTAGGCTTTTCCCTTGTGCATATGGCTGACGCTGATGGTTCTCGTCTGAACCTTGGCTCTCCGGTGGCGCCACGAGGCCGGGGTTGCCCTCGTGGAAGTAAAAATAGGAGCAACACAACTCCGGCCGCAGTAGGATCATCATCGGCCACTCCGGCTAAGCGTCGCCCCGGCCGCCCACCTGGTAGTAAGAACAAGCCCAAGGTGACTGGCGCTGCTCCAGGTCCAATCGCTCCTCCTCCTGCTGCTTCCGCTGCTCCTGCTGCACCTCCCCGAATCTGTTCTTTCTTCTGCATTGCAATGGCGCAGTGCCGCGAGATTCAGCGCCTGCCGCTGAATTTCACCAAATTCATGGATGGGCGCGAACTGCGAGAGGCGGTTCTCCGCGAACAGTCTGGCAGTGGTATCCCATACGAGGTGGAGGTGTGGTATGATGGCAATGGCGAGCAGTACTTGAGGGGCAGCTGGTCACAGTTTGCAGAAGACCATGACATCCACCAAGGCTTCTTCATGGCCTTTGATTTCCACATCGGCACGTCGAAGTTCGACATGAAGATCTCTGACGGCACCCAGTGCCAGAAGAAATATGAAGCTGAAGTCCACTTCCATTAGGATTTTGCTTTTTATGTAATGTCGTTTGATAATGTCCTTGCTATCTGTAATGAATATTCGTACTCTGTGTCGATGCTTTTGCTAGTACCAAGAAAACAAGTCATTGTTCTGAGGTATGCTTTCCATCTATCGGGTTCTTTGTGAACCAATTTATACCAAGAATATCGGGTTCCTTTGTGAACCAAGTTATTTGAATATTTATCGGGTTGTCTGCACAACCTTATAGTGAAAAAAGTCTTCCAAGTCGCGATAAAAATTCCTTTCATACGACCCGAGGGTTGAAGCCCCCGAGGCGAAGAAGTAATAATAATTGTACAATTTTGTCGAGTTCAACCCAAAGAACCCGACCTGTGGCCTCATGTTCTGGGTTCAGAAGGTTAACTCGAATTTACTGATACCAGTATATTTATTCTACGCGTAAAAACGCCATAGCTGCTCTGCATTCCATGGGTTGCTCTCATCCTTCCCAGTCTTCTTGTCTTGTAGTCCATATGCTCCTCCTGGTATTACTTCGGTGACGATGTAAGGTCCCACCCAAGGGGACTCCAATTTGCCGTGGCTGTCTTGCCTTAGTCGCAAAACTAGATCTCCCACCACGAAGGATCGTGGACGAACTCGACTACTATGGTAGTTTCGCAGGCTCTGTTGATACCGCGTAGCCCTTTCTAATGCTTTATCTCTTGCTTCATCTAGTGCATTGACATCATCTTGCAATGCTTCTGTTGACGTTGTTTCGTCATATGCTGTCACTCTTGGAGCCTCGTGTGTAACTTCGACTGGAAGCACGACTTCTGCGCCATGGACCAGGAAGAAAGGAGTTTCTTGAGTTGCTGCATTAGGCGTAGTTCTTAGACTCCAAAGAACGGAGGGCAATTCTTCTACCCAAGCGCTCTTGGCTTTCTCGAGAGGTGCTAAGAGCCTCTTTTTTTATCCCACTACATATCAGGCCATTGGCTTTTTCAACTTGCCCATTTGTCTTCGGGTGCGCCACAGATGCGAATTTGATCTTGATCCCTAATCCTTCGCAGTAACTCTTGAATTCCTTTGAAGTGAAATTTGTCCCGTTGTCTGTGATGATGCTGTATGGTACACCAAAACGGAAAACTATTGACTTGATGAAGCTGATTGCTGCTGTAGAATCTTGAGTTGTTACCGGGGCCGCTTCCACCCATTTGGTAAATTTATCAACTGCCACTAGCATGTAGACATGCCCTCCTGGCCAGGATTTGTGCAACTTTCTCACCATATCGAGGCCCCATTGTGCGAAAGGCCAAGATAATGGTATTGTTTGTAGCTCCACTGCTGGTGCATGCGGTCTAGATGCAAACCTTTGACATGCTTCACACTTTCGAACTATATCTTTTGCGTCCTCGATGGCAGTTAGCCAATAGAATCCTGCTCGGAAAGCTTTTGCCGCTATTGCTCTGCTGCTAGCATGATGGCCACATACTCCGCCGTGTATGTCTTTTAATATTGTTTGTCCTTCCCGGGGCGTTACACAACGCTGCAAAACGCCGGTAATACTTTTCTTGTATAATTTCCCCTGCAACACGACAAACGCTTTCGATCTTCGAGTTATCCTCTTGGCCTCCACTGCATCTTCTGGTAATTTTTTATTTATCATGTATGCAAGATATGGCTGCATCCATGTTTCTTCTATCAGCATGACCTCCTCTGGTTCTGATGTAGCCCCCGAGCCTGCTGTAGTAGTCGAACTTTTTTCACTTTTTATTGATCTTTCCACTATTTCCTCCCAAAATACTCCGGACGGCACAGGTAAACACTGTGACCCGATATTTGCTAAATTGTCGGCTTCTTCATTGCTGTTCCTGCTTATGTGCGAGACTTCGCATCCATTGAACGTTCCTTCTAAATAATGGTACAAATTTTTGTAGGCCATCATGTTGTCATTGATTGTGTCACATCTGTTCATAACTTGCTGGACAACAAGGTTGGAATCTCCAAATATGTTTAGGCGAGTTGCTCCACATGCTTTAGCTATCTTCATTCCGTGCAACAAAGCCTCATACTCTGCTTCATTGTTAGAAGCCTGTGGAAAGCTCATCCTTAAGACGTACTTCAATTTGTCGCCATGAGGTGATATCAACACTACTCCTGCGCCTGCGCCTTGGACTCTTTTAGAACCGTCGAAGTACATTGTCCAAACACTGGATAAGTCTGGTGGTCCTGTGCTCTACAGCTCCAGCCACTCTGCCGTAAAATCTGGCAAAACTTGCGACTTGATCGCCTTCCTTTTTTCGTACGTGATGTCCATAGGAGACAACTCGATTCCCCACAAAGAGACACGTCCTGTTGCTGAAGGATTATTCAATATGTTCGACAATGGCGCCTCGTTGACCACTATAATTGGGTGCACCGCAAAGTACTGTCGTAGTTTTCGTGCGGTTGTGAAGACACTGTATGCCAACTTCTGATAGTGCGGGTACCTCTGTTTTGTTGGAGATAACACTTCACTGATGAAATATACCGGCCTCTGGACGCCATGGGCTTTTCCTTCTTCGCTTCTTTCGACTACTAATACTGTACTCACCACCTGATGGGTTGCGGCGATGTACAGTAGCAATGGTTCTTTTTCTTTTGGTGCGACCAGCACTGGTGGCGTGCAAAGCACTTTTTTCAACTATGCAAACGCTGCGTCTGCTTCTTCTGTCCACTCAAATTTATCGTCTGACTTCTTCATAAGTGCATAAAAAGGAAGCGCCTTCTCCCCTAGTCGAGCAACGAAGCGACTTAGTGCCGCGACGCGTCCTGCAAGTTTCTGTACGTCGTGTATTTTCATGGGTTTCCCCATTGTTAAGATTGCTTGAATCTTCTCTGGGTTTGCCTCTATTCCTCGTGCTGATACCAAGAACCCCAAAAGTTGTCCTGCTGATACGCCGAAGGAACACTTTGTCGGGTTAAGCTTAAGCTTGTACCTGCTCAGGTTGTCGAAGGTTTCTGCCAAGTCGCTGATTAAAGATTTCTCTTCTCTTGTCGTGATGACTACATCATCAATGTATACTTGGATATTGCGTCCTATTTGGCTTCCGAGGCAATTTTGCATCATCCTTTGATAAGTTGCTCCTGCATTTTTTAGGCCAAACGACATTACTTGGTAGCAAAACACTCCATATGGTGTGATGAAGGCCGTTTTTTCTTCGTCCTCTTTCTTCAATTTGATCTGATTGTAACCAGAATATGCGTCCAAAAATGAAAGCCTCGCGCATCCCGCTGTGGAATCGATTATCTGATCGATGCGGGGTAGAGGGAAAGGATCCTTTGGACAATGCTTACTGAGAGATGTGTAGTCGACACATACTCTTTGTACGTCTGTATTCTTCTTGGGTACTATGACTGGGTTCGATACCCAACTCGAAGTTTTGATTTCTCTGATAAATCTGGCATTTTCTAGCCTGTGCAATTCTGACGCTATCGCCTTTCTTTTAGGTTCATCAAATCGCCTCAATGGTTGCTTGACTGGTTTTGCCTTGGGATCTACATTTAGTGCATGCTCGACGAGTTCCCTGGGAACCCCTGGCATGTCCGATGGACACCAGGCGAAGATTTCCCAGCGCTCACGGAGGAACTCGACGAGCGCGCCTTCCTATGCGGGATCCAATTTCACCGCAATTGATGTCGTCTTGTTTGGATCTGTAGGGTGGACCTGAATTTTCTTCGAGTCCTGCGTTGTGTCAAAAGCCTAATCTGGCAGGGATCGTCCAACGTCGGGTAGCGCATTATGATCCGTTTCTCCTTTTAACCTCTCATATTCTGCTGTCATGCCGAAGGTTTGCGCCATCCTGTTGAATTCTCTGTCGCATGTGTTGGCTACTTCAAAGCTCCCTTGTACTGTGATTGTTCCTTTGGGCCCTGGAATCTTTAAGGTAAGATACGCGTAGTGTGGTACTGCCATGAATTTTGCAAATGCTGGGCGCCCCAGGATTGCATGATATTGTGACGGCCAGTCCATAACTTCGAACTCCAGCTTCTCTCTTCTGTAGTTTCCGCTGCTGCCAAAGCAGACGTCGAGTTCTATTCTCCCCAAAGGGTAGTTTGCGGCTCCTGGTACTATTCCATGGAAAGAGCAATCTGTTGGCTTCAGACTCGTCAGCGAGATGCACATTGCCTTTAGGGTTCTAGCATATATCAAGTTTATGCCACTCCCTGCATCCATGAATACTCTTCCGATGTCGTACCCTCCTATTTGTGCCTTTAAAACCATAGGCGAGTGGCCTGGCCTGGGAACTTTCCTCGGGTGGTCTGCTCTACTGAACTTGACTAGTTGTTCTGACCACCGTAGGTACTCTGTGGTAGCTAGTGGTGATGATATTGCTAGGTTGACTTGCCTGGATATGCTCTTTCGCTCTTTCTTTGACTTGGGCACCGGTTGAATCATGGCTGATATGTATACTTTTGACTCTAGGTGCCTTGCTAGCCTTTGCATTTGATATCCTTGACTTCTGTGTCTTTCTCCTTGCCTCCCTTCTTGTTTTGAGCCCATGGCGCTTTGCAACCTTAGGAATGTTCTGCAATCCTTCATCTGGTGATTTGAGACCCTTTTCCCGTCGAGATACGCGTAGTGGATTCGACAAGGTCCGTATAGCATATCCTCGGCCGAAGGACCAGAGTACCTTGGTTTTTCTACTCCTTTTGCCTGAAACCTCCTACTTTCATATCCTTCCTCTTCTTCTAGTACGTAACCCGCGGCTACCTGATTTCGCCTTCCTTGGTTATCCCTGCTGCGGTGTCGTCTCCTCTGTCTACTTACTCTGTCGACTTCTGGTGAACGTCCTCTTTTATTGTTATACGCGTCCTCTCCATCAGCGAATTTGTTGGCTTGTTCTATTAGCTCGTCTACTGTCATAGGTCTTGTTCTTCCTATTTCTTCCACGAGATCTGAGCGACGAAGTCCGGCCGAAAAGGCGTCTATAGCTCGTTCGTCGGAGACGTCCTCTGCTGAGTTTTTGATTATACTCCAGCGTTGTATATAAGAACGTAGCGTTTCGCCTTTCCTCTGCACACATGCTTTAACTTCCTCCAGTGATGCTGGGCGCTTGTAGGTGGAACGAAAATTTCTTGTGAATTGACTTTCGAGTTCCCCCCAGCTTCCAATGGATTCGTTGGGTAGGGTATTCAACCAGGACCGTGCGGCACCGGTGAGGTGCAGCTGTAAACTTTGCATTGTAGTCGCCTTTGTTCCCCCCAATATCTGCACCGCCTGCAGATAATCCGATAGCCATAGGGTAGGTTCTTGCGACCCGTCATACTTATGCTGGTCGTGTGGTAATTTGAATCCTTTGGGTACCCGTGTTTTGCGAACCCTGCGGGTAAAGCATAACGCACCCATATCTTTATCGTCGTCCTCATAATTCTCTTCCCTCCAAGCATGACGCGATTTATTTACTCGAGCTTGTGCTATTATACTTCTCGCGTCCTCCTTCCTTTTCTGTCGCTTTTTGTCTTTTGATGACTCGCTATACTCGTTATCTGTGAAATTGTATCTGAACTTCTCCTTTCGATTTCCCTTGTAGCTTGTCGCCTTTGTCTCTGGGCCTTGTTCCCTGATCTTTCCTTCTACTATTCCGAAGCTTCGTATCGCGGCTCGGTGCATATCTTCTCGTGGGTCCCCAGGTTCTGGTCTTGTAGCTAGTAAATACGCTTGTGCTGCTACTAGTGCTGCTTCTGGCGTTTTTTGTACGAAGTCATCTTCCTCCTCTTCTAGCTGTGGGGTAGGGCTCCTTGAGTACCCTTCTTCTCTGCCGCATGCTGTCGCCCCCTGTTGTGTTTTGGGTCTCCGCGCCTTTCTCTGCTGTATTCTGAATCTTCACTATAGTCTTCCCAGTATTCCTCCCTTGATATACTATTATTGTCTTGAAAAACCGTGTCTCTTTCCTCCCTTAGTTTCTTCCTGTGCTGGTATAATGCATACTGATATCCCATTAGAACTTCTCTTCTCGATCCTTCGGGTACTTCTGTACCATGATTGATAGCTGACTTGATCATCCTCCATTCACCAGCCGAGACATGGACTTTCTCCTTTTCCTTTTTGTTGTGATCTTTTATTCTGTCGACTTGCCTGTCGACATTCTTACTTCCTTCGCTGTTGTTTTCTTCTTCTGCTTCAGTGATAATGACGCATAACTGATGTACTTTGGAGACGCCGCTGCTTCCCCTGGCGAATTCCTTTGCGTTGTTGTGCGTCTGACACACTTTTTCTTCTGAGTCGAAATTTTCCCGCATTTTGTCGCCTTCTGCGATTGATGCTTTTCCTAAGCTGACCGGCGAGTTTACCTCACTGGAAGAGCCTTCTGATGATTCCAATGTTTCCTCTGTTTCGGGCTTGTTTGCCGACGGATCTGATTTCGTCGAATCCGAGAGGCGGGATGAACCCGATGGCCCGACGATGATGCTCAAACTTCCAATGGTTAACTCCATTTCTTGACTTCCGTCGAGTTCTGAACTGCTGTTGGCTAGAAGAGAAAAAGCCGTCGAATTCATGATTCCAACGCCCTGGATCCCCACGGTCGGCGCCAATTGATGAGGGTTAACTTGACAAATGTCCTAAATGAAGGACTTAGGATCGGGGAGATAGGGCGTCGGATGAACTCGAAGGTAAAGTTAGTCGAAATTGGTGTGTGTCGAAAGTAAACTTTGGGTGTTAAACCAGGCTTGCTCTCAATCTGGCCTACACCGTCCCCTCCTGGCCCCTATATATAGGTGGCCAGGTCTCGAGGATCGGGTAGGGTCCGATACAGATTATAATATCGACATACGGTAAAGACTCGTATTCGACTATCATTACAATTGGGCCTAGCTTAACGGGCCTCAGGGGTACTCAACTAACGGGCTCTATTAACTATACCCTTGTCAATAGGAGAAATATTTTCTGAACCAAGAGTCACTTGTTTTAGTATCTTACAGGTCACTAGTACCTGTAATTGAGGAGTGTACCCCTTGTTTGTTTATATTTAGTATTTATCTATCAGTGTTGAGTCCTAGTGTGAAAACCCTATTTTTAAGTAGGGAAACTAATTGGAAACTTGATATTGTTGTATTGCACCCCTATAGGAGAGAATGTTTTCACCCTCCCTCTCTGGTTGTGTGTTTGAGATGGCTTGTTAAATGTTTGCTCCTTTGCATGCTTCTGTGGTGATTGAATGTTTTTCTTTCATTTTGCGATGCTAGATTTGAACGCCATCGGAGAGGAAGAAGACTACCTCAGGAATGCATAAGAAGGAAGTGGAACACTTTGAGTACTTCTTTTAAGGAAGGAGCCTAGGGACATAGCTATTCAAGGCAAGCCATCTATACTTGATGCATATCTGAATCCTATTCACTTACTTTGCAGGTTGCATAAAGGTTTATTAAACTGCATGTTTTTATATTGCTATAGCTCTTGTAGCAATTGTATTGATTGGCTCAAGCTCCACAAGCCAAGTGTTATCATCCTTCGAGATGACCCCCTTGAATACATACTCTTTATCCTTGTAGTAGTGGCTTGCTGATTAGCAGCAAAGCCTTTGGGAAACCTCTAGTGGAGCCAAAAACTCTAGGATGGGAACACTCAAAGAAAAGTTTCGAAAATGTTTCCGAAAACCTTGGAGTAAACCCTACTCCACTGAGATGTTCATGAAAGTGGTTTTTATACTAATGGTGTTGGGATGAAGGAAAAAGAAGTGGGTGGTTTTCAAATGACATTGGTGATCACTAGGTATCCACCGGAACAATTTACCCGTGCAACCACATTACCCCGGTATGGGACGGGGCTTAGTTCGAAGTTTATTTGCTTTAGTGCGGGGAGCCTCACACTATATAAGGGTTTGTAGGACCCCGGAATCCGGGTTGCCGCAAGAGTATGGGCAATAGTGAATCAGGATCCTTCGGGATTTATCCGGCCGGAGGACACTTGGGTTCTCCCGCCGTGGCACTGGAGCTACACTCGAAATGAAGGTAGGCTGCCAGGGTTTGCCGGGGAGGTTAACTCCACAGGGCAGGCACCCGTACTAAGGTAGATAGATGAAAGACTTTGTTCGATTATCCGAACCTCGCATACTTGTGTATGATGGTCCGTGGTGGTATCCTGGTGGATTTATCGAATCTTGTGGCTAAACTGTACAACCTCTGCAGAGTGAAATCCTATTCGAATAGCCGAGTCCTAGGTCATGGACGGTTGGAATGGTCGCTATCTAGTCCAATGTCGGTTTTGTTTTCATAAAGGAGTTTTCGGAAAAATTGGAGAACGGTGCCGGACGGAGTACTCAGAGGGTACTGCTGTGGCACGGGTAAGGTTTGGAGTATTTCCAGGGTACTTCCGATGGAATGGAGATGGTCATGTGTGATTGACCTCTTTTATAAAGAAAGGTGGTCATGTTTGATTGACCATCGGCTCTCTCTTACAAATGAGTTCCCCCTTCCCTAGAGCTTTTAGTAAAAATGGTTTTTATAAAAATTCTTCTTTAATAAGGATATAGAGATGTCGTATGACATGCTATATCGACAAGAGAAACTATGATATAGAGATGTCGTATGACATGCTATATCGACACGAGAAGCTATGATTAGCATAGAGCAACCAGCCTGAAACCACTTCCCTTTTGCTACAGCCAAACTGCATATTAATCACTCTCTCTCTTAGATGGTTTGCGAGTACAATTCAAAATATACTCACGGCTTTGTCCCTGGCTATTAACTTGGTCAGACTATGGAGAAGAAAATACGGAAGGAGAAGGTGGTTATGATAATGCCGGTGCGAACTAGGAACGTCTCCCAGTCAGTTGCCTGTAGGGTAGTAGGCATGACGTGGGTCATCAACGCTTCTTGGTATCCGCTGCTTAATTGTAAACTTTCCCTGCGTGGCAATATCATACTTGGTCATGTGACCAATTGTAAGTATATTATTCGGTACTGTAAAGGATGATGTAATTCTGTTATAAACTCGGATATGTGGATTCATGACACACTGATCATGGGATCGTGAATTGTATGCATATCGGGTATTCCGGATGGGTAATCCGGGGTCCCCACACATAATATCTGAATAATAGCATCTACCAATTCAACTAGATACAAAGCTCATGATCACATAAAGATCACATCCTGGGAGAGAGAGGTGAACCACATAGCTACCGGTAGAGCCCTCAGCCCCGAGGGAGGACTACTCCCTCCTCATCATAGGAGACATCAACGTTGGTGGAGATGGCGGTGAAGTCGATGGAGACGGCAGAGGAGGCGATGGCATCGATGGAGATGGCTCCGGGGGCACTTCCCCATCTCGGCAGGGTGCCGGAATAAAGACTTCTATCCCCCAAAATTCGTCGGTGGCGGAGCTGCAGGACTTCTTCTAAAAAAACACCGATCATTTTAGGGTTTTCCTTCGGAAGGCTCTTTATAGGCGGAGGGGCGACGTCAGAGGGCCACCAGGGGGGCCTCACCACCGCCTGGCGCGGCCATGATGGGGGGTGCGCCACCCCCTGGTGAGGTGGCCCTCTGGCCCCTCTTCGGCTCCCTTTCGGTCTTCGTCCTTCGTCCAGGAAAAATAGGAGTTTCGGTCCTTGTTTCGTCCAATTCCGAGAATATTTCCTATGTAGCTTTTCTGAATCACAAAAACAACAAAAAATAGGGAACTGACACTGTGGCATCTTGTCAATAAGTTAGTTCCAGAAATTGCATAAAAATGTCACGAAGTGTAAACAAAACATGAAGCAAATGGTGTAAAACAAGAATGGAGCATAAAAAATTATAGATACGTTTGAGACGTATCAACCATCCCCAAGCTTAACTCCTGCTCGTCCTCGAGTAGGTAAGTGATAACAAAAGAATAATTTTTGAGGTGACATGCACCATCACAATCTTGATCAACGATGTAAAGCATTGAGTGCTGGGATCAAAGAACTTAAAACATGGGCATAAGAGACATAATCTTGACAATAAAAACTTAGCAACCATGTTATAACATGAAAAGAAACACAAACGAAAGATCATGAATAATGAAACAATGAAAGTCAAAAGTGTGTTCAAATCATATGGAAAAACATATCAAGTGGTTTTTAGCTTGTCCTTCATGGAATAGCAAAACATAAATGCATAGGACACCTTCAAGTTTAAGAGGGCGACTAGATACAAATAATTTAAGAACAAGCAAAACCATATTCATGAATCAATCAATGATAAACTTTGGGACTATGCACATTATACTCAGAATGGCAACTATGCTCTCTTAGACGGTGCATAAAGGTAGAAGGTGGAGACTCAACATAAAAGTAAAAGAAAGGCCCTTCGCAGAGGGAAGCAGGGATTGCAAGTTTTATAAACCCTTCAAAATTTATGGTACTTACTAGCTTTGAGCTCTCATTGCCCCCATCATAGGCATTGATGGTGCGATGTTAAGGCACCCAGATGGGAACCCCAAGAGGAAGGTATGAGGAGCACAGCAACAAGTTTCCCTCAGTTGTGAAACCAAGGTTTATCAAACCAGTAGGAGAAAGCCAAACTTCAGAAGGTGATGCTTCCTAGCTTCGTGACACTCCAGACAATGGCGCCAGACAGTGCTGGTGCGTCTTCCCCTAGCAGCAATGTGAAACCTGCACACAACACAACCAAGAACTTTGCTCGCAACTTCGATGAGGTTGTCAATCTCACCAGTTTGCTGTGAACAAAGGATTGAGCGTATCGAGTGGTAAAAGGATAATAGTATGCAAGTAAAGTAAACAAAGCGAGTAATAGTAAAATGGTAAAGCAATGTAAAGGAAATTGGACCGGGGTCCACAGTTCACTAGTAGTGTCTCTCCATAAGATAAATAATAACATGCTGGGTAAACAAATTACAGTTGGGCAATTGATAGAGTAAAGATAACGTACATATGTCATGAGGATCACTATGAGATTCACTCTGGGCATTACGACAAAATACATAGACCGCCATCCAACTGCATCTATGACTAAAAAATCCAATCGCGGGGAGTCATCCGAGAACCCCTTGAGTATTAAGTTGCGAACAACAGATAATTGCATTAAGCAAAGTACGTAATGTAAACAAAGCAAATGTCCTTGGACACAAGAATATTGTTTTCTCCGTAGTGGCAACAGCACATCTACAACCTTAGAGGTTTCTGTCACTCCCCCAGATTACTAGAGGCATGAACCCAACTATCGAGCATAAATACTCCCTCTTGGAGTTACTAGCATCTACTCGGCCAAGATAGCTACTAGCAACGGAAAGCATGCAAGATCATAAACAACATAGAGATAACATAAGATATATAATTCAGCACATCAACTTAACATAGTACCAATACTCATTGGATCCCAACAAACACAATATGTATGATTACATAAAGATGATCTTGATCATGTAGGGCAGTTCAGAAGATCTAAACATGAAGCACATGGTGGTGGAGACAACCATCTAGCTACTGCTATGGACCCGTAATCCAAGGTAGGCTACTCACACATCACTCCAGAGGCGACCATGGTGGTGGAGAAGGCCTCCAGCAGGGATTCCCCTCTCCGGCAGGGTGCCGGGAAGAGCTCCTGGATCCTCCAGATCTCGTGACGACGACAGTGGTGGCTTGTAGTATGTTTCGTGGAAAAGAGATCCGTCCCTTAGGTTTTTCCTGTCGAGGGGAACTTATAGGCGAAAGGGCATCGTCAGGAGGTGGGCCAGGGCGGCTCACCCCCTGGTGGCGTGGGCCAGGGGTTGACTGCGCCACCCTTGGGTGTGGCCGGCTCCTGGCCCCCCTCCGTCATCTTCGGTCTTCGCGAAGCTTCGGTAAAAATAGAAGGTTGGGCTTTTGTTTCGTCCAATTTCAAGAATATTTCCTGTTTAGTTTTTCCGAAACACAAAAACAGTAGAAAATAGGGAACTGGCACTGTGGCATCTCGTTAATAGGTTAGTTCCGGAAAATGCATAAAAATGCCACGAAGTGTAATAAAACACAAAGCAAATGGTGTATAAACAAGCATGGAGCATCAAAAATTATAGATACGTTTGAGACGTATCAAGCATCCCCAAGCTTAACTCCTGCTCGTCCTCGAGTAGGTAAGTGAAAACAAAAGAATAATTTTTGAGGTGGCATGCACCATCACAATCTTGATCATCTATGTAAAGCATTGAGTTTTAGGATCAAAGAACTTAAAACATGGGCATAAAAGACATAATCTTGACAATAAAAACTTAGCAACCATGTTATAACATGAAAGGAAACAGAAATGAAAGATCATGAATAGTGAAACAATGAAAGTCAAACGTGTATTCAAATCATATGGAAAAACATAGCAAATGGTTTTCAGCTTGTCCTTCATGGAATAGCAAAACATAAATGCATAGGACTCCTTCAAGTTTATGAGGGCGACTAGATATAAATAATTTAAGAACAAGTGAAACCATAATCATGAATCAATCAATGATAAACTTTGGGACTATGCACATTAAACTCAGAACGGCAACTATGATCTCTTAGAGGATACATAAAGGTAGAAGGTGGAGACTCAACATAAAATTAAAAGAAAGGCCCTTCATAGAGGGAAGCAGTGATTGCAAGTTTTATAAACCTTCAAAAATTATGGTACTTACTAGCTTTGAGCTCTCATTACCCCCATCATAGGAATCTTGAATGGTTAAAGTTAATGCGAGAACAATTATGAGCATATGCTTGACAAATCATAAGTTGAAAACCTCATGTCCCGTGAAGTACGAATACCCAAACCTCATGCTACTCGACTTAGGGTCCCAAGCAAGCTCTTGTCATGACAGGACAAATAGACAATGAATACGTCGGCATCTCTTTTATTTACTATTGGTATAGCTTTTTATTGCGAGATGCGTCGTCGAATGTCCACTATGGGCATGCTGTAAATTTACCATTATGAATGATGCATGGCTTAGATTAGCGGCCTAGGCGTTTCTCTAACACATATACAAACTCCATGATCCCGCAAGATTCCCAACTTATTTCACATCGCGAGTATCCATAAACAAAAGATCACGATATCAACTCAAATGAAAGAAGTGCAATGTTGAAAGCTTTCCCCATGACGGCATGGTTTGGCTAATTTCCAACTTACAACTTAAAAGCATAACATCAACATAAGAGAGCCACAATGTCAAAATTTTAAAAGCAAGAAAAGTAAAGTGTGCCATCAAGTTCGTCAGAGCTTTACTGACTAATTTTCGCATAAAACCAAAAAGAGTTTAATTTGAAGGATAGATAAAAGCAAGTCAAATGTACTTTGGATAGCAAATTGCTAATAGGTATGTATGTTGGATACATTGGAATACTTGGTTTTTGGGAGTTGGATGCACGAGTAGAGCTCATACTCAGTACAAAACGAAGGCTAGCAAAAGTCTAGGAGCGACCAACTAAGAGAGCAATAACGGCCATAATCATGCATAGCGACAAAACATCATTAAAAGAAGCATAAAGTGGCATCACAAGTCAAAAATCAAATGATCATAGAGCCTATTGGCGACTTGTTAGAGTCAAACATGTTGTAAGCATGCGCCAAGTCAACCCAAATAAAGCATCAAAGGATAAAACCAAATAAATGCTTCCATATAATAAAAACAACGCATAATTTTTTTCAAAGGCTCATTAAGCAATCTTAGTCATTTGAGACAAGTCATGCTACAGAAAAAATCACTAATCATACTATCAAAATGACATCAAGCATGGCATGCAAAAGTCTAGGCCGCAGTCTAAACAAGCTCCTTTTTGTACCACTTTTTGCATGAAACTTTTTCTCTTTTCCAACACCATTCAAACCCTTTTGAGACAACTCTTTTGATGAAAACCAACATAGACCAGAGGTCTAAATACACCTTGATGCAAAGATATAACAAGATCTGAACAAAAATCAAGGCGAAAAATGAAAGCTAAACGCAGTTCTACAAAAAGAGAACACTCGTTGAACGATAAGAGAGAACACATAGAGTGTTCTTGGCAAATGAAAAACGAAGTAAGTCTCTCTCCAAAACAAACATGATTTGATCCAACCATTTATTGCAGCAAATAAAACAAAATAAAACTGAACACAAAAGTAAAGATGCTCCAAGAAAAATGCATAGAATATGAAGCACTAAAAATATAGTGTGTTGAAAGGTGACCTGATTTTTGTCGATGAAGAAGGGGTGCCTCGGGGGCATCCCTAAGCTTTAACTCTTGTACCTCTTGGATATTTCTTGGGGTGACATGGGCATTTCCAAGCTTGAGCTTTTGTCCATACTTCATCTCATCTCATCACTCTCCATTCCCTACACTTGAAAACATCCTTCATACAAAACTTCACACAATTCTATTAGCAACATTAGTGTAAGCATAATAATAAATCAAATCTTTTGGTTCAGATTTTAACTCAAGCACACCACATATTAAAGCATCTACTACTGTAGCAACTTCCTAAAAAAGTTCCTGGATCAAAAGAACTAAAAAAGAAAGCGATCGAGAGGCAAACACAAATAGTGTTAGAAATCTGTCAAAACAGAACAGCTGACAAACATCGATTTTTCAGAGGGTTTCCTGTTGCTCAAATCGAAAAGTACAAAACTAATAAAAATTTGGAAATAACCTGGGGCATATGCACAAGAAATCTCAGATCAAAAAGATATTCTAAGAATTTTCACAAATTTTTACGGTGCAGCACCAAAATCTGTTTCAGGACAGCAACTTCCCCAAATCTTACCTCCCTCAAATTAGAGGTTCTTATTGGCACAACAACGAAATAAAAATGATAAGGAGTGGTAATTACAGTAGTAATAACTTCCAAGACTCAAATAAAAGAAAAAGTACTGAAAAGAAAACATTGGGTTATCTCCCAAGAGTGCTTTTCTTTAACGCCTTTGAGCTAGGCGCAGTAATTTCGGAAAATGCTCACATAGGCACCCGAAAAGAACTTAAAGCAAAGGTGCCACAAAAGAACTTGAAGCAAGAGAGAGCATTAAAAATAAAATATGAAACACATTTAAATCAAAACCACTTCCTATGCATAGGAATCTTGTAAGAAAATAAATCAACGAGGCACATAGTAACAAACATGGGTAGATAAAGCAAGTGCAACTTCAAAATTTGCAACATAAAAAGGGGAAACTTAATATTGTTGAGATCCATCAAACCATGTTTCCCTCTCTCATAGTAACTTTCAGTAGCATCATGAATAGAATTAACAATATAACTATCACATAAAACATCCCTATCATGAGCCACATGCACAAAAGAATTAATACTCCTCACATGAACAATCATAGTAGGAGCAAATTCAACAAAATTATTCTCATCACCATAATCATCAAAAATAGGAGGCATATTGTAATCATACCTTGTTTCCTCCTCAATGGTAGGTGAACTGAAAATATTATACTCATCATTGTAATCATCATAAGCAATAGAATCTATCTTCCAAAACGTGTTCATTTGTAAACATATTGACAAGGGTATAGTTAATAGATCCCGTTAGTTGAGTACCCTTGAGGCCCGTTAAGCTAGGCCCAATTGTAATGATAGTCGAATACAAGTTCTTACTGTATGTTGATATTGTAATCTGTATCAAACCCTACCCGATCCTCGAGACCTGGCCACCTATATATAGGGGCCAGGAGGGGACGATGTAGGGCAGATTGAAAGCAAGCCAGGTTGAACACCCAAGTTTACTTTCGATATACACTTATTTCGACTAACCTTTACCTTCGAGTTCATCCGACGCCCTATTCCCCCGATCCTAAGTCCTTCATCTAGGACATTTGCCGAGTTAACCCTCATCAATTGGCGCCGACCGTGGGGATCTGGGCGTCAGAATCATGAATTCGACGGCTTTTTCGCTTTTAGCCAACAGCAGTTCAGAACTCGACGGAAGTCAAGAGATGGAGTTAACAATTGGAAGTTTGAGCATCTTCATCGGGCCATCGGGTTCATCTCGCCTCTCGGATTTGACGAAACCAGATCCGTCGGCGAGCAAGCCCGAAAGAGAGGTAATGTTGGAATCATCAGAAGGCTCTTCCAGCGAGGTAAACTCGCCGATCAGCTTGGAAAAAGCACCAATCGTAGAAGGCGACAAAATTCGGGAAAATTTTGACTCAGAAGAAAGAGCGTGTCAAACACACAACAGCGCAAGGGACTTCGCCGTTGGAAGCAGTGGCATCTCCAAAGTACATCAGCTATGCGTCATTATCACTGAGGCAGAAGAAGAAAACAACAACGAAGGAAGTAAGAAGGTCGACAGGCAAGTCGACAAAATAAACGAACACAACAAAAAGGATAAGGAGAAAGTCCATGTTTCGGCTAGCGAATGGAGAATGATCAAGTCAGCTATCAATCATGGTACAGAAGTACCCGAAGGATCGAGAAGAGAAGTTCTAATGGGATATTAGTATGCATTATACCAACATAGGAAGAAACTAAGGGAGGAAAGAGACACGGTCCTTCAAAACAATAACAGTATATCAAGGGAGGAATACTGGGATGACTTTAGTGAGGATTCCGAGTACAGCAGAGAAAGGCGCGGAGACCCAAAACACAACAGGGGGGCAACAGCACGCAGCAGAGAAGAAAGGTACTCGAGGAGCCCTACCCCACAGCTAGAAGAGGAGAAAGATGATTTCATGCAAGAAACGCCAGAAGCAGCGTTGATAGCAGCACAGGCGTATTTACTAACTACAAGGCCAGAACCCGGGGATACGCGAGAAGATATGCACCGAGCTGCGATACGAAGCCTCAGAATAGTAGAGAGCAAGATCAGGGAAAAAGATCCAGACGCAAAGTCGACAAGCTACAAGGAAAAGCAAAAGGAAAAGCTCAGATACAACTTCGCAGATAACGAGTATAGTGAGTCATCAGAAGAGGAAAGACGACAAAAGAGGAAGGAGAACGCAAGAAATATAATAGCACAGGCTCGAGTAAATAAATCACGCCACGCCTGGAGGGAAGAAAATAATGAAGACGACGATAAAGAGATGGGCGCATTATGCTTTACCCGCAGGGTTCGCAAAATGCGGGTACCCAACGGATTCAAATTACCACACGATCAACATAAATATGACGGGTCGCAAGAACCTATCCTGTGGTTATCGGACTATTTACAGGCAGTGCAGATATTAGGGGGAACAGAAGCGACTGCAATGCAAAGTTTGCAGCTATACCTCACCGGCGCAGCACGGTCGTGGTTGAATACCCTACCCAACAAATCCATTGGAAGTTGGGGAGAACTCGAAAGCCAATTCGCAAGAAATTTTCGTTCAACGTACAAGCGCCCAGCATCACTGGAGGAAGTTAAGGCGTGTGTGCAAAGGAAAGGCAAAACTCTACGTTCTTATATACAACGATGGAGTGCAATCAAAAACTCAGCAGAGGACGTCTCCGACGAACGAGCAATAGACGCTTTTTCGGCCGGACTTCATCATTCAGATCTCGTGGAAGAAATAGGAAGAACAAGACCTACGACAGTAGCCGAGCTAATGGAAGAAGCCAACAAATTTGCTGATGGAGAGGACGTATATAATAACAAAAGAGGACGTTCACCAGAAGTCGACAGAATAAGCAGACAGAGGAGACGATACCGCAGCAGAGATAACCAAGGAAGGTGAAATCAGGTAGCCGCGGGCTACGCAGCAGAAGAAGAGGAAGGATATGTAAACAGGAGGTTTTAGGCAAAAGGAGTAGAAAAATCGAGATACTCCGGTCCTTCGGCCGAGGATATGTTATACGGACCTTGTCGAATCCACTACGCATAACTTGATGGGAAAAGAGTCTCAAATCACTAGATGAAGGATTGTAGAACGTTTCTAAGGCTACAAAGCGCCATGGGTTCAAACCAAGGAGGATGGAAAGAAGAGAAGCACACAACTCAAGGATATCAAATGCAAAGGCTAGCAAGGCACCTAAAGTCAAAAGTTTACATATCAGCTATGATTCAACCGGTGCCTAAGTCGAAGAAAGAGCGAAAGAGCATATCCAGGCAAGTAAACCTAGCAATATCGTCACCACCAGCTACTACAGAATACCTGCGGTGGTCAGATCAACCAGTTAAGTTCAGTAGAGCAGACCACCCAAGGAAAGTTCCCAGGCCAGGCCACTCGCCTATGGTTCTAAAGGTGCAAATAGGAGGGTACGACATCGGAAGAGTATTTATGGACGTAGGGAGTGGCAACAACCTGATATATGCTAGAACACTGAAGGCAATGTGTATCTCACTGTCGAGTTTAAAGCTAACAGACTGCTCCTTCCATGGAATAGTACCAGGAGCCGCAAACTACCCTTTGGGAAGAATAGAACTCGACGTCTGCTTTGGTAGTAGCAGCAACTACCGCAGAGAGAAGCTGGAATTTGAAGTTATGGACTGGCCGTCACAATACCATGCAATCCTAGGTCACCCAGCATTTGCAAAATTTATGGCAGTGCCTCATTACACGCATCTTACGCTAAAAATCCCAGGACCCAAAGGAACAATTACAATGCAAGGGAGCTTTGAAGTAGCCAACACATGTGACAGAGAATTCAATAGGATGGCGCAAACCTTCGGCATGACAGCAGAATATGAGAGGCTAAAAGGGGAAACCGATCATATTGTGCTACCCGACGTTGGACGATCCCTGCCAGATCAGGCTTTCGACACAACTCAGGACTCGAAGAAGATCCAGGTCCACCCTACAGATCCAAACAAGATGACATCAATTGTTGTGAACTTGGATCCCGCATAGGAAAGCGTGCTCATCGAGTTCCTCCGTGAGCGTTGGGAAATCTTTGCCTGGTGTCCATCAGACATGCCAGGGCTTCCCAGGGAACTCGTCGGGCACACGTTAAATGTAGATCCCAAGGCAAAGCCAGTCAAGCAACCATTACGACAATTTGATGAACCTAAAAGGAAGGCGATAGCATCAGAATTGCACAGGCTGGAAAATGCCAGATTTATCAGAGAAATCAAAACTTCGAGGTGGGTATCGAACCCAGTTATCGTACCCAAGAAGAACACAGACGTACAAAGAGTATGTGTCGACTACACATCTCTCAATAAGCATTGTCCAAAGGATCCCTTCCCTCTACCCCGCATCGATCAGATAATTGATTCAACAGCGGGATGCGCGAGGCTTTCCTTTCTGGACGCGTATTCTGGTTACAATCAGATCAAATTGAAGAAGGAGGACGAAGAAAAAATGGCCTTCATCACACCGTACGGTGTGTTTTGCTACCAAGTAATGCCGTTCGGCCTAAAAAATGCAGGAGCAACTTATCAACGGATGATGCAAAACTGCCTCGGGAGCCAAATAGGACGCAACATCCAAGTGTACATTGATGATGTGGTCATCACTACAAGAGAGGAGCAATCTTTAATCAGCGACTTGGCAGAAACCTTCGACAACCTGAGCAGGTACAAGCTTAAGCTTAACCCGACAAAATGTTCCTTCGGCGTATCAGCAGGACAACTTTTGGGATTCCTGGTATCAGCACGAGGAATAGAGGCGAACCCAGAGAAGATTCAAGCAATTTTAACAATGGGAAAACCCACGAAACTACACGACGTCCGAAAACTTGCAGGACGCGTCGCGGCATTAAGTCGTTTCGTTGCTCGATTGGGAGAAAAGGCGCTTTCTTTCTATGCACTTATGAAGAAATCAGATGATAAATTTGAATGGACAGAAGAAGCAGACGCGGCTTTTGCACAGCTGAAAAAAGTGCTTTCCACGCCACCAGTGCTGGTCGCACCAAAAGAAAAAGAACCACTATTACTCTACATTGCCGCAACTCATTAGGTGGTGAGTACAGTATTGGTAGTCGAAAGAAGTGAAGAAGGAAAAGCCCACGGCGTCCAGAGGCCGGTATATTTCATCAGTGAAGTGCTATCCCCGACAAAACAGAGGTACCCGCATTATCAAAAGCCCGCATATAGTGTTTTTACAACTGCACGAAAATTGCGATAGTACTTTGCGGTGCACCCAATTATAGTGGTCAATGAAGCGCCACTATCGAACATATTGAACAATCCTTCAGCAACAGGACGTGTCTCTTTGTGGGGAATCGAATTATCTCCCATGGACATCACGTATGAAAAAAGAAAGGCAATCAAGTCGCAAATCTTGCCAGATTTCACAGCAGAATGGCTGGAGCTACAGAGCACGGGACCGCCAGATTTATCGAGTGTCTGGACAATGTACTTTGACCGCTCTAAGAGAGTACAAGGCGCAGGCGCAGGAGTAATCCTAATATCGCTGCATGGCGACAAGCTGAAATACGTCTTAAGGATGAGTTTTCCGCAGGCTTCTAACAATGAAGCAGAATACGAGGCTCTGCTACATGGAATGAAGATGGCCAAAGCATGTGGAGCAACTCGACTAAAAATATTTGGGGATTTAAACTTTGTCGTCCAACAAGTTATGAACAGATGCGACACAATCAATGACAACATGATGGCCTACAAGAACTTATATCACTACCTCGAAGGAACATTTGATGGATGCGAAGTCTCGCATATCAGCAGAAACAGCAATGAAGAAGCCGACACCTTAGCAAATATCGGGTCCCAGTGTTTACCCGTGCCATCGGGAGTATTCTGGAAGGAATAGTGGAAAGGTCAATAAAAAGTGTCAAAACTTCGACTACTACAGCAGGCTTGGGGACTATGCCGGAACCCGAGGAAGTCATGATGATAGAAGAAACCTGAATGCAGCCATATCTCGCATACATGATAAATAAACAATTACCAGAAGATGCAGTGGAAGCCAAGAGGATAACTCGACGATCAAAAGCGTTTGTCGTGTTGCAGGGTAAATTATACAAGAAGAGTATTACCGGTGTTTTGCAGCGTTGTGTAACGCCTCAGGAAGGACAAGCAATACTAAAAGATATACATGGCGGAGTGTGCGGCCATCATGCAAGTAGCAGGGCAATAGCGGCAAAAGCGTTCCGTGCAGGATTCTATTGGTTAACAGCCATCGAAGACGCGAAAGATATAGTCCGGAAGTGTGAAGCCTGTCAAAGATTCGCATCTCGGCCACATGCACCAGCAGCAGAGTTACAGCCAATACCATTGTCCTGGCCCTTTGCACAATGGGGCCTCGATATGGTGGGAAAGTTGCATAAATCCTGGCCAGGGGGACATGTTTACATGCTAGTGGCAGTCGATAAATTTACCAAGTGGGTGGAAGCAGCCCCGGTAACAACTCAAGATTCAATAGCAGCGATCAACTTCATAAAGTCAATAGTGTTCCATTTCGGCGTACCATATAGCATCATCACGGACAATGGGACAAACTTCACTTCAAAGGAATTCAAGAGTTACTGCGAAGGACTAGGAATCAAACTCAAATTTGCATATGTGGTGCACCCAAAAACAAATGGACAAGTCGAAAAAGCCAATGGCCTGATATGTAGTGGGATAAAAAAGAGGCTCTTAGCACCTCTCGAAAAAGCCAAGAGCGCTTGGGTAGATGAATTGCCCTCCGTTCTTTGGAGTCTAAGAACCACGCCCACCGCAGCAACTCAAGAAACTCCTTTCTTCCTGGTCCATGGCGCAGAAGCCGTGCTTCCAGTCGAAGTTACACACGAGGCTCCAAGAGTAACGGCATACGATGAAACAACATCAACAGAAGAATTGCAAGACGATGTCGATGCACTAGATGAAGCAAGAGATAAAGCATTAGAAAGAGCCACGCAGTATCAACAGAGCTGATGCTTCAGGTGAATGTGGCAACAGACAGTCCTTGTGCGTGGTGATGACCAGCCCGTTGGGAACCCCAAGAGGAAGGTATGATGAGTGCAGCGGCTAGTTTTCCCTCAGTTAAGAAACCAAGGTTTAATATCGTTCTTGAAGAAGAGAGACGGTGACGACTGAAGGTGATGCAGACTGGCTTAGTAACACTCCAACAAGGGCGCCGTTTACGACACTTGTTGACTCGTCTTCGGCCAGCAGCAACGCGGAACCTGCACACACACAAACAAATACTTTGTCCCCAACTTGCGATGAGGTTGTCAATCTCACCGGTTTGCTTGAAACAAAGGTTATGAGTGTATCGAGTGGAAAACAGTAGTAATATGCGAGTAAAGTAAACAGTGCGGGAAAAGTAAACAGGTGATTGCAATATGATTAAAATAGGACCTGGGTCCACAGTTCACTAGTGGTGTCTCTCCATAGATAAATAACATGCTGGGTAAACAAATTACAGTTGGGCAATTGATAGAATAAAGATAACGTGATATGTCAAGAAGATCACTATGAGATTTACTCTGGGCATTACAACAAAATACATAGACCGCCATCCAACTGCATCTATGACTAATAATCCACCCTCGGGGATATCATCTAAACACCCCAAAAGTATTAAGTTGCGAACAACAGATAATTGCATTAAGCAAAGTGTGTAATGTAAACAAAGCATATGCCCTTGAGCATATGAATGTTGTTTTCTCCCTAGTAGCAACAGCACATCTACCACCTTAGAGGTTTCTGTCACTCCCCCAGGTGAAATAGAGACATGAACCCACTATCGAGCATAAATACCCCCTCTTGGAGTCACTAGCAACTACTCGGCCAAGATAGCTACTAACAACGGAGAGCATGCAAGATCATAAACAACATAGAGATAACAAAAGATATAATTCAGTACATCAACTTAATCATAAACACCAATATTCATCGGATCCCAACAAACCAACATCATAGTATTACATAACGGTGATCTCAATCATGTAGGGCAGCTCATGAGATCTAAACATGAAGCACATGGTGGAGAAGACAACCATCTAGCTACTGCTATGGACCCATAGTCCAAGGTAGACTACTCACTCATCGCTTCGGAGGCAAGCATGGCGATGAAGAAGACCTCCGGTGGCGATTCCCCTCTCCGGCAGGGTGCCGGGAAGAGCTTCTGGACCCTCCCGATCTTCGGGTCGACGGCGGCGGCAGATCGCGATGTATTCTGGAAAACTGATCGGGCCCTTAGGTTTTTCTCGTCAGGGGGTATATATAGGCGAAAGGACGATGTCAGAGGAGGGACCACGGCCCCTCACGTGGGCCCGGCGCGGCCAGGGGGGTGGCCGCGCCGCCCCTGTGTGTGGGGGCCACGTGGCCCCCCTCCGTCAGGTCTTCGGATGTTTGGGAGCTTCCCCGTAAAATATGACTTCAGGAACTTGTTTCGTCCAATTCCGAGAATATTTCCTGTGTATCACTTCTGAAACACAAAAACAGCAGAAAACAGGAAACTGGCACTGTGGCACTTCGTTTATAGGTTAGTTCCGGAAAATGTATAAAAATGCCACTAAGTGTAACGAAACAATAGGCAAATGGTGTAAAAACAAGCATGGAGCATCAAAAATTATAGATACGTTTGAGACGTATCAAGCATCCCCAAGCTTAACTCCTGCTCGTCCTCGAGTAGGTAAGTGATAACAAAGAATAATTTTTGAGGTGACATGCACCTACACAATCTTGATCATATATGTAAGCATTGATGAGCTGGGATCAATAGAACTTAAAACATGGGCATGAAAGATATAATCATGACAATAAGAACTTAGCAACCATGTTGTAAACATGCAAATGAACACAAACAAAAGATCATGATAATGAAACAATGAAAGTCAAACGTGTGTTCAAATCATAAGGAAAAACATACAAAAGGTTTTCAGCTTGTCCTTCAAAGAGAGCAAAACATAAATGCATAGGACACCTCAAAGTTTAAGAGGGCGACTAGATACAAATAATTTAAGAACAAGTGAAACCAATAATATGAGTCAATCAATGAACCTTGGGACAATGCATATCACACTAAGAATGACAACTATGCTCTCTTAATGGTGCATAAAGAAAGAAGGTGGTGACTCAACATAAAAGTAAAAGAAAGGCCCTTCGCAGAGGGAAGCAGTGATTGCAAGTTTTATAACCTTCAAAAATTATGGTACTTACCGGCTTTGAGCTCTCATTGCCCCCATCATAAGCATCTTGAATGGTTAAAGTTAATGCGAGAACAATTATGATGCATATGCTTGACAAATCATAAGTTGAAAACCTCGTGTCCCGTGAATACGAGTACCCAAACCATGCTAATTTACTTAGAGTCCCAAGCAAGGCTCTTGTCATTGTAAGTATATGCATATCATTGAGAACCGCCAATGGGGTACCTCCGTGCCCGATGACATGGAACAAGCCCACACCAAAATG
Source organism: Dactylis glomerata (assembly GCA_007115705.1). NCBI lineage: Eukaryota > Viridiplantae > Streptophyta > Magnoliopsida > Poales > Poaceae > Dactylis > Dactylis glomerata. The sequence continues at coordinate 1,418,096 of QXEO01000522.1, forward strand.
ACAGGACAAGCAGACAATGAACACCTCGACATCTCTTTTATTTGCTATATTGTTTAGCTTTTTATTGTGAGATGCGTCGTCGAATGTTCACCATGGGTATGCTGGAAATTTCCACCATGAATTATGCATGGCTTAGATTGGCGGCCCGGCGTTTCCCTAACACATATAAAAACTCCATGATCCTCACAAGATTCCCAATTCATTTCACACAGCGGGCATCCATAAACAAAAGATCACGATATCAACTCAAGTAAGAAGTGCGATGTCGAAAGCTTGCCCCATGACAGCATGGCTGGGCTAGAATCCAACTTACAACTTGCAAGCATAACAACTCAACATAAAAGACCACAATGTCAAAATTTTAAGAACAGGAAAAAGTAAAGTGTGCCTTCCGGTTCGTGAGAGCTTTACTGACCGAATTTCGCATAACACTGGTAAGAGTTTAATTTGAAGAGAATATAAAAGCAAGTCAAATTTACTTGGAATAGCAAATTGCTAGTAGGTATGTATGGTGGACACAATGGAAAACTTTGGCTTTTAGGAGTTGGATGCACGAGTAGAGCTCATACTCAGTACAAGGTGAGGGCTAGCAAAAGACTGGGAGCGACCAACTAAGAGAGCAATAATGGCCATAATCATGCAAAGAGACAAAGCGACATTAAAAGAAGCATACGATGGCATCAAAAGTCAAAAACTAAATGATCATGGAGGCTAATGGCGACTTTGGAAGAGTCTAACATGTGTGAGCATGCGCCAAGTCAACCCAAATAAAGCATCAAGGAGAAAACCAAAATAATGCTTCCATACAATAAAAACAACGCATGATTTTTTCAAAGGCTCATTAAGCAATCTCAGTTATTTGAGACAAGTCATGCTACAGCAAAATCACTAAGCATACTATCAAAAAGACATCAAGCATGACATGAAAAAGCCTAAGCCGCAGTCTACACAAGCTCCTTCTTGTACCACTATTTTGCACAAAGCTTTTTCTCTTTTCCAACACCATTTGAAATTTTTATAAACACCTCTTTTGATGAAAACCAATAAAGACCAGAGGCAAAAATACACCTTGATGAAAAGATATGACAAGATCTGAACGCATATCAAGGCGAAAACGAAAACCAAAAGCAGTAGCAGAAAAAGTAGAACGCTCGATTTTTAATAAGAGTGAAAACTAGAGCGTTCTTTGCAAATGAAAACGAGTACATCTCCTCCAAAGGAAATTTGTTGGGGTCCAACCATTTATTGCAGCAAACAAACAAACTAAACAAACTAAGAAAACTAAAACAACTGACGCTCCAAGAAAAACAAATAGTGCATGAAGCAATAAAAATATAGTGTCTTGAAAGGTGACCTGATTTTTGCCGATGAAGAAGGGGTGCCTCGGGGCATCCCCAAGCTTTGACGCTTGTACTTCTTGGATATTTCTTGGGGTGATGCATGGGCATCCCCAAGCTTGAGCTTTTGTCCATTCTTCAACTCATCTCATCATTCTCCAATCCCTACACTTGAAAACTTCCTTCATACAAAACTAAACACAATTCTATTAGCAACATTAGTGTAAGCATAAAATATATTCAACCTCTTTTAGCTTCAGGTTTCAACCCAAAACCACCACATATAAAGTATATACTACTGTAGCAACTTCCACAAGAGTTCCATGATAAAAAAGAACTCAAAAGAAAGCGATAAAGTGGCAAAAACAAATATTGGCAGAAATCTGTCAAAACTGGACAGCTGATAATGGACGAATTTTTGAGGGATTTTCTGTTGCTCAAATCAAAAAGTGTTCAACTAAGAAAAGTTTGGATATAACCTGGGGCATATGCACAAGAAATAGCAGGTCCAAAAGATAAACAGAGAATTTTCACGAATTTTTACGGTGCAGCACCGAAAACAGTTTCAGGACAGCAATAACCCCAAATCTTTACCTCACTCAAATTAGAGGCTTCTCTTGGCACAAAAACGAAATAAACAAGATAAGGAGCGGTCATTACAGTAGTAATGACTTCCAAGACTCAAATAAAAGAAAAAAGTACTGAAAAGTAAACAATGGGTTATCTCCCAAGAGTGCTTTTCTTTAACGCCTTTGAGCTAGGCGCAGAAAATTGCGAATCAAGTAATATCAAGTGATGAAGCATCAAGCTCATAATTTGCTCTAAGAATAGAGTCAAAAAGTAATTTCTTTCTTTTCCTAGGGAAGTGTTCCATACCTTTCTTTAGTGGGAATTGATACTTGATAGTGCCTTCCCTCATATCAATAACTAGCAAGGTGACCCGCGCATTTGCGCGGCTAGATGAGATATTGTTTTCAAGGCAGTAATTTTTCTTAGTTTACATAATTTTCATTTGAATTATGTTAAACTTGTGGACTTCGCTAAGAAAATCAACGAAACATAGTGATTTATCCACATCCATTGATGTGTCACGTGGAGGACTAAAGGATTTTGACCCTTTGTGATAGAAGAATAGGCTTTTAGAAAAATCCCTTCCTTCATCTTCCTTGCTTACCCGGTCCCTAGTGTTCAATTTTCATAAAAGAAAAAAAATCTGATAACAACTAAATAAAAATAGCGGTGTTTGGTAGTTAAACATCGTGGTTTCTTCCCCGATTGCCTCATCATTGGCCATAAGAATTTTTTTGTTTGTTTGTGGAATTTCATGCTTCTAGATGATTTCATGCATGCTTACTTATCTTGTCTATGTTCACAATATATCGAGAGCAAAGTATTTTCATTCACCAAAGAATTTGAAATCCTCTCTTTGTCTCTCTAGATCTCTATCTCTCTCTCTCTCTCTCTCTCTTGACTTGTGCTTTTATACTATCCCATTGTTAATTATCAATCTCTTTTGCATAGTTAGGGAATCCTCAATATCCTTGGAAGGCATGAATAGAACATAATTGCATGTGAGAAACAGATGTTTTTGAAAACAAAGTAATTTTAGAAATTTGATATTTGATTAGAACGAATAGAAAAACACAACATTTTGTTAAAAAATAGTCAAATTAAAGTTAAAACAAACATATGCAAACGTATTTTTTGGTAACCATGCAACTTATGTCTTAGTGATTTTTCCACATCCATTGATGTGTCACGTGGAGGACTAAAGGATTTTGACCCTTTGTGATAAAAGAATAGGCTTTTAGAAAAATCCCTTCCATCATCTTCCTTGCTTACCCGGTCCCTAGTGTTCAATTTTCATAAAAGAAAAAAATCTGATAACAACTAAATAAAAATAGCGGTGTTTGGTAGTTAAACATCGTGGTTTCTTCCCCGATTGCCTCATCATTGGCCATAAGAATTTTTTTGTTTGTTTGTGGAATTTCATGCTTCTAGATGATTTCATGCATGCTTACTTATCTTGTCTATGTTCACAATATATCGAGAGCAAAGTATTTTCATTCACCAAAGAATTTGAAATCCTCTCTTTGTCTCTCTAGATCTCTATCTCTCTCTCTCTCTCTCTCTCTCTTGACTTGTGCTTTTATACTATCCCATTGTTAATTATCAATCTCTTTTGCATAGTTAGGGAATCCTCAATATCCTTGGAAGGCATGAATAGAACATAATTGCATGTGAGAAACAGATGTTTTTGAAAACAAAGTAATTTTAGAAATTTGATATTTGATTAGCACGAATAGAAAAACGCAACATTTTGTTAAAAAATAGTCAAATTAAAGTTAAAACAAACATATGCAAACGTATTTTTTGGTAACCATGCAACTTATGTCTTCAGCGGTGTCCTTTGTGCATAAAATCTGAAAACATTTTTAAGTGGAACGCGGAATTACAATGTTTGCATAAAATCTAAAGACATTTTTTCTTTTTTACATAGACCATACAAAATATCGGTTTCCACGAAACTTCACAAACACAGTTAGATTGTAAATATGTAAATGCATTTTTTATATTTCGAAATATGTATTTTTGGTAGATGGGGCATATGCACCCTAGAGCCAAATTGAATTTTTGTGTAATTTGCAATATTTCACTGTAATTTTTATTTAATGTATGTTCCACACATATGGTTTTCATATAGTAGGCTCTTTCTATGGATTATGTACGAAAATAAATACAATTACAAAATTTCCTGTTTCTTATTTTGAGTTTTATTGGAACTCTTATTTTGAGTTCTTTATATAAATTACAGTTGTGGTCTAAATCCAACTTTAAATCATATAGAACTTATTTAGAACTAGTCATTAACCCGTGCCCTGCACGGGCTAGCCACTTTGAAAACTCATGACACACAGTCTGAAAACTCCTACTGCTTCATACTACACATATAAAGTTTTTATAATATTGCTTTGCAAAATCTTATAGAAAATAGAACAATGAAATATTGTTAATTATGTTTTAACTATTTATTTTAATTCTATTGGTGTAATGATATATAATATTGTCTTTGTTCTAATACAAAGCAAGAAACAATATGCAACTAAAGTGTTGATTAATTTGCACTATTATAATGTGATCAACAAAGTAATAGAAGCTCATACTTTTCTCTCGTTTCTCTCTGATAATCGAATATAAAAATATATGTACCTTTTTTTGATATCTTGCATGATTTGATTTCTCAAAAATACATGTGAATAAATCAATAGCTTAAATAATAAACCTGCCATATGGAGATCTAAATTTACACACGCTTCTATATGAGATGGACGACATGTAGCTCACTTATTAACAAAATTCATTAATTGGCTTCGTTCGAACTTCTAGAAATTGTTCTAATTAATAGTAGGAACACAATGGTCAAAGACTCAAATTTCCTGATGAAAGCTACTACCAAATTATTAACTGTATTGACAATCCCAAAATTGTGTATTATTTGAATGGATAGATCATGCTTCAAAATTCTAATAGGAGATTATATATATTAATTTTTATGGGCAATATCATTATGCAGTTGATCAGAAAGTTCAGTTAGTGCATGTGCTATCCTAAATACTCCCTCCATACTGGATTACAGGGCAAATACTTACTTCGAGACAAACTTTGATCTTTAATTTTTGTTAAGAAAATATAAGATATATTATATAAAATGTTTTAACTATTTATTTTAATTCTGTTGGTGTAATGATATATAATATTGTCTTTGTTCTAATACAAAGCAAGAAACAATATGCAACTAAAGTGTTGATTAATTTGCACTATTATAATGTGATCAACAAAGTAATAGAAGCTCATACTTTTCTCTCGTTTCTCTCTGATAATCGAATATAAAAATATATGTACCTTTTTTCGATATCCTGCATGATTCGATTTCTCAAAAATACATGTGAATAAATCAGTAGCTTAAATAATAAACCTGCCATATGGAGATCTCAATTTACACACGCTTCTATATGAGATGGATGACATGTAGCTCACTTATTAACAAAATTCATTAATTGGCTTCGTTCGAACTTCTAGAAATTGTTCTAATTAATAGTAGGAACACAATGGTCAAAGACTCAAATTTTCTGAAGAAAGCTACTACCAAATTATTAACTGTATTGACAATCCCAAAATTGTGTATTATTTGAATGGATAGATCATGCTTCAAAATTCTAATAGGAGATTATATATTTAATTTTTATGGACAATATCATTATGCAGTTGATCAGAAAGTTCAGTTAGTGCATGTGTTGTCCTAAATACTCCCTCCATATCGGATTACAGGGCAAATACTTACTTCGAGACAAACTTTGACCTTTAATTTTAGTCAAGAAAATATAAGATATATTATATAAAAATTATACCATTGGATTCATATTCAAAAGAGCTTTCCAATGGTATAATTTTTATATCAAATATATCAGATTTTTTTGACTAAAATTAATGACTAAAATTTGTCTTAAAATACATATTTGCCCAATAATCCGGTATGGAGGGAGTACTCATTAATGATTCAGATGATAGAACCTCGGTTTAATAGACAGTTTAATAAACACGTGCTTGCCATGTATACTGAACAATCCAGCAGCCTCCTCTCATCCCTTGATTTGTCGCATGTAAAGGATTACCGTCATATAAAATCATCACTGAATAGACATGTATCTTATTAATTATGATCTGTTACTTCCACCATGAACTTCACGTTATTGAATAAGAAGGGTTAGGGAAAGAGTCAAAGAAAAGAATTGAACAGTATCAATTAGTAGGAGTAAGCTGTGATGTTGCTTACCATGGAGAGTATGCATATGACTTCCTCTACCGCTGAGGACACCGCTTGTCCGCTTGATGAATCCCGCTTGTCCGCTTGATGAATCGGCAGCCGCGATTTAAACGTGGGACATTGAAACAATGGCAAATCAATAGTTACTGAGCAGCTCATGAAACTAATTGGAAAGAGAGAGTCGTTTGCTTACGTTTTACAGGCAAGAATACTCCCAGCACCAACGTTTCTGTAGATGTTAGGCGGCTTCTCCTGTTTTCCATGTTTGACCAACGTAACACAAATCCGATGGAAGCAATTTAGGAGGTGGGCATGAAGGCTGGATCCAAGCCGCGCCGCCGCGCCATAGTCTTGGGGACGATTAGATCCGTTTTCCGTTTTCTTCTTTTTTTACGCGGAAAAGAGTCACGCGGGTATCACATCAACAGCGCCTTGGCGTTCCATCAAAGGGCTACAGAGCCATTGTTTCCAGATCAGACGGATTAAATATTACTAACCCTTAGGATTAATATGGTGGCTCCTTTGGTGCCTCCAATTAGTAAATATAAGATTTGCTCCTTATTCATCAATATGAAGTACATCAGTCGTCTGCATGCACAATGCGTGCATCACATGTTAGCTTTACAACATGAATGAACCTGTTTGAGTCGACTTGATGGATTTGGCTGTCCGTATAAACATTTAATTCATGGATTTGGTCCCTAATTAAGCTGTAGTCCACACTTTGATCGGAAACTCAGCAAAGCTCGAACAAATGCAAACCGAGGTGGAGATGCCGGTCACCAAATCCATTACTGCTGTTGCGCTTTGGCTGCTCAAGTCACATGGCTGAATCGATACTAATAACCACGTGCTCTTCTGATGTTGCCTGTCCTCGCTCGATCGCTAAATATCTAGTCCGCGACCAGCTACCAGCTGAGGCGTGCTTCAGCTCTTGCTTGGACGAACCTTGGATGGGATGCCACACTTATTAACCGTCGACAGGTACAACTCCTCAGCCATCGACGATCTGCAAATTACGTGATGGAACCGCTGCCAAGGGCTGATCAATCTCGGCTAAGAACACGAATGTCGCGCTTGTCGAATAAAGGTGGAGGCCTGACGATTTTTTTTGTGTGTGTCTGCATATGCACGCCAAGAACAGCTATGGAATCCTTGGCGTATTTGCTTGCACATATATACTGTCGGCAGAGCCCCACGGCGATCGATCTTAATATCATTGCTAGGTATCAATCGAATCGACGCATCCTAAGCTGTGTTGCAACGACCAGATATAGAGCGGAGACGGAGAGGAGGCGGCGGCTGCATCATCACCGTGCATCCAGGACTCTGTTTTCTCTCTCTTTGAGATGCATCTAGGCTTCGAGTTAAAAAGTGCATGAGACGTGAGCCTAGTAGTTTCCTAGTCCTTTGTCTGAACGGTGTTGTATACGCATACGTTTCCTGCATTGTATGTGCGTACGTTTCTGTTGCCTTCGTTAATCTGATGTATCCGTTAATCTGATACGTCCGTTATTGTTGCACAATCTTTGAGTAATCTGAGCCATTGGTTGTTAGTTGTTTTAATAATATAATAATAGATAGCACCTACAGTTCGAAGAAAGGGTCTTCCCAAAATAATAGGACATGAAGCATGGCATTCAACGTCCATAACAAGAAAATCAACGGGAACAAGGTTATTGTTAACCACAATAAGAACATCATTAATCCTTCCCAAAGGTTTCTTCTTAGCAACATCAGCAATAGGAACATCAAAATAACACTTTTCAAGCGGTGGTAAATCAAGCATGTCATAAATCTTTCTAGGCATAATAGAAATACTAGCACCTAGATCACATAAAGCATGGCAATCATAACCATTAACATGCATATCAATGATGGGTTCCCAACCATCTTCTAAATTCTTGGGAACAGAGGCTTTTTGCTTCAACTTTTCATCCCTAATCTTTATGAGAGCATTGGTAATATGCTTAGTAAAAGCAATATTTAAAGAACTAGCATTGGGAGTCAAAGCAAGCTTTTGCAAGAACAAAATAACTTCAGATATATTGCAGCCATCAACATCAAAATCATTAAAGGAAATAGAGCTATCATCTCCCACACTCCGAAAAATTTCAGCACTCTTTTGAGAAAAAGTTTTGGCAGTTTTAGGTTTTTTTGCACAAGGAGTGGGAGTTTTCTCTACACCAATCAAAGTAAGAGGGTTGCTATCAGTAGGAGCAACATCATTAGAGGTAGTAATAGTACATACCTTCATCTCTCTAGCCATCTCATCTTCTCTTTCCCACCTGGCATGCAATTCCGCTAACAATCTAATATTTCTATCAATTCCAACTTGGGTAGCATTAGCGGCAGCAACAATATTGCTCACATTCACATCATTAGGAAACACTTTTAATTTCAGAAGTTCAACATCATGAGCAAGGCTATCAACTTTAGAAGCAAGAATATCAATTTTGCCTAACTTTTCCTCAACAGACTTGTTAAAAGCAGTTTGTTTACCGATGAAGTCCTTGAGCATTACCTCAAGCTCGGAGGGCGCGGCCCTAGTGTTGTTGTAGGAATTACCATAAGAATTACCATAACCATTACCATTGGTAGAAGGATACGGCCTATAATTGTTACTAGCAAAATTGTTAATATAAGCATTGTTGTTAAAATTATTATTTCTAATGAAATTCACATCAACTTGCTCTTCTTGAGCAACCAGAGAGGCCAAAGGAACATTATTAGGATCAACATGAGTCCTATCATTAGCAAGCATAGCCATAATGGTATCAATCTTATCACTTAAGGAAGAGGTTTCCTCAACAGAATTTACCTTCTTACCTTGTGGAGCTCTCTTGGTGTGCCATTCGGAATAATTTACCATCATGTTGTCGAGTAGCTTTGATGCGGCGCCCAATGTGAGGGACATAAAAGTGCCTCCAGCAGCTGAATCAAGTAGGTTCCTTGAAGAAAAATTTAGTCCTGCATAAAAAGTTTGGATAATCATCCAAGTAGTCAGTCCATGAGTGGGGCAATTCTTTACCATAGATTTCATTCTTTCCCAAGCTTGAGCAACATGTTCATTATCAAACTGAGTAAACTTCATAATATTGCTACGCAACGATATAATCTTAGCAGGAGGATAATATCTACCAATAAAAGCATCCTTACACTTAGCCCATGAATCAATACTATTCTTAGTCAAAGACAGCAACCAATCTTTAGCCTTTCCTCTCAAAGAAAAAGGAAACAACCTGAGCTTAATAATATCACTATCAACATCCTTATATTTCTGCATCTCACAAAGCTCAACAAAATTGTTGAGATGAGCTGCAGCATCTTCAGTACTAGCACCAGAAAATTGCTCTTTCATAACAAGGTTCAATAAAGCAGGCTTGATCTCATAAAAGGTGGTAGCAGGAACAGTTGGTGCAATAGGAGTGCAGATAAAATCACTATTGTTCGTGCTAGCAAAGTCACACAACTTGGTGTTTTCAGGAGTACCCATTTCAGCAAAACGAAAGTAAACAAGTAAAAACAGCTACCAAGGATTCTAATTTTTTTGGGTTTTTGATATAAAGCAGTGCAGGTAAAATAAATAAAGTAAAGCAAAACAAATAACAAAGTAAAGAATGTGTGTGCGAAGAACTCCCCTCGCAGAAGTCTTCTCTCTTCCCCGGCAACGGCGCCAGAAAAGTAGCTGATGCTTCAGGTGGATGTGGCAACAGACAGTCCTTGTGCGTGGTGATGACCAGCCCGTTGGGAACCCCAAGAGGAAGGTATGATGAGTGCAGCGGCTAGTTTTCCCTCAGTTAAGAAACCAAGGTTTAATATCGTTCTTGAAGAAGAGAGACGGTGACGACTGAAGGTGATGCAGACTGGCTTAGTAACACTCCAACAAGGGCGCCGTTTACGACACTTGTTGACTCGTCTTCGGCCAGCAGCAGCGCGGAACCTGCACACACACAAACAAATACTTTGTCCCCAACTTGCGATGAGGTTGTCAATCTCACCGGTTTGCTTGAAACAAAGGTTATGAGTGTATCGAGTGGAAAACAGTAGTAATATGCGAGTAAAGTAAACAGTGCGGGAAAAGTAAATAGGTGATTGCAATATGATTAAAATAGGACCTGGGTCCACAGTTCACTAGTGGTGTCTCTCCATAGATAAATAACATGCTGGGTAAACAAATTACAGTTGGGCAATTGATAGAATAAAGATAACGTGATATGTCAAGAAGATCACTATGAGATTTACTCTGGGCATTACAACAAAATACATAGACCGCCATCCAACTGCATCTATGACTAATAATCCACCCTCGGGGATATCATCCGAACACCCCAAAAGTATTAAGTTGCGAACAACAGATAATTGCATCAAGCAAAGTGTGTAATGTAAACAAAGCATATGCCCTTGAGCATATGAATGTTGTTTTCTCCCTAGTAGCAACAACACATCTACCACATTAGAGGTTTCTGTCACTCCCCCAGGTGAAATAGAGACATGAACCCACTATCGAGCATAAATACCCCCTCTTGGAGTCACTAGCAACTACTCGGCCAAGATAGCTACTAACAACGGAGAGCATGCAAGATCATAAACAACATAGAGATAACAAAAGATATAATTCAGTACTGCAACTTAATCATAAACACCAATATTCATCGGATCCCAACAAACCAACATCATAGTATTACATAACGGTGATCTCAATCATGTAGGGCAGCTCATGAGATCTAAACATGAAGCACATGGTGGAGAAGACAACCATCTAGCTACTGCTATGGACCCATAGTCCAAGGTAGACTACTCACTCATCGCTCCGGAGGCAAGCATGGCGATGAAGAAGACCTCCGGTGGCGATTCCCCTCTCTGGCAGGGTGCCGGGAAGAGCTTCTGGACCCTCCCGATCTTCGGGTCGACGGCGGCGGCGGATCGCGATGTATTCTGGAAAACTGATCGGGCCCTTAGGTTTTTCTCGTCAGGGGGTATATATAGGCGAAAGGATGATGTCAGAGGAGGGACCACGGCCCCTCACGTGGGCCCGGCGCGGCCAGGGGGGTGGCCGCGCCGCCCCTGTGTGTGGGGGCCATGTGGCCCCCCTCCGTCAGGTCTTCGGATGTTTGGGAGCTTCCCCATAAAATATGACTTCAGGAACTTGTTTCGTCCAATTCCGAGAATATTTCCTGTGTATCACTTCTGAAACACAAAAACAGCAGAAAACAGGAAACTGGCACTGTGGCACTTCGTTAATAGGTTAGTTCCGGAAAATGTATAAAAATGCCACTAAGTGTAACGAAACAATAGGCAAATGGTGTAAAAACAAGCATGGAGCATCAAAAATTATAGATACGTTTGAGACGTATCAAGAGCCTGCGAAACTACCACAGTAGTCGAGTTCGTCCGCGATCCTTCGTGGTGGGAGATCTAGTTTTGCGACTCAGGCAAGACAGCCACGACAAATTGGAGTCCCCTTGGGTGGGACCTTACATCGTCACAGAAGTGATACCAGGAGGAGCATATCGACTACAAGACAAGAAGACAGGAAAAGACGAGGGCAACCCGTGGAATGCGGAGCAGCTACGACGTTTTTACGCGTAGAGTAAATCTAGTGGTATCAGTAAAATTCGAGTTAAACCTTCTAAACCCAGAACATGAGGCCATAGGCCGGGTTCCTTGGGTTGAACTCGACGAAATTGTATAAAATATTTTTACTTCTCCACTCGGGGGCTTAAAACCCTCGGGTCGTACGAAAGAAACTTTTATCACGACATGGAGATCTTTTTTCACTATAAGGTTGTGTAGACAACCCGATATCCTTCAAAGCAATTGGTTCACAAAGAACCCGATATATATAAAGCGTACCTCAAAACAATGATTTATTTTCATGGTACTAATAAAAGCGTCAAAGCAAAGTACGAATATTCATTACATATAGCACAACAGCAAGGACATTATTACATATAAAGAAGATCCTAATGAAAGTGGACTTCAGCTTCATACTCCTTTTGGCACTGAGTGCCGTCATAGATCTTCACGTCGAACTTTGACGTGCCGATATGGAAGTCGAAGGTCATGAAGAAGCCTTGATGGATGTCGTGGTCTTCTGCAAACTGCGACCAGCCACCCTTAAAGTACTGCTCGCCGTTGCCATCATACCAAACCTCCACTTCGTATGGAGTCCCACTGCCAGATTGCTCACGGAGAACCGCTTCACGCAGTTCTCGCCCGTCCATGAACTTGGTGAAATTCAGCGGCAGACGCTGAATCTCGCAGCACTGCGCCATGGCAATGCAGAAGAAAGAGAAGATTCTGGGAGGAGCAGCAGGAGCAGCGGGAGCAGCAGGAGGAGGAGCACTTGGACCTGGGGCAGCGCCAGTCACCTTGGGCTTGTTTTTGCTACCAGGTGGACGGCCGGGACGACGCTTAACCGGAGCGGCCAATGGTGGTCCCGCGGCGGCCGGAGTTGTGTTGTTCTTGCTTCCACGAGGGCGGCCCCGACCTCGCGGCGCCACCAGAGAGCCAAGGTTCAAACTAGAACCATCTGCGTCAGCCATGTGGACAAGGGAGAAGGCTAGAAACCCTAGATGAAGAGAGAAGATGATGCGGCGGAGGAGGAATATGATTAGGGTTTTTACCCTTGCCAAAAGATGCTTTATTTATAAGCACGTATTATCGGGGCCCCGTGATAAGCAAGGCCCATAAACGTATTTTACAAAGGAGTTAAATTCTGCACATAGCAGACGATAAATACCAAAGGAGAAAAAAATAAGAAGGGAAGAGTGTGGTTGCACGGTATGAAAAACCTCGCCTTGGGCTCGGGGGCTTATAAACAGGGAAGAGTGTGGTTGCACGGTATGAATACTTGTAGCCAAGCATATGCTCAAAATTCACTTCGGGCCTGTTTGGTTCCCAGCCACAGTTTGCCAAGCCAAACTTTGGCAGCCACAAGTTATTTGGCTTGTGTTTGGTTTTTGCCACACTTGTAGTTTGCCACACTTCATTAATTATATGGCCCACTTGTCATAAAATTAATTTTCTTGCCAACTCTTGCCAAAGTTTGGCTTCCAATTTATTAGCCAGACTTTTTGTGGCTGCCACACTTTTATGGCTAGCCACACTTTGGCTTGGCAAAATGTGGCTAGGAACCAAACAACCCCGAAGTGAATTTTGAGCCTATGCTTGGCTACAAGTATTCAAACATAGCCTCGGGGGCTACTCCCATCGGGAGCGCTGAGCGCGCACCCGATAGAGGATGAGATAGTCAATATCGAAGATAAAGAAAGTATATCATGACAACTTCGACTATATAGTCGACAAAATGCAAAGGAGCTACTCCCATCAGGAGCGAATTGAAAGAAGTTAATTTAAGTTCGAATTTCTTTGATTTTATCAGTCAAAACTTGGCTGCGATATAAGATTCTTGAGTTGCGTTATCGCAATGAAACTCGAATGCCGTGATTTATCACAAAGGTAAGACCCCGGGATCCGTCCTGTGTGGCCTGGTATACGCACATGGATGCGCTCTGCTGGTATGTATCCGTGTCTACGACGCGAAGAAAATCCTGGTGGACGCACTGGGTACCCTGAGAATCACTGGGATTCATTCTTTGTAAGTCCTAAATGCGGCAAAAGAGTGGGTTTGACCGGTATCCCAAATTCAAGTCCAAGGGGATTGAATTTGAAGTAGGTGGCAAGTATCTGTTCCGGCAGTTAACTGACCTCTTGATCCGTCAGAGTTGTCAGGCTTGTTCATCAAAACCCCTTGCAAAAAAATTATTATCATAAGTTGAAAGACCAAGTCGAAGATTTGAAGATATGAAGAAATCAAAGAATTGATCAAGTCGAAGATTTAAAGATTAGAGATTCAACCCGAATCTGCAATTCTGGTAGAATCTCAGGGGCTAATGACAAGGGTATAGTTAATAGATCCCGTTAGTTGAGTACCCCTGAGGCCCGTTAAGCTAGGCCCAATTGTAATGATAGTCGAATACGAGTTCTTATCGTATGTCGATATTCTAATCTGTATTGAACCCTACCCGATCCTTGAGACCTGGCCACCTATATATAGGGGCCAGGAGGGGACGGTGTAGGGCAGATTGAAAGCAAGCCAGGTTGAACACCCAAGTTTACTTTCGATATACACTTATTTCGACTAACCTTTACCTTCAAGTTCGTCTGACGCCCTATTCTCCCGATCCTAAGTCCTTCATCTAGGACATTTGCCGAGTTAACCCTCGTCACATATCATCATTGAAAGGAACATGGATAACACTAATGGTACAACAACTATTAACCTCATAATTTTCAGAATCGGTACCAAAAAGATTTTCAATATTAAAAGTAGAGCGCTTTTACCAATCATGATCACTAACATAAGTAATAGGCACAAGAACGTCATCAAGTTCAGACTCATCAAAAATTATAATAGGAGCAACATGATTAGGGGAAGATACCGTTTCCTCTCGCTTTTTACTCCTCTTCTTGTTTTTCTTCTTCTTACTCTCTTCTTTATTAGGGAGAGGCTTGAAAGGAAGCTTCTCCACATAATCTGGTTTACTGACAGAAACAACGGAAGAAACTTTGGAGGATTCCTCCTCTTTATTAATAAGATGGAAACACAAATTAGAACTGTTATATTTTAGTAAAGCATCCTCTTTTATAACATTTTATATGTAAGTATTTGCGCGACAATCTTTAACACAATATAGATGACAACCACGCAGGATGCTAATAGTATCAAAAGCACTCATATCTACCAAAGAAGTTTTTCTAGATAAATCTTCACACCCCAAAAATAAGGTAAGCTCATGATACTGATTGAGAGTGATATTGTCATCACAATACAAACTTGCAGTACTCATTGGATTAGAAAGTGAAGGGTTTCGCAGCATAGTAAATCAAAAAATTCCTACGGATGCGAACAAGAAAGCCAAGATCTAATCTAGGAGATGTAATCAATGAGAGAGGTAGATGATATCTTCATACCCTTGAAGAAATCACACAGCGGAAACGTTCAACAGAACGTGGATGATGTAGTCGTACTAGCCTTCTCCTCCTCGCGATCCGATCCGATCCAACGCCGCAAGTGGCGGCGCCTCCGAGAGATGCACACGTATGGTGCAGTGACGTCTCCTCCTTCCTTGGTCCAGCAAGTATGGTGGAGAGATAGATTGGATCTGCAGCACGACGGCGTGGTGCTTATGGTGGAGAGTTTCTGCGGCAGGGCTTCGCCTACGCACAGTCGCGAGAGAGAGAGGTGGAGGGGTAGCAGTTGGACGGCGGCTAGGGTTGGAGTGGGGGGAGGTGATACGTCTCAAACGTATCTATAATTTTTGATGCTCCATGCTTGTTTTTACACCATTTGCCTATTGTTTCGTTACACTTAGTGGCATTTTTATGCATTTTCCGGAACTAACCTATTAACGAAGTGCCACAGTGCCAGTTTCCTGTTTTCTGCTGTTTTTGTGTTTCAGAAGTGATACACAGGAAATATTCTCGGAATTGGACAAAACAAGTTCCTGAAGTCATATTTTACCCGGAAGCTTCTAGACATCCGAAGAAGTGTCGGAGGGGGGGCCACCAGGGCCCCACACAAGGGGGCGGCGCGGCCTGGCCCCTGGCCGCGCCACCCCTGTGTGAGAGCCCCTGGCTCCACCTCTGACATCGCCCCTTCGCCTATAAGTACCCCCCGACGAGAAAAACCTAAAGCCCGATCAGTTTTCCAGAATACATCGCGATCCGCCGCCGCCGTCGACCCGAAGATCGGGAGGGTCCAGAAGCTCTTCTCGGCACCCTGCCGGAGAGGGGAATCGCCACCGGAGGTCTTCTTCATCGCCATGCTTGCCTCCGGAGCGATGAGTGAGTAGTCTACCTTGGACTATGGGTCCATAGCAGTAGCTAGATGGTTGTCTTCTCCACCATGTGCTTCATGTTTAGATCTCATGAGCTGCCCTACATGATTGAGATCACCGTTATGTAATTCTATGATGTTGGTTTGTTGGGATCCGATGAATATTGGTGTTTATGATTAAGTTACTGTACTGAATTATATCTTTTGTTATCTCTATGTTGTTTATGATCTTGCATGCTCTCCGTTGTTAGTAGCTATCTTGGCCGAGTAGTTGCTAGTGACTCCAAGAGGGGGTATTTATGCTCGATAGTGGGTTCATGTCTCTATTTCACCTGGGGGAGTGACAGAAACCTCTAAGGTGGTAGATGTGCTGTTGCTACTAGGGAGAAAACAACATTCATATGCTCAAGGGCATATGCTTTGTTTACATTACACACTTTGCTTAATGCAATTATCTGTTGTTCGCAACTTAATACTTCTAGGGTGTTCGGATGATATCCCCGGGAGTGGATTATTAGTCATAGATGCAGTTGGATGGCGGTCTATGTATTTTGTTGTAATGCCCAGAGTAAATCTCATAGTGATCTTCTTGACATATCACGTTATCTTTATTCTATCAATTGCCCAACTGTAATTTGTTTACCCAGCATGTTATTTTATCTATGGAGAGACACCACTAGTGAACTGTGGACCCCGGTCCTATTTTACATCATATTGCAATCACCTGTTTACTTTTTCCGCACTGTTTACTTTACTCGCATATACTTTACTGTTTTCCACTCGATACACTCATAACCTTTGTTTCAAGCAAACCGGTGAGATTGACAACCTCATCGCAAGTTGGGGACAAAGTATTTGTTTGTGTGTGTGCAGGTTCCACAACACCTTCAGTCGTCATTGTCTCCCTTCTCCTGTTCGATAAACCTTGGTTTCTTAACTGAGGGAAAACTTGCCGCTACACTCATCATACCTTCCTCTTGGGGTTCCCAACGGGCTGGTCATCACCACGCACAAGGACTTACTGCTCCCACGTCAACTACACGCCACAGCTCTTTTCTGGCGTCATCATCACACGAGTAGCAGGAGGCTGCGCCCCTGCCCCTCCTTATATAGGAGGCTGGCCGGCTGCCTTGGCCCCTCCTCCAAGCCCTAGGGCGGCAGCCTAGGAGGAAGAGTGGGGGGCAAGTTTCCCCCCTTCCTTCTGGAAGGTTCCCTTAGGGTTTCCCCTAAGGGCTGGCCGGCTGGGCCTTAGGGGCCTTGTGCGCCTGGCCCAAAGTGGCCAGGACACTTCCCCTTAGGCCCACATAGGCCTCGAACAAGTGGGCCCACATTGGTCCCACTCCAGAACCTTCCGGTACAATACTGATAAATTCTGAAATGATTCCAAAATCTAAAAACTGCTTTCCTTTATATGAATCTTATTCTCCGGACCATTCCGGAACCTCTCGTGATGTCCTCGATCTCATCCGAGACTCCGACCAAAAACTCATTAACCAATTATCCATTCTATCCTAGCGTCGATGCACGTTAAGTGTGTGACCCTACGGGTTCGAGAATATGCAGACATGATCTTCTATCAATAATCAACAGCGGGATCTAGAAACCCATATTGACTCCCACATATTCATCGATGATCATATCGGATGAACCACGATGCCAGGATTCAATTAATCCCGTATATGTATTCCCTTCGTCTCGCAATATTTTACTTGCCCGAGATTCGATCGTTGCTATCGACATACCTAGTTCAATCTCGTTCACAGCAAGTACTTTACTCGTTTCGTAATCTGATATCACTTTGTGATTAACTCAACCACATGCTTACAAGCCGTGTTGATATCGATTACCGAGTGGGCCCGAAGTATATCTCTCTGACTCGGGAGGGACAAATTCCATCTCGATACATACAACCCAACAAGTACTTTCCGATCACCTGAGAGACACCTTTATGATCACCCTCTCATAGGATGATATTTGATGACCTCAAAACTTTCTTCCGATACCAGGGAGTTGTATTATCTCATGGTCTAAGGAATACAATACTTGACATAGGAAAAAGCTTCGCAAAGATGAACACGATGACACGATATAATTGCTCTGCTTTATTTGGGTCTGTCCATCATATCATTCTCCTAATGATATGATCTCATTATTAATTGACAACTCATGTCTATGGTTAGGAAACCTTAACCATCATTAATCAATGAGCTAGTCCATAGAGGCGTACTAGGGACACGGTGTTGTTCATAAACCACACAAGTATTAAAGGTTCCACTTAATACAATTCTAGCATGGAATATAAACATTATCATGAACAAGAATTATAATAATAACATCTTTACTATTGCCTCTAGGGCATAATTCCAATAGTCTCCCACTTGCACTAGAGTCAATAATCTAGTTTATATCTGGCAACAATCTAACACCCATGGCATTAAGGTGTTGATCATGTTTTGCTCGTGGAAGAGGTTTAGTCAACGGATCTGTGATGAAGTTCCTGATCCAAACTCCTTCACTTGATGCTTCCGAAGCAGCCATGTATTCTGCTTCTGTTGTAGATCCCGCGATCATGCTCTGCTTGCAGCTTCTCCAGCTCACAGCTCCACCATTCAAAATATAAACGTATCCTGTCTGAGATTTAGAATCATCCGGGTCGGTGTCGAAGCTAGCGTCGATGTAACCTTTTACGACGAGCTCCTCATCACCTCCATAGACCAAGAACATTTCTTTAGTCCTATTTAAATACTTTAGGATGTTCTTTACGGCTGTCCAGTGTTCCACTCCTGGATCACTTTGGTATCTGCTCGTCAAACTAAGAGCATTGGACACATCCGGTCTAGTACATAGCATGGCATACATGATAGAACCTATGGCCGAGGCATATGGCACTTTGCTCATAGTATCTCTATCTTTTACCGTAGCTGGACACTGAGCCTTGCTCAATATCTTACCTGACAATATGGGCAATGAACCTTTCTTTGCTTTATCCATTCTGAACCTTTTCAGAACTTTGTCCAGGTATGTATTTTGGCTTAAAGCTATTAGGCGTCTTTGTCTATCTCTATAGATTTTGATGCCTAATCTATAAGCAGCTTCTCCTAGGTCTTTCATTGAAAAACATTTATTCAAATAACTCTTCACATCGTTAAGCATGCCGATGTCATTTCCAATAATCAATATGTCATCCACATATAGTACTAAAAATGTCACCGAGCTCCCACTCACTTTCTTGTATATACAAGCTTCGTAGCAATTTGGAACAAATCCAAAACTCTTGATCACTTGATCAAAATGAAGGTTCCAACTCCGAGATGCTTGCTTCAGTCCATAAATGGAACGCTGAAGTTTGCACACCTTATTAGCATCCTTAGGATTGACAAAACCTTCGGGTTGCATCATATACAACTCTTCATCAATGTTGCCATTGAGGAACGTAGTCTTGACATCCATCTGCCAAATTTCATAATCATGAAATGCAGCAATTGCTAATAAAATCCGAATGGACTTAAACATCGATACGGGAGAGAAAGTCTCATCGTAGTCAACACCTTGAACTTGCCGAAAACCTTTTGCGACAAGCCGAGCTTTATAGACAGTAACATTAACATCCGCGTCCGTTTTCTTCTTGAAAATCCATTTGCACTCAATGGCCTTACGGTCGCTGGGAGGGTCCACCAAAGTTCATACATGGTTTTCGCTCATGGATCCCAATTCGGATTTCACGGCCTCTAGCCATTTCTCAGAGTCTGGGCTCATCATTGCTTCCTCATAGTTCGCAGGTTCATTGCTGACTAACAACAAGGCGGTTAAGACAGGGTTGCCATACCATTCAGGAGTGGCACACGACCTTATCGACCTACGAAGTTCAGTAGTAGCATCGTTTGAAGTTTCATGATCCTCGTCATTAGCTTCCTCTCTTGTTGGTGCAGACGGCACCGGAACAACTTCGGGTGCTGCGCTACTCTCCAACTCGAGAGAAGGTTCAATAACCTCGTCTAGCTCTACCTTCCTCCCACTCACTTCTTTCGAGAGAAACTCCTTCTCAAGAAAGGATCCATTCTTTGCAACAAACACTTTGCCTTCGGATCTGTGGTAGAAGGTATACCCAATCGTTTCCTTAGGGTATCCTATGAATACGCATTTCTCCGCTTTGGGTTCGAGCTTGTCCGGCATAAACTTCTTGACGTAAGCTTCGCATCCCCAAACTTTAAGAAATGACAACTTAGGTTTAGCACCAAACCATAGTTCATACGGTGTCGTCTCAACGGATTTATATGGTGCCCTATTTAAAGTGAATGCAGCGGTTTCTAATGCATAACCCCAAAATGATAACGGCAAATCTGTAAGAGACGTCATCGATCGCACCATATCTAATAGAGTTCGATTCCGGCGTTCAGACACACCATTGCGCTGTGGTGTTCCGGGTGGCATGAGTTGCGAAACAATTCCGCTTGCTTTAAGATGCGTGAGAAAATCATAACTCAAATATTCACCTCCACGATCGGATCATAGAAATTTAATTTTCCTGTTACGATGGTTTTCCACTTCATTCTGAAATTCTTTGAACTTTTCAAACATTTCAGATTTATGTTTCATTAAATAGATATACCCATATCTACTTTAGTCATCAGTAAAAGTGAGAAAATAGCGATATCCACCGCGCGTCGAAACACTCATTGGTCCGCACACATCGGTATGTATGATTTCCAATAAGTCCGTTGCTCGCTCCATTATTCTAGAGAACGGGGTTTTGATCATCTTGCCCATGAGGCACGGCTCGCACGTGTCAAATGATTCAAAATCAAGAGACTCCAAAAGTCCATCAGAATGGAGTTTCTTCATGCGTTTTACACCAATATGACCTAGACGGTAGTGCCACAAATAAGTTGGATTATCACTATCTACTTTGCATCTCTTAGCCTCAATGTTATGGATGTGCGTTTCATTACTTTCGAGATTCAGAAGAAATAAACCATTCACAACAGGTGCATGACCATAAAAGATGTTATTCATATAAATAGAACAACCATTATTCTCAGATTTAAATGAATAACCGTCTTGCAATAAACACGATCCAGATATAATGTTCATGCTCAACGCAGGCACATAATAACATTTATTAAGGTTTAAAACTAATCCCGAAGGTAAAACTAAGGAGAGCGTGCCGATGGCCATCACATCAACTTTTGATCCATTGCCAACGCGCATCGTCACCTCATCCCTTGCTAGCCGCCGTCTATTCCGTAGCTCCTGTTTCGAGTTACAAATATTAGCAACTGAACCAGTATCATATACCCAGGCACTACAATGAGCGCTAGTAAGGTAAACATCAATAACATGTATATCAAATATACCTTTAATGGTGCCAGCCTTCTTGTCCGCTAAGTACTTCAGACAGTTGCACTTCCAGTGACCCTTGTCCTTGCAATAGAAGCACTCAGTGTCCGGCTTAGGTCCAGACTTGAGCTTCTTCTCAGCAGGGGCAACACGCTTGCCGCTACCTTTCTTGAAGGATCCCTTTGCACCCTTAGCTTTCTTGAAGCTAGTGGTCTTGTTGACCATCAACACATGATTATCTTCCTTGATATCCACCTCCGCAGCTTTCAGCTTTGCGAAGAGCTCAGTGATCGTATCAGTGGAACCAATTTGATTATGAGTAACCACAAAACCTTTGTAGCTAGGAGGGAGTGATTGCAGAACTCTATCAATCTTGAGCTCTTCTGGAATCTTGCAGTCCAGTTGCTCAAGGCGTTGAGTGTAGCCCGACATCTTAATGGCGTGCTCACTAACGGAACTCCCTTCCTCCATCTTGCAGTTAAAGAACTTCTCAGAGATCGCATATCTCTCAGAACGGGCTTGAGTCTGTAACATGGTTTTCAGTTCCTCAAGTATCTCAAAGGGCCCGTCGAACTCCTCAAAACGATTTTGAAGTTCCGGTTCCATAGCAAACAACATGGTACTCTTAATCACTCCATAATCATCTTTGCGTGACTGATAAACAGCTTTTTCATCAGCCAGCGCATCAGTAGCAGGGGCGTCACCTAGCGCTTTCTCAAGTACATAGGCTTTTTGTCCGCCAGCGAGAATGATTCTCAGATTGCGGAACCAGTTGGTGAAGTTAGACCCATTGTTTTTAAGCTTTTCTTTCTCAGCAAACACGTTGAAGTTGAAGTTGGACTTAGCCATTTGATCTACAACATTGCAAGTACAATTTTAGACTATGTTCAAGATAATTAGTTCAACTTAATCAAATTACTAGATGAACTCCCACTAAATTCAACATCCCTCAAGTTGTTTAGTGAACACGATCCAAATTCACCACACCTAATCCGATCTTCACGAGAAGAGATGTGGTTTCAATGGTGGACAACTAAGTGTCGATCATATCATTCATATGACTCATGTTTAACCTTTCGGTTCGTGTGTTCCGAGGCCATGTCTGTACATGCTAGGCTCGTCAAGTCAAACCCAAGTATCTCCGCATGTGCAAAACTGGCTTGCACCCGTTGTATGTGAACGTAGAGTTTATAGCACCCGATCATCACGAGATGCTTAAAAACGATGAACTTTCACAACGGCGCATACGAGGGGAGAACACAATTTTATCTTGATCTTTAAATGAGGAATCATCTTATAATGCTACCGTCGCAATCTAAGCAAAATAAGATACATAAAAGGATAAACATCACATGCATATAATTTTATGTGACATGGTATAGCCAATCTCCGCGCAATGATCTCCATCTTGTGCGCGCCGGCATGATCTCCATCACTCCACCATGATTGCCTCCACCACGAATAGCAACTACAACTATTGCTAACTACTTAGCGATAAAGTAAAGCTATTACATGGCGTATAAGAAGTTGACACGCAGGTCATACACAATTATAAAGACAACCATATGGCTCCTGCCGGTTGTGAACTCATCGACATGCAAGTCGTGAAGTATTACAAAACATGATCATTGCATACATCACATATATCACATCACATCTTGTGGCCATACCATATCACAAAACACTCCCTACAAAAACAAGTTAGACGCCTCTACTTTGTTGTTGCATGTTTTACGTGGCTTATGGGAGTAACAAGCTAAGAACGATTCTTACCTACGGAAAGCCACAACGGTGATATTATGGTTGCTAACATCCGTTGTAAATCCCATGACTACTATAGTGAGAGAAACTGGCATCCACCAGCCGCATGTGTGGAACAAGCCACACGTCAAGTGCGGAGCCGGTCTCGCGAACGAGGTCGCGTAAAGTTGGCCTGGACCGCTTCGATCTCACTATGCCGCACCATAAGAAATACACACAAAGAGGTTTGCAACAGAAAACATCAATGCCCACAACAAGTATGTTGCGTTCTACTCGTGGAACACATCTACGCATAGATCTAGCTCTGATACCACTGAAGGGTTTCACAGCATAGTAAATCAAAAAAATTCCTACGGATGCGAACAAGAAAGCCAATATCTAATCTAGGAGATGTAATCAACGAGAGAGGTAGATGAGATCTTCATACCCTTGAAGAAATCGCACAGCGGAAACGTTCAACAGAACGTGGATGATGTAGTCGTACTAGCCTTCTCCTCCTCCCGATCCGATCCGATCCAACGCCGCAAGTGGCGGCGCCTCCGAGAGATGCACACGTACGGTGCAGCGACGTCTCCTCCTTCCTTGGTCCAGCAAGTATGGTGGAGAGATAGATTGGATCTGCAGCACGACGGCGTGGTGCTTATGGTGGAGAGTTTCTGCGGCAGGTGATACGTCCAATTTGCATCACTATTTTATATCATAATTTGCTGTTATTCATTTATATATTTCATATGTAGACATGATACTTATGTTATTTCCTTTGTTTTCACATGTTTGATGATCATCGGAGGAGTTGCTGCCGGAGTCAGGATTCTGCTGGAAAAAGGACCATCAGGAGACCATATTTTTAAGATCAGGAAAATTCCAGAAAAATACCCAGAAATTATATTTTACCAGAAGACTCACGAAGCCAGAAGGAGGAGTTGAGAGGAGCCAGGGGGGCCCCACACGCCAGGGTGGCGCGGCCAGCCCCCTGGCCGCGCGGGCCCCACGTGAGGCCACCCTGGCCCACCTCTGGTCTATCCCCTTCACGTACATCATCGTCCCCGAAAACATAAGTCAGAGGGGTGTTCAGAGTTAGACACAGCCGCCTCTGCGGGGCGGAGAACACCAGAGAGAGAAAGCTCTCCGGTAGGGAGAAATCTGCTGGGGAAATTCCTTCCCGGAGAGGGGAGATCGTCGCCATCGTCATCACCATCGCACTGGACTTCATCGGGATCATTATCATCATCATCTCCATCACCAGCACCTTCATCTCCACCATCACCACGCCATCCCGCTGTAACATCTTGAGTTGGATCTTGTCATATTCATAGGGGAAACTTTCCCGGTGTTGATTACTCTTGTAGTTGATGCTATTGAGTGGAACCATTGAATTAAGGTTTATGTTCAGATTGTTATTTACCATTATTTCACCTCTGATCATGATCCATATGATGTCTTGTGAGTAGTTTGTTTAGTTCTTGAGGACATGGGAGAAGTCAAGATGCTAGTAGTGAATTATTGTTGAGAAATATTTAATGGTTTGATATTGTTGTGGTGCTATTTCACTAGTGGTGTCATGTGAACATCGACTACATGATACTTCACCATTTATGGGCCTAGTGAGATGCATTGTGTATTTGGCTACCAATTGTGGGGTTGCTGGAGTGACAGAAACCTAAACCTCCGTTGGGAAACCATTGCACCAGGGAGCGTAGGATCCTAGAGTTTAAGGCTGTGGTTAGATTTATCTTAATTACTTTCTTGTATTTGCGGATGCTTGCAAGGGGTATAATCACAAGTGTGTATTTATCCTAGTAAGGGTAGTGCGCTAGCACAGGTTCACCCCCATAACACTTACCAAACCAATAAATACTATTGGCTCTATGAAGCGAAAGCTCTTGACAGAAAACTCCCGTGTGTCCTCGAGAACGTTTGGTTATTATAAGAACACAACCGGCTTGTCCTTTGCTGAATAAAGGATTGGGCCACTTGCTGCAATTGTTACTACTGTCTTTTATTTACTCGCACTTTATTTACTCGTATTACCAAATACTCCTGAAAACCTGTTTGCTAGTATTTACAGTGATTCCTTGATCAAAACTGCTCATCAACACCTTCTGCTCCTCGTTGGGTTCGACACTCTTATTTATCGAAAGTACTACGATACACCCCCTATACTTGTGGGTCATCAAGACTATTTTCTGGCGCCGTTGCCGGGGAGTGTAGCGCTATTGAAGAGTGGAATTAGTAAAGGTAACCGTCACTGTGAGTATTTTTATTTTTTGTCTTTTATTTTACTCTGCTATGGAGAACTCTCCATTTGGTTTCCTTTTTGGAAACACATCTACTGCTGCTGCTGCACATGCAGAGGAATCACCACCACCACCTCCTGCTGAAATTGATCCTTTTAAAATACCTATGAAAATTGTTGGGCGTATTATGGATAACTGCTATTCAGGAGATTGAACTGTCCATCCGGGAGATCACTTATTATTTATACATGAATTATGCGAGTTGTACAGATGTGCAGGTATTTCACCAAGCCAGGTCAAGAAGAAATTATTCTCATTATCATTGAAAGGCAAAGCTGAAGAGTGGTATCGGCTACTCCAAGATGGTCCATCTATGGCATGGGAGGATATTGTGCGTCTCTTTTATTCCAAGTTTTATCCTCCAAGTGAAATTCATAAAGACCGTAACCGGATATATAATTTTTGGCCTCATGATGCAGAGAGTATTGCCCAAGCGTGGGGGAGATTGAAGTTAGTAATGCTCAAATGCCCCATTCATGAGCTCCCCAATAATATTGTTATTAATAATTTTTATGCGCGGCTTACTCTTCCTGATAAGGATTATTTGGATGCCTCTTGTTTTGGATCATTTACTCATATGAAAGAAGATGCTAAGTGGAAACTTCTTGACCGTATACAAGAGAATGCTGAAGGTTGGGAAAATGACAAAGGTAGGAAGTCAGGTATAAACTATGATTATGAATGCATTAAATCTTTTATGGGAACCGATGACTTTCATAGTGTTAGCGCTGCTTATGGTCTTGATTCACAAATTCTTGCTAATTGTCTTAAGGCCTTTGCCTCTTATATTGATGTTCCAAACAAAGATTGGAACAAATATCATGCGCCTTATAAAGATTCTATTAGTCATATTCCTGCTGCAGCTACTGAAGTTTGTACTGTTGATAGCATTGTGCCTGAACCTTATTTTGAGAAGACACCTTTCCCTGCTAAGGTAAAAAAGTATTCTACTTTGGTAAGTGTGTCTAATAAAAGTACTAAGAAAGCTGCAGAACCTGATGAGCAAATTACTATTAAGTCCCCTGTAGCTATATTGAAGGATCTTGTTACTAAAGATGTAGGGGATGAATATATTCTTTTTTGTGAAGATGCTTCTAACATTCTTTCACATCCTAAAAAGCACAGGAAAGCAAGTGTTCCGGTTATTTCTGTCAGGATTGGAGATCATTGCTATTATGGTTTATGTGATATTGGTGCTAGTGCAAGTGCTATTCCCTTAGAGCTTTACAAAGAAATCATGCACGAGATTGGCGCTTGTGAACTTGAAGATATTGATGTGGTTGTTCAGCTTGCTAACAGAGAGACAGTTTGGCCTCTTGGTATTGTCCGAGATGTGGAAGTTCTTTGCGGTAAGACTAAATACCCTACTGATTTTCTAGTACTTGGTAAGGAGGCTAGTAAAACTTGTCCTATTATTTTTGGTAGACCCTTTTTGAACACTTGTGGCGCAGTGATAGATTGTAAGAAGGAGAATTTTTTTACTAAGTTTAATGGAGAGTCTTATGAGTTTAATTTTTCCAAGTTTTCTAAGACTTCTTATGAAAACGACACGCCTAATGAAAATTTTCGAGTTGAGCAGCTTGCTTCTATTGCTCTTGCTCCTAATAATGCCTTGCAGCAATTCATGGAAGATCACGAAAGTGATGTTTTTAGCAAGGAAAGAGAAGAGATTGACGATATTCTCCTTCGTCAACCACCATTACTCAAGCATAATCTACCTGTGGAGGATCTTGGTACCACTTTGCCGCCTAAAGAAGATCCTGTGTTTGAATTAAAGCCTTTGCCTGATGACCTCAAATATGCTTATATTGATGATAATAAAATATATCCTGTTATTATTAGTTCTAAACTTTCAGGAAAGGAAGAAGAAAGATTATTGGAGATATTGAGGAAACACCGAGGAGCTATGGGATATACTCTTGATGATTTAAAAGGGATTTCTCCCACTTTATGTCAGCATGCCATTAATATGGAGAAAGATGCGAAGCCAGTTGTGGAGCATCAGCGCCGCCTAATTTCGAAGATGAAGGATGTGGTAAGAAATGAGGTATTAAAGCTCCTTGATGCTGGTATTATTTATCCTATTTCTGATAGTAGATGGGTTAGTCATGTTCATTGTGTTCCTAAGAAAGGAGGTATGACTGTTGTACCTAATGAGAATAACGAGCTTATTCCTCAAAGGGTAGTTGTTGGTTATAGAATGTGCATTGATTATAGGAAGGTAAACAAAGTTACTAAGAAAGATCATTACCCCTTACCGTTTATAGATCAAATGCTAGAAAGGTTGTCTAAGAAGACTCATTTTTGTTTCCTTGATGGTTATTCTGGTTTTTTCTCAAATTGCTGTTAAGAAGGATGACCAAGAGAAAACCACTTTTACTTGTCCTTATGGAACTTATGCTTATAGACGTATGCCATTTGGTTTATGCAATGCTCCTGCTACTTTTCAAAGATGTATGTCTGCTATTTTTCATGGTTTTTGTGAAGAAATTGTGGAGGTCTTCATGGACGATTTCTCCATCTATGGAACTTCTTTTGATAATTGTTTGCACAACCTTGATAAAGTTTTGCAGAGGTGCAAAGAAACTAACCTTGTTCTTAATTGGGAGAAATGCCACTTTATGGTAAATGAAGGAATTGTTCTTGGACATAAAATTTCCGAAAGGGGTATTGAAGTTGACAGAGCAAAAGTGGAGGCAATTGAGAAAATGCCTTGTCCAAGAGATGTTAAAGGTATTCGTAGTATTCTTGGTCATGCTGGTTTCTATAGGAGGTTTATTAAGGATTTCTCTAAGATTTCAAAGCCTCTTACCAATCTTCTTCAAAAGGATGTACCATTTGTCTTTGATGATGATTGTAAGGAAGCTTTTGAAACTCTTAAGAAGGCTTTAACTACTGCTCCTATTGTTCAACCACCTGATTGGAATTTACCTTTTGAAATTATGTGTGATGCTAGTGATTTTGCTGTTGGTGCTATTCTTGGACAGCGCGTTGATAATAAGTTGAATGTTATTCATTATGCTAGTAAGACTCTTGATGCTGCTCAGAAAAATTATGCTACTACTGAGAAAGAGTTTCTTGCTGTTGTTTTTGCTTGTGATAAGTTTAGATCCTATATTGTTGATTCTAAAGTTACTATTCATACTGATCACGCTGCTATTAGATATCATATGACTAAGAAGGATGCTAAGCCGAGGCTTATTAGATGGGTGTTACTTTTACAAGAGTTTGATTTGCATATCGTAGATAGGAAAGGTGCTGAAAATCCTGTGGCTGACAACTTGTCTAGATTGGAAAACATTTCTTTTGATCCTATTCCTGTTAATGATAGTTTTCCAAATGAACAGTTGGCTGCAATTAATGTAACTTCACGAGACCTTCCTTGGTATGTTGATTATGCTAACTTTATTGTTTCCAAGTATTTGCCTCCGACCTTTACAGCTCAGCAAAGAAGAAAATTCTTCTACGATTTGAGGCATTATTTTTGGGATGACCCACATTTATATAAAGAAGGAGTTGATGGTATTATGAGAAGATGCATACCAGAATATGAGCAACAAGAGATATTAAGAAAATGCCATAGCAGTGCTTATGGAGGGCATCATGCTGGAGATAGAACCGCGCAGAAGGTTCTACAATCAGGTTTTTATTGGCCAACCCTCTTTAAGGATGCCAGAAGGTATGTTTTATCTTGTGATGAATCTCAAAGAGTTGGAAATATTTCTAGACGAAATGAAATGCCTATGAATTACACTCTTGTTATTGAACCGTTTGATTGTTGGGGATTTGACTTTATGGGTCCTTTTCCTCCTTCAAAAGGCTATACCCATATACTTGTTGCTGTTGATTATGTTACTAAATGGGTAGAAGCCATACCTACAAAGAGTGCCGATGGTGAGACTTCGTTAAAAATGCTTAAGGATGTTATTTTTCCTAGGTTCGGAGTGCCTAGATATCTTATGACTGACGGAGGTTCTCATTTTATTTACGGTAGTTTTAGAAAGACTCTTGCTAAATATGATGTAAATCATAGAATTGCTTCTGCTTATCATCCCCAAACTAGTGGGCAGGTAGAGCTTTCAAATAGGGAGATCAAGTCTATCTTGCAGAAGACTGTTAATAAATCTAGGAAAAACTAGGCTAGTAAGTTAAACGACGCTTTATGGGCTTATAGAACTGCTTATAAGAATCCCATGGGTATGTCTCCTTATAAGATGGTTTACGGAAAAGCATGTCACTTGCCTTTAGAATTAGAACACAAAGCTTTTTGGGCAGTGAGAGAGCTTAATAGAGATTTTAAACTAGCCGGTAAGAAGAGGTTGTTAGATTTGAGTTCTCTAGATGAGTGAAGAAACGAAGCGTATGAGAATGCCAGACTTTTCAAAGAGAAACTCAAGCAATGGCATGATAAGAGAATTCTTAAGAGAGAGTTCCATGTTGGTGAGAAAGTTCTTTTGTATAGGTCTCGTCTCAGATTTTTTGCAGGAAAATTACTTTCTAAATGGGAAGGACCATATGTTATTGTGGAAGTGTACCGCTCAGGTGCTATTAAGATTGCTTCATTGAAAGATGATTCTACACAAGTGGTGAATGGGCAAAGACTCAAACATTATATTTCTGGAGATTCTTATAATGAAGATGTTGATGTTATTGAAATAGTTTCTCCAGAAGATTACATCCAAGACAAACTGCAGGAACCTGCAGAGTTCGCTTCCGAATAGGTAACAGTTCTAGTCAGAAAAGTTTCGCGAAAAGTTCTTCTTTTAATATTTTTGCTGTTTTTACTAAATATGAAAAATCACGAGATGAAAAATGGCAGGAAAAAGAGTCCGTGTGTGTCTCACACACGGGTGGCGCGGGGCCACCCCTGGCCGCGCCACCCCTGTGTGAGAACACATCGGAACTTGTTTCTGTCCCGTTTTCCTCCTGTGACTTCGTTTCGATGTATAATTTTCGTCTATTTAACCCCCCGGAGTCCCCGAGGTCTGTATATCGTTTTCTCGTCGTGTTTTGTTTCGAGCTGTTTCTGTCAGGAGTTGATCTTAAGCTTGGGGGAGTTATGGCCTCTTCAAGCGGTGACAAGGAGAAGACACCTCCGGAAGATGACACCAAAGATTTCCGGCTGAAAGAAGAAGTTGAAAGCGAAGACGAGGAGGAAGATCAAAGTCCAAGGCCGAACACCGTGATTGCCAGCATAGGGGTGGTGACAGATCATGACAAGTTCAAGAAGAGTGCTCGCATAAGGACCGGAGGGGGTGTGCCACGTCACACCTTATCTCCACGGACATCTCCGCCAAGCCAAAACCCTTTCCATACTCTAATTCACGAACATCAGTTCCAAAAGGTGCCCAAATCACGATTACCCTCTGGCTGGGATATAGATCGTTCTAACAATGCAGGGACAGGGAGCTCCAAGAGTGAAGAAGGATGGGGAAATAATTCCAAGAGCTGGGATTCTCTTGCTGACAGGTTCATGAACCGTGTTGAGCACAATTCCGAGATGATTCGTAACCTCGAGTACAAGATTGATGATTTGAAGGACTTGATTGAGAAGCTTATTAGAGATTATCCACCGCCGCCACCAAAGGAGTAATTCATCATCGGTATAGGCATCCCCTTGGTTTGTTCCAAGCTTGGGGGAGTGCCTCGGTATCACATCATTACCTTTCGCTCATTTACTTTTCAAGTAGAGTCTTATCATGAATAGAGAAGTTATCATATAGAATAGTTTGCAGTTGGAAGTATCCTCCTTAGTTAGTTATCTATGTATCCCTTGGTGTGAGTTGCGGTAATGAAATATTAATGAGAAGTTTTATCGTTTACTTTTCGCACACTTTATGTTACTCTACAATCTCTCTTATGTGACTAGTCTTGTTGATTGGTATTGGTATCACATTGGAAGCATGAGTAGATTTAGTTGGTTTTGGCAAACCTAGCTTGGTCAGTAGCAACTTTACCTTGAGGTTTGAGTAGAAAAGAATAAAGAAGTGCTTGCAGTTTCATCACTTCAGTTTTCCCTTATGTTTGGCTTACAAGCATTGTTATTCTTAAAGTTAAAATCATTGTACCTTCAAGGGAGTTTGCATGATTGTTCTTATTATATGTATGTTTGTTTGTTTCATGCAACTCTTATGCTTGCTACCCAGCCTTGCTAGCCAAAAACCTGTACTGAGAGGAAATACTTCTCGTGCATCCAAATCCCAAAAACCAAGTTACTTCCAAAAAGTCCACTATAAATTGCTATGCATGGTATTTTAAGCCATTCCAAGTAAATTTTCATGTGCTACCTTTCAAAAACCTTCAAACATTTCTCATTTTGTGCCACTGTTTTTAGCTCATGAGGACGTAGTGGATGGGTTTGTTATCTTCCATACTAAATTAAGTACCCTTCGACTAGGCAGCTTCATCTGCTCGTCATTAATTTTGCAAGGGAGCTGGTCAGACCATTATAATCTTAAAAAGAAAAAGAAAGAAAAAGGCACTCCTCCAATGGATTGTGAAAGTTGGTCGGCACCCGATGGAATCGGTTAGCCATGGTTTGAGAAAGGAAAAGGTGGGGAGGAGTGCAAAGCTATAAAAGAGCACCAAAGTGCCAATTAATCAAACATCTCAGAACCGCTCTCACTTGTTTAGTATGGAAGATATCAAGACCTCCGTTGCTAGTCGTTGACAAAAGCAACCACCTCTCAAAATAACTTTTACCTCTGTTTTACAAATGAAAAGCTCTAGCACATGTTTAATCCCTGCTTCCCTCTGCGAAGGGCCTATCTTTTACTTTTATGTTGAGTCAACCTATTTCCCTCTATCTCAAGCAAGCATTTGAGTTGTTATGTTTCACTCATCCATATGTTGATCCGTTTAATCATGTTTACTATCTTCCTTGTTTTGTATAATGCTTTTGTCTGAAGGAATATATCTTTGAAAGTTTTCTTTGAACGCAAAAGTTTATTTTGTTGAGCATATAGTCTTTGCTATATTAGCTCTGTTTTAAAAGGCTCCGTTTAAAAGAGAGAATAGTTTGTTCTCCATTCTTTGACCAAGAACTAAGGTTTGCCATTGCTAATTAAAATTTACTTTGTGCATCTTTACATGTGATTCCCTTTTACCTATTGCAAGTCTATATCTTATAAAGGGAAGTTGCTGTCTATTATAATTTGTGCCTTAGTGAATGTGATGCTTCTTGTCCGTATTTTGATTGTCGACACTTCACTCCATAAACCTATGGTCATGTTTACCGAGTTTAGTTTTCGCTTGGGGACAAGCGAGGTCTAAGCTTGGGGGGGGGTTGATACGTCCAATTTGCATCACTATTTTATATCATAATTTGCTGTTATTCATTGATATATTTCATATGTAGACATGATACTTATGTTATTTCCTTTGTTTTCACATGTTTGATGATCATCGGAGGAGTTGCTGCCGGAGTCAGGATTCTGCTGGAAAAATGACCATCAGGAGACCATATTTTGAAGATCAGGAAAATTCCAGAAAAATACCCAGAAATTATATTTTACCAGAAGACTCACGAAGCCAGAAGGAGGAGTTGAGAGGAGCCAGGGGGCCCCACACGCCAGGGTGGCGCGGCCAGCCCCCTGGCCGCGCGGGCCCCACGTGAGGCCACCCTGGCCCACCTCTGGTCTATCCCCTTCGCGTACATCATCGTCCCCGAAAACCTAAGTCAGAGGGGGGTTCAGAGTTAGACACAGCCGCCTCTGCAGGGCGGAGAACACCAGAGAGAGAAAGCTCTCCGGCAGGGAGAAATCTGTCGGGGAAATTCCTTCCCGGAGAGGGGAGATCGTCGCCATCGTCATCACCATCGCACTGGACTTCATCGGGATCATCATCATCATCTCCATCACCAGCACCTTCATCTCCACCATCACCACGCCATCCCGCTGTAACATCTTGAGTTGGATCTTGTCATATTCATAGGGGAAACTTTCCCGGTGTTGATTACTCTTGTAGTTGATGCTATTGAGTGGAACCATTGAATTAAGGTTTATGTTCAGATTGTTATTTACCATTATTTCACCTCTGATCATGATCCATATGATGTCTTGTGAGTAGTTTGTTTAGTTCTTGAGGACATGGGAGAAGTCAAGATGCTAGTAGTGAATTATTGTTGAGAAATATTTAATGGTTTGATATTGTTGTGGTGCTATTTCACTAGTGGTGTCATGTGAACGTCGACTACATGATACTTCACCATTTATGGGCCTAGTGAGATGCATTGTGTATTTGGCTACCAATTGTGGGGTTGCTGGAGTGACAGAAACCTAAACCTCCGTTGGGAAACCATTGCACCAGGGAGCGTAGGATCCTAGAGTTTAAGGTTGTGGTTAGATTTATCTTAATTACTTTCTTGTATTTGCGGATGCTTGCAAGGGGTATAATCACAAGTGTGTATTTATCCTAGTAAGGGTAGTACGCTAGCACAGGTTCACCCCCATAACACTTACCAAACCAATAAATACTATTGGCTCTATGAAGCGAAAGCTCTTGACAGAAAACTCCCGTGTGTCCTCGAGAACGTTTGGTTACTATAAGAACACAACCGGCTTGTCCTTTGCTGAATAAAGGATTGGGCCACTTGCTGCAATTGTTACTACTGTCTTTTATTTACTCGTATTACCAAATACTCCTGAAAACCTGTTTGCTAGTATTTACAGTGATTCCTTGATCAAAACTGCTCATCAACACCTTCTGCTCCTCGTTGGGTTCGACACTCTTATTTATCGAAAGTACTACGATACACCCCCTATACTTGTGGGTCATCAACAGGGCTTCGCCTACGCATAGTCGCGAGAGAGAGAGGTGGAGGGGCAGCAGTTGGACGACGGCTAGGGTTGGAGTGGGGGGAGGCTGCGCCCCTGCCCCTCCTTATATAGGAGGCTGGCCGGCTACCTTGGCCCCTCCTCCAAGCCCTAGGGCGGCGGCCTAGGAGGAAGAGTGGGGGGCAAGTTTCCCCCCTTCCTTCTGGAAGGTTCCCTTAGGGTTCCCCCTAAGGGCTGGCCGGCTGGGCCTTAGGGGCCTTGTGCGCCTGGCCCAAAGTGGCCAGGACACTTCCCCTTAGGCCCACATTGGCCTCCGACAAGTGGGCCCACGTTGGTCCCACTCCGGAACCTTCTAGAACCTTCCGGTACAATACCGATAAATTCCGAAACGATTCCAAAATCCAAAAACTGCTTTCCTTTATATGAATCTTATTCTCCGAACCATTCCGGAACCTCTCGTGATGTCCTGGATCTCATCCGAGACTCTGACCAAAAACTCATTAACCAATTATCCATTCTATCCTAGCGTCGATGCACGTTAAGTGTGTGACCCTACGGGTTCGAGAATATGCAGACATGATCTTCTATCAATAATCAACAGCGGGATCTGGAAACCCATATTGACTCCCACATATTCATCGATGATCATATCGGATGAACCATGATGCCAGGATTCAATTAATCCCGTATATGTATTCCCTTCGTCTCGCGATATTTTACTTGCCCGAGATTCGATCGTTGGTATCGACATACCTAGTTCAATCTCGTTCACAGCAAGTACTTTACTCATTCCGTAATCCGATATCACTTTGTGATTAACTCCTTAACCACATGCTTGCAAGCGGTGTTGATATCGATTACCGAGTGGGCCCGAAGTATATCTCTCCGACTCGGGAGGGACAAATTCCATCTCGATACATATAACCCAACAAGTACTTTCCGATCACCTGAGAGACACCTTTATGATCACCCTCTCATAGGATGATGTTTGATGACCTCAAAGCTTTCTTCCGATACCAGGGAGTTGTATTATCTCATGGTCTAAGGAATACAATACTTGACATAGGAAAAAGCTTTGCAAAGATGAACACGATGACACGATCTAATTGCTCTGCTTTATTTGGGTCTGTCCATCATATCATTCTCCTAATGATATGATCTCATTATTAATTGACAACTCATGTCTATGATTAGGAAACCTTAACCATCATTAATCAATGAGCTAGTCCATAGAGGCGTACTGGGGACACGGTGTTGTTCATAAACCACACAAGTATTAAAGTTTCCGCTTAATACAATTCTAGCATGGAATATAAACATTATCATGAACAAGAATTATAATAATAACATCTTTATTATTGCCTCTAGGGCATAATTCCAACAGAAAGGTAACTATTATGGCCTAAGCATTGAAAATTAAATGACCCTTTTCATGGCAAAGTTCACAAATAAAAGGATAAAGGGCACAAACCTTTTCTCCAAGCTCATCTAGAGCCTTGTCCCACATTCGGGTTTCTTCATTCCTGTGGTGGATACAAAAATCTTCCTTGTCGTGACTCTGTTCACGGGGTCTAAGTACTCCACAAAAATTAACATGCTTATAAGAAATGGTACTTTCAGAAGTTTGAGCATGTTCATTGCAATCATCAATAACAATTTCATTTTTCATGCAGGTGTCTTTAAAAGGTTCAGGATACACATCCGCATTTCCTTTAGGAACATTAATATGGGAAGCAAAGGCTCTAAAACAATCACCCATAATTTGAGGATCAAGACCATATTTAGCACTAACTCTTGAAAATCAGAAGTTTCAGCGAAAGACTTAATGCAATCATACTCCTAATTTACACCTGATCCTTTACCTTTGTCGCTATCCCAATCTTCAATATTGCTTTGAGTTGTTTCAAGAAGATCCCACTTGGTGTCAACCTCCTTGCTTGTGAAAGACCCATCAAAGCATGCATCTAGATAGTCCTTGTAATATCCTGAAAGCCTTGCATAAAAATTATTAATAATAATATTACGGGGAAGCTCATGAATAGAACATTTGAGCATTAGTGACTTCAATCTTCCCCACGCTTGGGCAATGCTTCTCCATCATGCGGATGAAAATTATAAATATAATTCCTATCTTTATAAACCTCACTAGAAGGATAGAATTTAGAATAAAAGTGAGGTACAATTTCCTCCTAGTCAACAGGTCGGCCATCCTTCAGCGTTTTATACCATTCCACAGCTCTGCCCTTCAGTGATAAAGAAAATAGCTTCCTCTTAACTTGGTTCATCGAAATACCTACACACTTGAACAACTCCCATAATTCATGTATAAAGAGCAAATGATCACCGGGATGGACAGTTCCATCCCCTAAATAGCAGTTATTCAAAGCACGTTCAACAATTTTCACAGGTATTTTAAAAGAACGAGGATCACAAACATCATTAGAATCATCACATATGGGAGATAAAATATCATCAGAGCAAATTTTCTCCACTAAAGCTGGGGAACTAAAAATATCATGCTTAACAAAACCAGCTTCCCCAAGCTTAGACCTTTCTATGGTATTAGCAACAACGGTATTCAAGGAATTCATACAAATAACATTGCTATGCGAATAAATCTCCAAAGGTTTTTCAAGCACTTCAAGTCTTAACTCAGGAAAGATACTATAAAACTCTTTATTTTCCATTAAGCCTAACTAGTGAAAATATAAACAAGAACCAAAAAGATATAATTGTAGAATCTAAAGGAAATAACTTCGAGTACTCACCAGCAACTAAAAGACTTAGTAGCCAAAGAATGTGAGCACCTTTTACCTTACCTCCCCGGCAACGGCGCCAGAAAAGAGCTTGATGTCTACGCACACGTCTGTTCTTGTAGACAGTGTTGGGCCGCCAAGTGCAGAGGTTTGTAGAACAGCAACAAGTTTCCCTTAAGTGGGTCACCTAAGGTTTATCGAACTCAGGGAGGAGGAGGTCAAAGCTATCCTTCTCAAACAACCCTGCAATTATGATACAGAAAGTCTCTTGTGTCCCCAACACACCCAATACACTTGTCAGATGTATAGGTGCACTAGTTCGACGAAGAGATAGTGAAATACAAGTAGTAGTGATGATTATGAGTAGTAAACGTAATCTGAAATAAATATGGCTGCGAGCAAACATGTAACAAAACTGAATGTAAACGGTATTCAATGCTTGTAAACAAGGCCTAGGGATCATACTTTCACTAGTGGACACTCTCAACAAAGTAACATAATTGAACTAATAGACACTAAATTCACTATGCCACTCAAAACTATTCTCCAATGGATAACAAACACTAATCATTCGTAGGGCTATGAAGCACTCCTCAAAGTTCGCATTTCCCCAAACTAGATTGCCCCTCACTGTCACCATGAGCGCACTAGATGGTTCCAACAAATACCAACAATAGTAGACACACTACCATAAAGACACACATAATGCGCACACACCTTCACAGCATGGTACAAGGTGTCTTGGAGATTACAATAATAAAGCATGGGAGTAGCATAATATCTGAATAATAGCATCTACCAATTCAACTAGATACAAAGCTCACGATCACATAAAGATCACATCATGGGAGAGAGTGGTGAACCACATAGCTACCGGTACAGCCCTCAGCCCCGGGGGAGAACTACTCCCTCCTCATCATAGGAGACATCGACGTTGGTGGAGATGGCGGTGAAGTCGATGGAGACGGTGGAGGAGGTGACGGTGTCGATGGAGATGGCTCCGGGGGCACTTCCCCATCCCGGCAGGGTGCCGAAACAGAGACTTTTGTCCCCCGAAATTCGTCGGTGGCAGTGGTGGAGCTACAGGACTTCTTCTCGAAAAACACCAATCGTTTTAGGGTTTTCCTTTGGAAGGATCTTTATAGGCGGAGGGGTGGCGTCAGGGGGCCACCAGGGGGCCTAACCACCCCCTGGCGTGGCCAGGAGGGGGGGCGCGCCAGCCCCTGGTGAGGTGGCCCTCTGGCCCCTCTCCGGCTCTCTTTCGGTCTTCGTCCTTCGTCCGGGAAAAATAGGAGTTTTGGTCCTTGTTTCGTCCAATTCTGAGAATATTTCCTGTGTAGCTTTTCTGAAACACAAAAACAGCAGAAAACACACAGGGAACTGGCACTGTGGCATCTTGTCAATAGGTTAGTTCCGGAAATCACATAAAAACAACACGAAGTGTAAACAAAACATGAAGCAAATGGTGTAAAACAAGCATGGAGCATCAAAAATTATAGATACGTTTGAGACGTATCACCCGCCAAAACTGAAGAGCCAAAAATGAAGCGTTTGTTTCTATGACTGATAAACATTTGTGACATGTAATCATGATTTCTAAAATATGTTGTCGCACGATGTTATTACTTTTCACGAACATGTGTACCAAACTCTAGCTAGTTTGCTCTTAAGCTTGTGTGATCTCAATATATACCCTATGTATGCTAGTTATTAGGTTTGTTAATTAATTGTATTCTTGCATGCATGCTTTAGCCTATTTTGTTTTTATTGACTAATTAATGCTATGTCTCGCGTATTATTATCTATGAAATCTCTTGTGATATCTTTGGTTTAAAGATGACGACGAGGTGGTACATCGTGTTCGAGGGTAAGGTTCCAGGGGTCTACGACAAGTGGGAGGACTGTTTCAAGCAAGTGAACAAGTTCAAGGGCAACAGCTACAAAGGATACAAGACTAGAGAGGAGGCGGAAACTAGGTACAGGAACTATCGGCGAGGGAGAGAGGGGCGGAACTGTATGAAGACATGCTTCATCGTTATCCCCATCTTGCTCATGATTTTGCTCATTGTGTATGTGATCTTAGTTTAGATGACTACCGGCACCGGTGGCGGCGATATGCATGCATGCCTAACTAGTTAGCTCGATATAGACTTGTATTTTGGGTAATAACATGACAATTGTGAACTAGTTAGCTCGATGAAGACTTGTATTTGTGTAATAACATGACATTTGTGATTGTACTAATGTGACTTTGGCCGATACTTCTAATATGATGAAAATGACTATATTTATATATTGTTTTTTACATATATACCAGTAATATACATGTATATCTTATGTGCTATATACCTGTATAATTACTTCGAAAAAATCATAGCTGTAGCATACATATATAGTATTCTGCGGCGTACACAGAGACGCCACCACTGTATACAAGTCTGTGGCATATAGGGTTGTACGCCATGGCTACGATACCTACTAGTGGCGTACAGGCCTGTACGCCACGGCTACAAAACACACCCATGGCGTACAGCACTGTACGCCACTAGTGTGTCTTGTAGCCGTGGCGTACAAGCATGTACGCCACGGGTAGGTCTCGTAGCCGTGGCGTACAACCTGTACGCCACGGGTAGGCATGTACTAGTGGCATCTTACCGGTGGCATATAGAGATACGCCACGAATGACCAAAATATGTACGCGACGGATGGGCTTTTCCCTAGTAGTGCTAGTGCCAGAAGAGAGCTTTGAGGTCATCAAACATCACACTATGAAAGGGTGATCACAAAGGTGCCTCTCAGGTGATCGAAAAGTACTTGTTGGGTTGTATGTATCGAGATTGGGATTTATCCCTCCTGTGAAGGAGAGATATACTCTGGGCCCACTCGGTAATCAATATCATACACCGTTTGTAAACACGTGATTAATGATTTTAATCACAGGGTGATATTGAATTGCGGAACAAGTAAACAGTACTTGCTTTGAACGAGATTGAACTAGGTATGGCGATGTCAATGATCGAATCTCAGGCAAGTAAAATATCTCGAGATAAAGGAATTCGTATACGGGATTAATAAATCCTGACATCGTGGTTCACCGTAATGGTCTTTGTTGAATGCATGTGTGGGAGTCAATATGGATTTCCAGATCCCGTTGTTGATTATTGATAGAGATCATGTCTACATATTCTCGAACCCATAGGGTCACACACTTAACGCTCATTGATGCTAGGGTAGTTTCAGGATTTATGGAAAGTGTTTAGAAGAGTTACGGAATTGTTCCGGAAAGAGGATTAATCATTTATTAATTAATTGAATTAATAAATATTAATACATATATTTATTTATTGGAAATAAATAAGGACTAAAAATTAGTCCATAAGTAGTTTTACTAATAGGCTTTTTTTTGAAACAATACCATAATATATTAAAGCAACGAACAATACATGGTAAAGATATATAAGCTGTCTCCAGCGATTAAAAAATAAAGTATAAGAAAAAACGAGCTAATCTTCGAGGCCTTCAAACTCTTCTTCTTCCATGACACAATCTTGTATTTTCCTGAAGCCAGCCAAAAGATAATGGCACAGATATCAAACCTTAAACCTGTAAATAACAATAGTAGTTCTCCTTTTTTTAATTTGAGCCGCAGTGCCAAGGCTACGTGCACGCACGCAACTATTAAAACAATCATACCACATCGGCAAGAGTACCAACACCAGTATTCCAGGGAAGAGAAACCGAACAGCCTTGTCAACGTCGCTGGAAAGCCGAGGGTACGAATCACCATTGTCGAAGACGTAGCAGTCGGGACAAATATTGCAAGGATAACCCTCCTCGCGGCAACCAGGAGAAACAATCCAAAACCGATCTGGCAAAGCAAGATCTTGAAGACCATACCTAAAAACTGTAATCTTACAGCACCATCATTGACGCCGGGAAGAAGATCTCGTCGCCGAACGAAGAGCTGAAGATCACTTATTATGGACGATGACATCTCCATTGACGTAGAAGAAAATGAAGATGGCTACCAAAATACTAACCTAATCTTAGGAGAATACTACTTTTATTGAAATCTCCACCCATAGATCAGGTTCTCCACCCCTCTTGACACCGACGAGGCCGGCCGGAGGAGGGGGAACCAATCTATGGTGGAGGCGAAGGCTAGGTCAAAGAGGCGGCGGCTGGGAGACGGAAGAGACGGATGGAAAGAACGAACTAAAGAGTAGCTTTAATTTACCAATTAATCAGAGTTTGTTTACGGGACGCAATAGTTTTGCTAATAGACTAATTTGTAGCCCATCTAAACAAACTACAAAAGAAAAGGAAAAAAGAAGAAAAGAAAAAGGAAGCGGCCACAATGGGCCGCACACAAGCATGCAAAGGGCCATGCTAGGCTTTGGCCGTGCGCACGCATGCACGAGGTTGAGCTTTGGCTCACGCCACTCATATGACGAGGCCGGCCAGAGTGTGGCCTACGTTTGTATCACGTGTTGACGAGATTGATCGATCAGATCGATCGAACAAGGCGGTCAACGTGGCATGCAAGTCAGCTTTTTGAAACCTGCGCCTGCCCCAAGTTTACTCCATACGGCCACTTATAAAAGGGCAGAGGACAGACACAGTTCGGGAACCTAATACCAAAAATAGTTTCAGCCCGGCGCTGTCCCTTCTTTTTATAGTTTTTTTTTCTAGTTTAACTAGTTCTTTTGCCAATCTTCTTCCACCTCACACGCATAGGTGAAGCTCTGCCCGCAGATACTCTCCATCATAAGAACCATGTCGTTGTGTTGCTGATCCCATCTACCACTCCATCACACCTTGCTGGACCGAGAAAGAGGAGTCGTTGTTGCGTTGTACGTGTGCAACACTTGGAGGCACCGCCCGTTTTGGCACTTGGATCGGATTGGATCGCGAGGAGGAGAGAGTAGTATGACTACGCCGACCATGTTCATCTGAACGTTTCCACTGTGCAATCTATAAGAGTATATATATCTGATTTCCCCGCTCGTTGTTTTGCATCTCGTAGATAGGATCTTGGTTCTCTCCTGTTCGTCTTCTTAGAATTTTTTTTGTTTTCTATGCTGCGAAACCTTTCAGGCCCCACTTTGGCCGCCACCCTAGGGCTGCCTTGGTGGAGGGGTTGGTGCTCCCCCTCCCCACTATATAAAGGGGGCCCCAGGAGGAGGGGGAGACACACAACT
This sequence comes from Dactylis glomerata, assembly GCA_007115705.1. NCBI lineage: Eukaryota > Viridiplantae > Streptophyta > Magnoliopsida > Poales > Poaceae > Dactylis > Dactylis glomerata. The sequence continues at coordinate 1,460,228 of QXEO01000522.1, forward strand.
ATAGGCCACGTGCCTCCTCTCCTCCTCCTGGCGAGCCACCCTCTCCACCACCACCTCTCTCTCCCATGCGTCCTCCCGAAGGGCTGCGTAGGATACTAGGATTGAGAACACACCACCGCTGCACGCCGTCATCCTGCGGAGTTTCTAGATTCCATCCAACACCGTCTACTACCGCAATCTCGGCTGGATCAGAGATTCCGGGGGTCATCACGATCACCGTACGTGTGCAAGTACGCGGAGGTGCCGCTCGTGTGGCGTCGGAGTCATTGCACCAAGTTCTTCAACAACCTTGACGTCGGCTTCATCGACATCTCTTGTGAGGGAGCGTTAAATCCCGCGTTCGGTCTTCAAGGGTATGTCACCGAACATCTGTTTACCGTTACAACATTACTAGTAGATAGATCCTTGGTCAATTTGAGGTTGCATAGAAATGAAAATTTTGTTATTTACATCGAACCCCAACACTACCATGTTGCCGGGGAGAATAAGCCTCTAGGGTAGGTGCTATACTAGGATGAGTAAGTGATGCATGTAAAATACATACATGAACTTTGCACTTTATTACTTGATATTCCAACATATTTGCAACTTATAAGATGCTATGTTCATGTTTTATAATGATTTCGGGGATTTTCCAAACAATCCCCCCTCTTTTGGTTCTAACTATGTTTTCAGAAAAATGTCTTTTTTTAGCGTTTTGGACTTTCTGGGAGCTTCGGGACTCCAAAAAGGGTCAAAGAGCACGGTTCAGAATTTTTGAGACGAACGTTGTGGGCTAAAGATGGAGACCAGGAGCCGAACAGGCTGCAAACGGGAAGCTCCCACGCGGTCAGATTCCCTGGCCGCATGGGGCATGTTTGTTTCCCCCTCATGGCTTCGATGCCGTCGATCTTTGTCCATGTGGCTTAGTCTTGACCTAAAACCTACTATAAAAGGGTCCCCCTGCTGGTCGTGAAGGTAGGCGGCGGAGAGATCAAAAACACTGAAACAGAGAGTCTGCCGGCTACCGCCGGAGGAGATTGGAGGGGGGAAACTCCGCCGGAATCACCTCCGGAAGGCTCCTCCATCCCCCCTCCGGCATCTCCATCAACACCACTGTCAAGATCAGCACCTCTCCATCACCATATACTGCAAGATCTCATCATCCCCACTATAATCTCTTGGAAAACATGATGTATGTAGCAATATACTCGTTTCCCATGATCTATTGTGTTCATATGTCCTTCTTTGAGTAGTAACTTGTTATTGGCAATTGTGAAATTCTTTGTTGATTGGTTGCATACAAGTTTGTTATCTTCTATGATGATCTTATGTACTGATATATGAGTGCACACATATGTTGGTGGTTGCATAAGGTTGTCACCATTGCATGTTTTGACAGGAGGATGAACGGACGAAGTACAGAAACCGTGTTAAAATCCTAGATGCTTGCTATGTTAATTCATGGTTAACTAACTGGGGATTCATATAGGAGACCTTAGAACTTAAGGCTATGGTGGGACTTTTATGTCTTAATAATTCTCGTGTGCACATTAACTTGGCCATGAGATCCATCATAAGGGGTTTAGTTCCTTTCATTGACTATACCTGTTTTGGCTCCTTCCTAGAAGAAACTTTAAAAGACTCTATTGAGCTTAACTAATTGTGACAACCACACATATTAAATAGAAATTTTCCAAGACAGTTACTCCCTTGAGTTAATCCACTTTACTTCACTTCGCTTTACTTTGTTTAATTTGCATTAGTTTTACTCCTTGCATTTTAATTTCAGCACCTATAGTTTGTAGCAGAAATCTCTTCACACATACACACATACACACCATATTTCCTAGCTTTGCATAGAAGGCCATATAAGTGGGTTATACGACTTTAGAGAATAGATAGTTTGCCTTCAGCTCCTCGTGGGTTCGACACTCAAATACTTATCGAATTGTACTACGGTGATCCCCTGCACTTGGGGTTATCAAGATACTTTTCTGGCACCGTTGCCGGGGAGCGTAGCGATAGGCTTCTATTCTTACTTGCATTGCTAGTTTATTTTTAGTACCTTGCATATAAATCTAAAACCCAAAAAAATTAGATAATGGATTATGATATGTGGTCTTTTCGCAAATATGTTGAAAGCTTGAATATTCCCTTGGGCACTGACTTTTTCAATGCGAGAAATCATGTTGAAAGTGCTAAGGAAGGAGATGACAAAAGCCTAATATTGGGGATGTGCATGCCACCCCAAGAAGAAGAGGAAAAGGAAGAACAAGTGGAGGAAGAATCGAGTAGCTACCCATCTCCTACACCCAGCAATGGTAATGAACACATTCTTACTAATGATGATCTTTTATTGTCTAGTAGTCCTCTATGTGGAACAATTATGACTAATATATGGGAGGATGAAATTTATATAATTGAGTTAGATGATCCATTAGGCTCATTAGATGATAATTCTTTATGTGGTGAATCTATTCAAAAATAATGAGATTAAGTTTACTTTTGATTCTTGCAACTATTATGAGAGAGGGAGAGATAAGAGCCCTCTTTATTTTTCCATGTCATTTAAAATGCAAGCTACTGATCATTATATGCATTATCTACCACTATGTTGTTGTTACTTATTTATATATGAAATGCCAATGCATAGTAAGAGACTTAGACTTAAAAGTAAATGGTTTAATGTTTTGTGGTGTGTTCCCTATGCTTTAAATTCCTATTGAGTTTTAGCACACCTTTATATCTTTAAAACATGTAAAATAACTTTACCTACTGTTTTCTAATAATTAGTTTAGTATTTTCACTTAATATAAAAATTTGGGAAAGTAAATGAGAAATATGAGCAATGGAGAAGTTGGGGTCGACCTTGAACATGTGTTGTTCATGTCAATGGAACCTTTGTAAAGTCTCTATCATTAAAAAAATTCCCGAAGCTAAAAAAAAATAGGGTGTGTATTACTACTGTAACATCACCTTTGTATCTTACTTTGTCACCGTTGTGCCAAGAATAACTCTTTTTGAGAGGTAAGATCAAACAATTGCAACTTACTGCCTAGAAAACAGATTCCTAAGCTTAACTGTAAAAAATGTTAAACATCACAGAAGCGGAATTGTGACCTTCCTTTTTACGTCAGCAATATTAAGTTATTATCACACATTTCATTAGTTCCAATTTTTTAAATTTGAGCAACGTAAGTGCCTCAGAAAATTTGATCTTTACAGGCTATCCAGTTTTTAACAGATTTTATTTCTACTATGCATTAGCCTCGTTATGTTTTTTTTGTGCGGTTCATTTTTATCAAAGAGCAATACAAAACCATAGTAACAGTAGCTAATGTTTATTTCATGATATGTCTTTGCTATACCTATTGGGATTTAACTCATGGAGGCACTAACCACTCTAATCAAGTTTCATGATGAGTTTTGCGTGAAAAGAATTTTCAAGTGGAAGAGTTGAGGGTGATGAACGAAGACCAAGAGGGAAAAACACTCAAGCTTGGGGATGTTACCCCTGGGCTCACACCACATATATCAAATAAGTACAAGAATTCCAGCTTGGGGATGCCCAATCCACCTCACTCTGACCATCTTGATAACAAGTAAGTAAGCCTAGCTATATGGCTTTAAAGAAAGCGCTTTGCGGGAGGCAACCTGACTATTTTTGTTTTGATTTTCTTTATGTCCTCTTGATGTAACAAGAGAATTTAGTTTTTTTTACTTCTTTAATTTTCAATAAAGTATCAAGTTTTACCCATTTTAGATTGAAAAACTTACCAAAATATTTGGAGCAGAAAATTCCTGCACGAGTCTGTTCACCGTATAAATTCTCTGATTTTTTCTGTAACTCAGATTGAGCTTAAATTTTAATAGTTGCTGCAAATTTTCATTCTCTGTATGCTCGTAAATTTTCATAATTTTATGAACTATTTAAGTAGGGTAATTAATTACGTTTTGCTGCTACTGTTTTTCTGGACAGATTCTGTCCTATTTTGTTTTATGCATTCTTTAAGCTTTGAAGTTGAATCTTTTTGATTGATATGAGTTTATGATAAATAATACAGCATTATATACTTGCTGGGCACTTTATATGCAATTTGGTATGGGAATTTCTTGAAGTAGGCATTCTACCTTTTATGCCTACTAATGTCACCCCACAGAAAAGAGATGGGAGAAAGTTTTGTGTTGAAGTTTTTTCATAGGGATTAGAGGATATGCACCAAGAGCTATCCAAGGATGGTAAAAACCATAAGCTTGGGGATGCCTGAGGCACCCCACTGAACCAATTATTCTCACGGTTTGCACACGTCTACTCTCTGTTTTTCGAGCAACATAAGATTTTCACATAAACTTGGAGCGTCTTAATCTTACATCCTTTATGTTAAATTTCATTTTGTTCATGTTGCCAAGACCATTATCAATATATATTTGCTGTAGAAATAAATTAAGTTGGATGCTATAAAATAAATTGGGTTTGAGATGTTGAAGTTGATTTAAAAAGAATACATATAGTCGCATGATTCATATGCTTTGAATGAATATTAATTTCCAAGTGCTTTTTGTAGGGCTATATTTTATTCATGTTTTGATGCTTGCTATTTATTTACATTGTTTAACATGGATTGATTAGAACTATGGACTCTTATGCATGCATGTAGACGGTCAACTTTCTCCCTCTTGCTAGCCCAAAAATAAATCCAACAAGATAAAACTTGTTTATCCAACTCCTTTGAACCAAGTTATTCCAGAGCGTCCACCATATCTACCTATTAGCATCATTGCTATTCCAAGTATATTTCTCATGCTTTATTGTTTTATTTAGCTTCCAAATTAAAATTCTTATGGTTATGTTTGCTATGAGAAAGTTAGTTAGTAAAGCTCTCATGAACTTGATGGCACATTTTATTTTCTTGCACATAATAAACTTGAACCATTGTGACCATCTTATGAAGTTGTGAGCTTGACAAAGTCTGATTTGGGAGTTAGCTCATCTATGTTGTCATAAGGAATGCTTTCAACATTGCACTTCTTATTTGAGTTGATATTGTGATCTTTTGTTTATGCATGCCCGCGGTGTGAAATGAATTGGGAATCTTGTGGGGATCATGGAGTTTGTATATGTGTTAGGGAAACGCTGGGCCGCCAATCTAAGCCATGCATAATTCATGGTGGAAATTTGCAGCATACCCATGGTGAACATTCGACGACGCATCTCACAATAAAAAGCTAAACAAATGGCAAATAAAAGAGATGTCGAGGTGTTCATTGTCTGCTTGTCCTGTCATTTTGGTGTGGGCTTGTTCCATGTCATCGGGCACTGAGGTACCCCATTGGCAGTTCTCAATGATACGCATATACTTACAATGACAAGAGCCTTGCTTGGGACTCTAAGTAAAGTAGCATGAGGTTTGGGTACTCGTATTCACGGGGCACGAGGTCTTCAACTTATGATTTGTCAAGCATATACATCATAATTGTTCTCGCATTAACTTTAACCATTCAAGATGCTTATGATGGGGGCAATGAGAGCTCAAAGCCAGTAAGTACCATAATTTTTGAAGGTTATAAAACTTGCAATCACTGCTTCCCTCTGCGAAGGGCCTTTCTTCTACTTTTATGTTGAGTCACCACCTTCTATCTTTATGCACCATTAAGAGAGCATAGTTGTCATTCTTAGTGTGATATGCATTGTCCCAAAGTTCATTGATTGATTCATATTGTTGGTTTCACTTGTTCTTAAATTATTTGTATCTAGTCGCCCTCTTAAACTTGAAGGTGTCCTATGCATTTATGTTTTGCTCTCTTTGAAGGACAAGCTGAAAACCATTTGTATGTTTTTCCTTATGATTTGAACACACGTTTGACTTTCATTGTTTCATTTTCATAATCTTTTGTTTGTGTTCATTTGCATGTTTACAACATGGTTGCTAAGTTCTTATTGTCAAGATTATATCTTCATGCCCATGTCTTAAGTTCTTATGACCCCAGCTCACAAATGCTTACATATATGATCAAGATTGTGTAGGTGCATGTCACCTCAAAATTTATTCTTTTGTTATCACTTACCTACTCGAGGACGAGCAGGAGTTAAGCTTGGGGATGCTTGATACGTCTCCAACGTATCTATAATTTTTGATGCTCCATGCTTGTTTTTACACCATTTGCCTATTGTTTTGTTACACTTAGTGGCACTTTTATGCATTTTCCGGAACTAACCTATTAACGAGTTGCCACAGTGCCAGTTTCCTGTTTTCTGCTGTTTTTGTGTTTCAGAAGTGATACACAGGAAATATTCTCGGAATTGGACGAAACAAGTTCCTGAAGTCTTATTTTACCCGGAAGCTTCCAGAGATCCGAAGGAGAGTAGGAGGGGGGCCACCAGAGCCCCACACGCAGGGGTGATGCGGCCAGGCCCCTGGCTGCGCGGGCCCCGCGTGAGGGCGCCTGGCTCCTCCTCTGACATCGTCCCTTCGCCTATAAAGACCCCCCGACAGAAAAAACCTAAGGACCCGATCAATTTTCCAGAACACATCGCGATCCGCCGCCGCTGTCGACCCGAAGATCGGGAGGGTCCAGAAGCTCTTCCCGGCACCCTGCCGGAGAAGGGAATCACCACCGGAGGTCTTCTTCATCGCCATGCTTGCCTACCGGAGGGGAATCACCCCGGTCCTATTTACTTCATATTGCTATCACCTGTTTACTTTACTTGCACTGTTTACTTTACTCGCATACTATATTATTTTCCACTCGATACACTCATAATCTTTGTTTCAAGCAAACCGGTGAGATTGACAACCTCATCGCAAGTTGGGAACAAAGTACTTGGTTGTGTGTGTGCAGGTTCCGCATCACCTTCAGTCGTTTGTCTCTCCTCTCCTGACCGATATTAAACCTTGGTTTCTTAACTGAGGGAAAACTAGCTGCTATACTCATCATACCTTCCTCTTGGGGTTCCCAACGGGCTGGTTATCCACCACGCACAAGGACAGTCTGCTCCCACATCAACCAGCTAGCAGGCATCACCTTTTGAAGTTTGGCTTTCTCCTACTGGTTCGATAAACCTTGGTCTCACAACTGAGGGAAGACTTGCTGGTGTGCTCATCATACCTTCCTCTTGGGGTTCCCAACGGGTGTAATCATACGGCATCAAGCAATTTTTCTGGCGCCGTTACCAAAGAGAAAGAAGATTTCTGCAAGGGGAGTCTCTCACACTCAATCTTTTACTTTGTTTTTAATTTTCTTTACTTTACTTTTGCTTGCATCATTTTATCAAAAATACAAAAAAATTAGCTTCCTTTATAGTTGCTTTTACTTGCTTGCTTTTAATTTTGCTAGAACGGGTACTCCTGAGAACACCAAGTTGTGTGATTTTACTAGCACCAAAAACAATGATTTTATCTGCACTCCTATTGCGCCACCTGCTCCTGAGGCAAATTTTTATGACATCATGAAGGGTTTCGCAGCATAGTAAATCAATAAATTTCCTACGGATGCGAACAAGAAAGCCACGATCTAATCTAGGAGATGTAATCAATGAGAGAGGTAGATGAGATCTTCATACCCTTGAAGAAATCGCACAGCGGAAACGTTCAACAGAACGTGGATGATGTAGTCGTACTAGCCTTCTCCTCCTCGCGATCCGATCCGATCCAACGCTGCAAGTGGCGGCGCCTCCGAGAGATGCACATGTATGGTGCAGCAATGTCTCCTCCTTCCTTGGTCCATCAAGTAAGATGGAGAGATAGATTGGATCTGTAGCACGACGGCGTGGTGCTTATGGTGGAGAGTTTCTGCGGCAGGGCTTCGCCTACGCACAGTCGTGAGAGAGAGAGGTGGAGGGGCAGCAGTTGGACGGCGGCTAGGGTTGGAGTGCAGGGAAGCTGCGCCCCTGCCCCTCCTTATATAGGAGGCTGGCCGGCTGCCTTGGCCCCTCCTCCAAGCCCTAGGGCGGCGGCCTAGGGGGAAGAGTAGGGGGCAAGTCTTCCCCCCCCCTCTTCTGGAAGGTTCCCTTAGGGTTTCCCCTAAGGGCTAGCTGGCTGGGCCTTAGGGGCCTTGTGCGCCAGGCCCAAAGTGGCCAGGACACTTCCCCTTAGGCCCACACAGGCCTCCGACAAGTGGGCCCACGTTGGTCCCACTCCGGAACCTTCTAGAACCTTTCGGTACAATACCGATAAACTCCGAAACGATTCCGAAATCCAAAAACTGCTTTCCTTTATATGAATCTTATTCTCTGGACCATTCCAGAACCTCTCGTGATGTCCTGGATCTTATCCAAGACTCCGAACAAAAACTCATAAACCAATTATCCATTGTATCCTATCGTCGATGCACATTAAGTGTGTGACCCTACGGGTTCGAGAATATGCAGACATGATCTTCTATCAATAATCAACAGCGGGATCTGGAAACCCATATTGACTCCCACATATTCATCGATGATCATATCGGATGAACCATGATGCCAGGATTCAATTAATCCCATATATGTATTCCCTTCGTCACGTGATATTTTACTTGCCCGAGATTCAATCGTCGGTATCGCCATACATAGTTCAATCTCGTTCACAGCAAGTACTTTACTCGTTCCGTAATCCGATATCACTTCATGATTAACTCCTTAACCACATGCTTGCAAGCGGTGTTGATATCGATTACCGAGTGGGCCCGAAGTATATCTCTCCGACTCGGGAGGGACAAATTCCATCTCGATACATACAACCCAACAAGTACTTTCCGATCACCTGAGAGACACCTTTATGATCACCCTCTCATAGGATGACGTTTGATGACCTCAAAGCTTTCTTCCGATACCAGGGAGTTGTATTATCTCATGGTCTAAGGAATACAATACTTGACATAGGAAAAAGCTTCGCAAAGATGAACACGAAGACACGATCTAATTGCTCTGCTTTATTTGGGTCTGTCCAACATATCATTCTCCTAATGATACGATCTCATTATTAATTGACAACTCATGTCTATGGTTAGGAAACCTTAACCATCATTAATCAATGAGCTAGTCCATAGAGGCGTACTAGGGACACGGTGTTGTTCATAAACCACACAAGTATTAAAGTTTCCGCTTAATACAATTCTAGCATGGAATATAAACATTATCATGAACAAGAATTATAATAATAACATCTTTATTATTGCATCTAGGGCATAATTCCAACAGTCTCCCACTTGCACTAGAGTCAATAATTAGTTTACATCTGGCAACAATCTAACACCCATGGCATTAAGGTGCTGATCATGTTTTGCTCATGGAAGAGGTTTAGTCAACGGATCTGCAATATTCAGATCAGTATGTACTTTGCTAATCTTTAGATCTCCATCTGCTATATAATCTTGAATTATATGGAACCGACGGTTGATGTGCTTGGTCTTTGGATGATATCTTGGTTCCTTAGCCAGTGCTATGGCGCTAGTGTTGTCGTACAATATCTCCAGTGGGTCCAAGGCATTTGGAACCACACCAAGCTCAGTGATGAAGTTCCTGATCCAAACTCCTTCACTTGATGCTTCCGAAGCAGCCATGTATTCCGCTTCTGTTGTAGATCCTGCGATCACGCTTTGCTTGCAGCTTCTCCAGCTCACAGCTCCACCATTCAAAATATAAATGTATCCTGTCTGAGATTTAGAATCATCCGGGTCGGTGTCGAAACTAGCGTCGACGTAACCTTTTACGATGAGCTCCTCATCACCTCCATAGACCAAGAACATTTCTTTAGTCCTATTTAAATACTTTAGGATGTTCTTTACGGTTGTCCAGTGTTCCACTCCTGGATCACTTTGGTATCTGCTCGTCAAACTAAGAGCATTGGACACATCCGGTCTAGTACACAGCATGGCATACATGATAGAACCTATGGCCGAGGCATATGGCACTTTGCTCATAGTATCTCTATCTTTTACCGTAGCTGGACACTGAGCCTTGCTGAATATCTTACCTGACAACATGGGCAATGAACCTTTCTTTGCTTTATCCATTCTGAACCTTTTCAGAACTTTGTCCAGGTATGTACTTTGGCTTAAAGCTATTAGGCGTCTTTCTCTATCTCTATAGTTTTTTATGCCTAATATATAAGCAACTTCTCCTAGGTCTTTCATTGAAAAACATTTATTCAAATAACTCTTCACATCGTTAAGCATGCCGATGTCATTTCCAATAATCAATATGTCATCCACATATAGTACTAAAAATGTCACCGAGCTCCCACTCACTTTCTTGTATATACAAGCTTCGTAGCAATTTGGAACAAATCCAAAACTCTTCATCACTTGATCAAAACGAACGTTCCAACTCCGAGATGCTTGCTTCAGTCCATAAATGGAACGCTGGAGTTTGCACACCTAATTAGCATCCTTAGGATTGACAAAACCTTCGGGCTGCATCATATACAACTCTTCATCAATGTTGCCATTGAGGAACGCAGTCTTGACATCCATCTGCCAAATTTCATAATCATGAAACGCAGCAATTGCTAATAAAATCCGAATGGACTTAAACATCGCTACGGGAGAGAAAGTCTCATCGTAGTCAACACCTTGAACTTGCCGAAACCCTTTTGCGACAAGCCGAGCTTTATAGATAGTAACATTACCATCCGCGTCCGTTTTCTTCTTGAAAATCCATTTGCACTCAACGGCCTTACGGTCGCTAGGAGGGTCTACCAAAGTCCATACTTGGTTTTCGCTCATGGATCCCAATTCGGATTTCATGGCCTCTAGCCATTTCTCAGAGTCTGGGCTCATCATTGCTTCCTCATAGTTTGCAGGTTCATTGTTGTCTAACAACAAGACAGTTAAGACAGGGTTGCCATACCATTCAGGAGTGGCACGCGACCTTGTCGACCTGCGAAGTTCAGTAGTAGCATCGTTTGAAGTTTCATGATCCTCATCATTAGCTTCCTCTCTTGTTGGTGCAGACGGCACCGGAACAACTTCGGGTGCTGTGCTACTCTCCAACTCGAGAGAAGGTTCAATAACCTCGTCTAGCTCTACCTTCCTCCCACTCACTTCTTTCGAGAGAAACTCCTTCTCAAGAAAGGATCCGTTCTTTGCAACAAACACTTTGCCTTCGGATCTGTGGTAGAAGGTATACCCAATTGTTTCCTTAGGGTATCCTATGAAGATGCATTTCTCCGCTTTGGGTTCGAGCTTGTCCGACATCAACTTCTTGACGTAAGCTTCGCATCCCCAAACTTTAAGAAACGACAGCTTAGGTTTAGCACCAAACCATAGTTCATACGGTGTCGTCTCAACGGATTTAGATGGTGCCCTATTTAAAGTGAATGCAGCGGTTTCTAATGCATAACCCCAAAATGATAACAGCAAATCTGTAAGAGACATCATCGATCGCACCATATCTAATAGAGTTCGATTCCGGCGTTCAGACACACCATTGCGCTGTGGTGTTCCGGGTGGCGTGAGTTGCGAAACGATTCCGCTTGCTTTAAGATGCGTGAGAAAATCATAACTCAAATATTCACCTCCACGATCAGATCGTAGAAATTTAATTTTCCTGTTACGATGGTTTTCTACTTCATTCTGAAATTCTTTGAACTTTACAAACATTTCAGATTTATGCTTCATTAAATAGATATACCCATATCTACTTATGTCATCAGTAAAAGTGAGAAAATAGCGATATCCACCGCGCGTCGAAACACTCATTGGTCCGCACACATCGGTATGTATGATTTCCAATAAGTCCGTTGCTCGCTCCATTATTCCGAAGAACGGGGTTTTGATCATCTTGCCCATGAGGCACGGCTCGCACGTGTCAAATGATTCAAAATCAAGAGACTCCAAAAGTCCATCAGAATGGAGTTTCTTCATGCGTTTTACACCAATATGACCTAGACGGCAGTGCCACAAATAAGTTGGATTATCACTATCTACTTTGCATCTCTTAGCCTCAATGTTATGGATGTGCGTTTCATTGCTTTCGAGATTCAGAAGAAATAAACCATTCACAACAGGTGCATGACCATAAAAGATGTTATTCATATAAATAGAACAACCATTATTCTCAGATTTAAATGAATAACCATCTTGCAATAAACATGATCCAGATATAATGTTCATGCTCAACGCAGGCACATAATAACATTTATTAAGGTTTAAAACTAATCCCGAAGGTAAAACTAAGGAGAGCGTGGCTAGGAGGGAGTGATTGCAGAACTCTGTCAATCTTGAGCTCTTCTGGAATCTTGCAGTCCAGTTGCTCAAGGCGTTGAGTGTAGCCCGACATCTTAATGGCGTGCTCACTAACGGAACTCCCTTCCTCCATCTTGCAGTTAAAGAACTTCTCAGAGATCGCATATCTCTCAGAACGGGCTTGAGTCTGAAACATGGTTTTCAGTTCCTCAAGTATCTCAAAGGGCCCGTCGAACTCCTCAAAATGATTTTGAAGTTCCGGTTCCATAGCAAACAACATGGTACTCTTAATCATTCCATAATCATCTTTGCGTGACTGATAAACAACTTTTTCATCAGCCGGCGCATCAGTAGCAGGGGCGTCACCTAGCGCTTTCTCAAGTACATAGGCTTTTTGTCCGCCAGCGAGAATGATTCTCAGATTGCGGAACAAGTTGGTGAAGTTATACCCATTGTTTTTAAGCTTTTCTTTCTCAGCAAACACGTTGAAGTTGAAGTTGGACTTAGCCATTTGATCTACAACATTGCAAGTACAATTTTAGACTATGTTCAAGATAATTAGTTCAACTTAATCAAATTACTAGATGAACTCCCACTAAATTCAACATCCCTCAAGTTGTTTAGTGAACACGATCCAAATTCACCACACCTAATCCGATCTTCATGAGAAGAGATGTGGTTTCAATGGTGGACAACTAAGTGTCGATCATATCATTCATATGACTCATGTTTAACCTTTCGGTTCGTGTGTTCCGAGGCCATGTCTGTACATGCTAGGCTCGTCAAGTCAAACCCAAGTATCTCCGCATGTGCAAAACTGGCTTGCACCCGTTGTATGTGAACATAGAGTTTATAGCACCCGATCATCACGAGATGCTTGAAAATGACGAACTTTCACAACGGCGCATACGAGGGGAGAACACAATTTTATCTTGATCTTTAAGTGAGGAATCATCTTATAATGCTACCGTCGCGATCTAAGCAAAATAAGATACATAAAAGGATAAACATCACATGCATATAATTTTATGTGACATGGTATAGCCAATCTCCGCGCAATGATCTCCATCTTGTGCGCGCCGGCATGATCTCCATCACTCCACCATGATTGCCTCCACCACGAATAGCAACTACAACTATTGCTAACTACTTAACGATAAAGTAAAGCTATTACATGGCGTATAAGAAGTTGACACGCAGGTCATACACAATTATAAAGACAACCATATGGCTCCTGCCGGTTGTGAACTCATCGACATGCAAGTCGTGAAGTATTACAAAACATGATCATCGCATACATCACATATATCACATCACATCTTGTGGCCATACCATATCACAAAACACTCCCTGCAAAAACAAGTTAGACGCCTCTACTTTGTTGTTGCATGTTTTACGTGGCTTATGGGAGTAACAAGCTAAGAACGATTCTTACCTACGGAAAGCCACAACGGTGATATTATGGTTGCTAACATCCGTTGTAAATCCCATGACTACTATAGTGAGAGAAACTGGCATCCACCAGCCGCATGTGTGGAACAAGCCACACGTCAAGTGCGGAGCCGGTCTCGCGAACGAGGTCGCGTAAAGTTGGCCTGGACCGCTTCGATCTCACTATGCCGCGCCATAAGAAATACACACAAAGAGGTTTGCAACAGAAAATATCAACGCCCGCAACAAGCATGTTGCGTTCTACTCGTGAAACACATCTACGCATAGATCTAGCTCTGATACCACTGAAGGGTTTCGCAGCATAGTAAATCAAAAAAATTCCTACGGATGCGAACAAGAAAGCCAAGATCTAATCTAGGAGATGTAATAAACGAGAGAGGTAGATGAGATCTTCATACCATTGAAGAAATCGCACAGCGGAAACGTTCAACAGAACGTGGATGATGTAGTCGTACTAGCCTTCTCCTCCTCGCGATCCGATCCGATCCAACGCCGCAAGTGGCGGCGCCTCCGAGAGATGCACACATACAGTGCAGCGACGTCTCCTCCTTCCTTGGTCCAGCAAGTAAGATGGAGAGATAGATAGGATCTGCAGCACGACGGCGTGGTGCTTATGGTGGAGAGTTTCTGCGGCAGGGCTTCGCCTACGCACAGTCGCGAGAGAGAGAGAGAGAGAGAGGTGGAGGGGTAGTAGTTGGATGGCGGCTAGGGTTGGAGTGCAGGGAGGCTGCGCCCCTGCCCCTCCTTATATAGGAGGCTGGCCGGCTGCCTTGGCCCCTCCTCCAAGCCCTAGGGCGGCGGCCTAGGGGGAAGAGTAGGGGGCAAGTCTTCCCCCCCTCTTCTGGAAGGTTCCCTTAGGGTTTCCCCTAAGGGCTGGCCGGCTGGGCCTTAGGGGCCTTGTGCGCCTAGCCCAAAGTGGCTAGGACACTTCCCCTTAGGCCCACACAGGCCTCCGACAAGTGGGCCCACGTTGGTCCCACTCCGGAACCTTCTAGAACCTTCCGGTACAATACCGATAAACTCCGAAATGATTCCGGAATCCAAAAACTGCTTTCCTTTATATGAATCTTATTTTCCGGACCATTCCAGAACCTCTCGTGATGTCCTAGATCTCATCCGAGACTCCGAACAAAAACTCATAAACCAATTATCCATTCTATCCTAGCGTTGATGCACGTTAAGTGTGTGACCCTATGGGTTCAAGAATATGCAGACATGATCTTCTATCAATAATCAACAGCGGGATCTGGAACCCATATTGACTCCCACATATTCATCGATGATCATATCGGATGAACCATGATGCCAGGATTCAATTAATCCCATATATGTATTCCCTTCGTCACGCGATATTTTACTTGCCCGAGATTCGATCGTCGCTATCGCCATACCTAGTTCAATCTCATTCACAGCAAGTACTTTACTCGTTCCGTAATCCGATATCACTTCATGATTAACTCCTTAACCACATGCTTGCAAGCGGTGTTGATATCGATTACCAAGTGGGCCCGAAGTATATCTCTCTGACTCGGGAGGGACAAATTCCATCTCGATACATACAACCCAACAAGTACTTTCCGATCACCTGAGAGACACCTTTATGATCACCCTCTCGTAGGATGACGTTTGATGACCTCAAAGATTTCTTCCGATACCAGGGAGTTGTATTATCTCATGGTCTAAGGAATACAATACTTGACATAGGAAAAAGCTTCGCAAAGATGAACACGATGACACGATCTAATTGCTCTGCTTTATTTGGGTCTGCCCAACATATCATTCTCCTAATGATACGATCTCATTATTAATTGACAACCCATGTCAATGGTTAGGAAACCTTAACCATCATTAATCAATGAGCTAGTCCATAAAGGAGTACTAGGGGCACGGTGTTGTTCATAAACCACACAAGTATTAAAGTTTCCGCTTAATACAATTCTAGCATGGAATATAAACATTATCATGAACAAGAATTATAATAATAACATCTTTATTATTGCCTCTAGGGCATAATTCCAACAGATCAAACCTGCTTTGTTAAATCTTGTTATGAAAGAGCAATTTTCCGGTGCCAGTTCTGCTGATGTTGCAGCTCATCTCAACAATTTTCTTGAGCTATGTGAGATGCAAAAGTATAAGGATGTAGATGGTAATATTATTAAGCTTATGTTGTTTCCTTTCTCTTTAAGAGGAAGAGCTAAGGATTGGTTGCTATCTTTGCATAGAAATAGTATTGATTCTTGGGATAAGTGTAAGGATGCTTTTATTGGAAAATACTACCCTCCTGCTAAAATTATAGCTTTGCGTAGTGATATTATGAAGTTTAGACAGTTTGATAATGAACATGTTGCTCAAGCTTGGGAAGGAATGAAATCTATGATAAAGAATTGTCCCACTCATGGACTGACTACTTGGATGATTGTCCAAACTTTTTATGCAGGACTAAATTTTTCTTCAAGAAATCTATTGGATTCAGCTGTTGGAGGCACTTTTATGTCCCTTACCTTGGGCACCGCAACGACACTTCTCGACAACATGATGGTAAATTATTCTGAGTGGCACACCGAGAGAGCTCCACAAGGTAAGAAGGTAAATTCTGTTGAGGAAACCTCTTCCTTGAGTGATAAGATTGATGCTATTATGCTTATGCTTTCTAATGATAGAGCTCATATTGATCCTAATAATGTTCCTTTGACCTCTTTGGTTGCTCAAGAAGAGCATGTTGATGTAAACTTCATTAGAAATAATAATTTCAACAACAGTGCTTATAGGAACAATTTTGCTAGCAACAATTATAGGCCGTATCCTTCTATCAATGGTAATGGTTATGGTAAATCTTATGGTAATTCCTCCAACAACACTAGGGGCGCGCCCTCCGATCTTGAGGTAATGCTCAAGGACTTCATCGGTAAGCAAACTGCTTTTAACAAGTCTGTTGAGGAAAAGTTGGGTGATACGTCTGAAACGTATCTATAATTTTTTATGCTCCATGCTTGTTTACACACCATTTGCTTTGTGTTTTGTTACACTTCGTGGCATTTTTATGCATTTTCCGAAACTAACCTATTAACAAGATGCCACAGTGCCAGTTCCCTGCTTTCTGCTATTTTTGTGTTTCAGAAAAGTTACACAGGAAATATTCTCAGAATCGGACGAAACAAAAGCCGAACCTCCTATTTTTACTGAAGCTTCACGAAGACCGAAGATGAGACGAAGGGGGGCCAAGGGCCAGCCTCACCAGCCTCACGAAGACCCCTGGCCGCGCCCACCTGTGGTGAGACCACCTGTTCCCACTTCTGACGCTGCCCCTTCACCTATAAAGTCCCCTCGATGGGAAAAACCTAAGGGACGGATCTATTTTCCACGAAACATACTGCAAGCCACCGCTGTCGCCGTCGCGAGATCGGGAGGATCCAGGAGCTCTTCCCGGCACCCTGCCGGAGGCCTTCTACACCACCATGGTCGCCTCTGGAGTGATGTGTGAGTAGTCTATCTTGGACTATGGGTCCATAGCACTAGCTAGATGGTTGTCTCCTCCACCATGTGCTTCATCTTTAGATCTTGTGAGCTTCCCTACATGATCAGGATCATCTTTATGTAATCTTACATGTTGTGTTTGTTGGGATCCGATGAGATTGGTACTATGTGATGTTTATGTGCTGAATATATATCTTATGTTATCTCTATGATGTTTATGATCTTGCATGCTTTCCGTTGCTAGTAGCTATCTTGGCCGAGTAGATGCAAGTAACTCCAAGAGGGAGTATTTTTGCTCGATAGTTGGGTTCATGCCTCTATTTAATCTGGGGGAGTGACGAAAACCTCTAAGGTTGTAGATGTACTGTTGCCACTAGGGAGAAACCAACATTCTTGTGTCCAAGGACATCTGCTTTGTTTACATTACGCACTTTGCTTAATGTGATTATCTGTTGTTCGCAACTTAATACTCAAGGGGTCCTCGGATGATTCCCCGCGAGTGGATTTTTAGTCATAGATGCAGTTGGATTACGGTCTATGTATTTTGTCGTAATGCCCAGAGTGAATCTCATAGTGATCCTCATGACATATGTACGTTATCTTTACTCTATCAATTGCCCAACCATAATTTGTTTACCGAGCATGTGTTATTTATCTTATGGAGAGACACCACTAGTGAACTGTGGACCCCGGTCCAATTTCCTTTACATTGCATAAAATTTTACTATTACTCACTGTTTACTTTCTTGCATTACTATATCCTTTTACCACTCGATATGCTCAATCCTTTGTTTACAGCAAACCGGTGAGATTGACAACCTCATCGTAAGTTAGGAGCAAAGTTCTTGGTTGTGTTGTGTGCAGGTTTCACGTTGCTGCTAGGTGAAGAAGCTCCTACATCAACTACGCACCACCAAGTTTTCTGGCGCTATTGTCTAGAGTGTCGCGAAGCTAGCAAGCATCACCTTCTGAAGTTTGGCTTTCTCCTACTAGTTCGATAAACCTTGGTTTCACAACTTAGGGAAGACTTGCTACTGTGCTCATCATACCTTCCTCTTGGGGTTCCCAACGGGCTGTTACTACACGCCATCAAGGAGTTTTCTGGCGCCGTTGCCGGGGAGAAAGAAGACTTCTGCAAGGGGAGTCTCGCATGCACAATCCTTTACTTTGTTTTTGTTTTGCTTTATTTTATTTTTGCTTGCATCATTTTATCAAAAATACAAAAAAATTAGCTTCCTTTATAGTTGCTTTTATTTACTTGCTTTTAGTTTTGCTAGAATTGGTACTCCTGAAAACACCAAGTTGTGTGATTTTACTAGCACCAAAAACAATGTTTTTATCTACACTCCTATTACGCCACCTGCTCCTGAGGCAAATTTTTATGAGATCAAACCTGCTTTATTGAATCTTGTTATGAAAGAGTAATTTTCGGGTGCCAGTCCTGATGCTGCTGCAGCTCATCTCAATAATTTTGTTGAGCTATGTGAGATGCAAAAGTATAAGGATGTAGATGGTAATATTATTAAGCTTAAATTGTTTCCTTTCTCTTTAAGAGGAAGAGCTAAGGATTGGTTGCTATCTTTGCCTAGAAATAGTATTGATTCTTGGGATAAGTGTAAGGATGCTTTTATTGGAAAATACTATCCTCTTGCTAAGATTATAGCTTTGCGTAGTGATATTATGAAGTTTAGACAGTTTGATAATGAACATGTTGCTCAGTCTCGGGAAAGAATGAAATCTATGATAAAGAATTGTCCCACTCATGGACTGGCTACTTGGATGATTGTCCAAACTTTTTATGCAGGACTAAATTTTTCTTCAAGAAACCTATTGGATTCAGCTGCTGGAGGCACTTTTATGTCCCATACATTGGGCGCCGCAACAAAGCTTCTCGACAACGTGATGGTAAATTATTCTGAATGGCACACCGAGAGAGCTCCACAATGTAAGAAGGTAAATTATGTTGAGGAAACCTCTTCCTTGAGTGATAAGATTGATGCTATTATGCTTATGCTTTCTAATGATAGAACTCATGTTTATCCTAATAATGTTCCTTTGGCCTCTTTGGTTGCTCAAGAAGAGCATGTTGATGTAAACTTCATTAGAAATAATAATTTCAACAATAGTGCTTATAGGAACAATTTTGCTAGTAACAATTATAGGCCGTATCCTTCTACCAATGGTAATGGTTATGGTAACTCTTATGGTAATTCCTCCAACAACACTAGGGGCGCGCCCTCTGAGCTTGAAGTCATGCTCAAGGACTTCATCGGTAAGCAAACTGCTTTTAACAAGTCTGTTGAGGAAAAGTTAGGCAAAATTGATATTCTTGCTTCTAAAGTTGATAGCCTTGATCTTGATGTTCAACTTCTGAAACTAATAGTGTTGCCTAATGAGGTGAAAGAAAGCAATACTTTTGCTGCTACTAATGCCATCCAAGTTAAAATTGATGAAAATTTTAGGATGTTAGCAGAATTGCATGCCAGGTGGGAAAGAGAAGATGAGATGGCTAGAAAGATAAAGGTATATACTATGACTACCTCTAATGATGTTGTTCCAAATGCTAGCAATCCTCTTACTTTGATTGGTATAGAGAAAAAACTCCTACTCCTTGTGCGAAAAAACCCAAAACTGCAAAAACTTTTTCTCAAAAGAGTGCTGAAATTTTTCGGAGTATGGGAGATGATAGCTCTATTTCTTTTGATGATTTTGATGTTGATGGCTGCAATATATCTGAAGTTATTTTGTTCTTACAAAAGCTTGCTTTGAGGCATAATACTAGTTCTTTGAATATTGCTTTTACAAATCATATTACCAATGCTCTCATGAAAATTAGGGAGGAGAAGTTGAAACAAAAAGCTTCTATTCCCAAGAAGTTAGAAGATGGTTGGGAGCCCATCATTGATATGCATGTTAATGGTTTTGATTGTCATTATTTATGTGATCTAGGTGCTAGTATTTCTATTATGCCTAGAAAGATTTATGACATGCTTGGTTTGCCACCACTTAAAAAGTGTTATTTTGATGTTCCTCTTGCTAATGTTGCTAAGAAGAAACCTTTGGGAAGGATTAATGATGTTCTTATCATGGTTAACAATAACCTTGTTCCCATTGATTTTCTTGTCATGATGTTGAATGCAATGCTTCATGTCCTATTATTTTGGGAAGACCTTTTCTTCGAACTGTAGGTGCCATCATTGATATGAAGGAAGGCACCATCAAATATCAATTCCCATTTAAGAAAGGTATGGAACACTTCCCTAGAAGAAGGAAGAAATTACTTTTTGACTCTATTCTTAGAGCAAATTATGAACTTGATGCTTCATCGCTTGATATTACTTGATTTCCACTTTCTGCGCCTAGCTCAAAGGCGTTAAAGAAAAGCACTCTTGGGAGATAACCCATTGTTTTATTTTCAGTACTTTTTATTTTATTTGAGTCTTGGAAGTTATTACTACTGTAATAACTGCTCCTTATCCTTTTTATTTCGTTTTTGTGCCAAGAAGAACCTCTAATTTGAGTGAGGTAAAATTTGGGGAAGTTGTTGTCCTGAAACAGATTTCGGTGCTGCACCATAAAAATTCGTGAAAATTCTCAGGATATATTTTTGACCTGAGATTTCTTGTGCATATGCCCCAGGTTATATCCAAACTTTCATTGGTTTTGGACTTTTCGATTTGAGCAACAGAAGGTGCTCGAAAAAATTGACATTTGTCAGCTGTTCTGTTTTGACAGATTTTTGCCACTATTTGTGTTTGCCTCTCGATCGCTTTCTTTTTGAGTTCTTTTGATCACGGAACTTTTGGGGAAGTTGCTGCCGTAGTATACACTTTATATGTGGTGTTTTTGAGTTGAAACCTGAACCAAAAAGGGTTGATCTACTATTATGTTTATGCTAACGTTGCTAATAGAATTGTGTTGAGTTTTGTATGAAGGAAGTTTTCAAGTGTAGGGATTGGAGAATGATGAGATGAGATGAAGAATGGACAAAAGCTCAAGCTTGGGGATGCCCATGTCACCCCAAGAAATATCCAAGAGGTACAATTGTCAAAGCTTGGGGATGCCCCCGAGGCACCCCTTCTTCATCGGCAAAAATCAGATCACCTATCAAAACACTATATTTTTATTGCTTCATGCACTATGCATTTTTCTTGGCGCGTCTTTACTTTTGATTTCAGTTTTCTTTTTTTTGTTTTCTGCAATAAATGGTTGGAGCCCAACAAATTTCTTTTGGAGAAGACGCACTCTGTTTTTCATTTGCCAAGAACACTCTAGTTTTCACTCTTTTCGTTCAACAAGTGTTCTCTTTTTCTAGAACTACGTTTAGTTTTCATTTTTCGCCTTGATTTTTGTTCAGATCTTGTTATATCTTTGCATAAAGGTGTATTTAGACCACTGGTCTATGTTTGTTTTCATCAAAAGAGTTTCCTCAAAAAGGTTTGAATGGTGTTGGAAGAGAGAAAAAGTTTCATGCAAAAAAGTGGCACAAACAGGAGCTTGTTTAGACTGCGGCTTAGACTTTTGCATGCCATCCTTGATGTTGTTTTTATAGTATGCTTAGTAATTTTTGCTGTAGCATGACTTGTCACAAATGACTGAGATTGCTTAATGAGCCTTTGAAAAAAATCATGCATTGTTTTTATTCTAAATAAGCATTTATTTGGTTTTCTCCTTGATGCTTTATTTGGGTTGACTTGGCGAATGCTTACAACATGTTTGACTCTAACAAGTCGCCATAAGCCTCTATGATCGTTTGGTTTTTGACTTGTGATGTCATTTTATGCTTCTTTTAATGATGTTTTGTCGCTATTCATGATTATGGCCGTTATTGCTCTCTTAGTTGGTCGCTCCCAGTCTTTTGCTAGCCTTCGTTTTGTACTGAGTATGAGCTCTACTCATGCATCCAACTCCCAAAAACCAAGTTATTCCAATGAGTTCACCATACATACCTATTAGCAATTTGCTATTCCAAAGTACATTTGACTTGCTTTTATCTATCCTTTGAATTAAACTATTTTTGGTGTTATGCAAAAATTAGTCAGTAAAGCTCTCACAAACCTGATGGCACACTTTACTTTTCTCGCCTTTAAAATTTTGACATTGTCGCTCTCTTATGTTGATGTTATGCTTGCAAGTTGTAAGTTGGAAATTAGCCAAACCATGCCGTCATGGGGCAAGCTTTCAACATTTCACTTTCTCTTATTTGAGTTGGTATCGTGATCTTTTGTTTATGGATACTCGCGATGTGAAATAAGTTGGGATCTTGCGAGATCATGGAGTTTGTATATGTGTTAGAGAAATGCCTGGGCCGCTAATCTAAGCCATGCATCATTCATGGTGGAAATTTACAGCATGCCCATAGTGGACATTCGACGACGCATCTCACAATAAAAAGCTATACCAATGGTAAATAAAAAGAGATGCCGAGGAGTTCATTATATGTTTGTCTTGTCATTTTGATGTGGGCTTGTTCCATGTCATCGGGTAGGAGGTACCCCATTGGCGGTTCTCGATGATACGCATATACTTACAATGACAAGAGCTTGCTTGGGACCTAAGTCGAGTAGCATGAGGTTTGGGTATTCGTACTTCACGGGACATGAGGTTTTCAACTTATGATTTGTCAAGCATATGCTTCGTAATTGTATTCACATTAACTTTAACGATTCAAGATGCCTATGATGGGGGCAATGAGAGCTCAAAGCGAGTAAGTACCATGATTTTTGAAGGTTTATAAAACTTGCAATCTCTGCTTCCCTCTACGAAGGGCCTTTCTTTTACTTTTATGTTGAGTCTCCACCTTCTACCATTATGCACCGTCTAAGAGAGTATAGTTGTCATTCTGAGTATAATGTGTATAGTCCCAAAGTTTATCATTGATTGATTCATGATTATGGTTTTGCTTGTTTTTTAAATCATTTGTATCTAGTCGCCCTCTTAAACTTGAAGGTGTGCTATGCATTTATGTTTTGCTATTCCATGAAGGACAAGCTGAAAACCACTTGATATGTTTTTCCATATGATTTGAACACAAGTTTGACTTTCAATATTTCATTATTCATGATCTTTCGTTTGTGTTACTTTTCATGTTATAACATGGTTGCTAAGTTTTTATTGTCAAGATTATGTCTCTTATGCCCATGT
The DNA here is from genome assembly GCA_007115705.1 of Dactylis glomerata. Classification (NCBI taxonomy): domain Eukaryota; kingdom Viridiplantae; phylum Streptophyta; class Magnoliopsida; order Poales; family Poaceae; genus Dactylis; species Dactylis glomerata. The sequence goes on from QXEO01000522.1 coordinate 1,483,448, forward strand.
TTTAAGTTGTTTGATCCTAGCACTCAATTCTTTACATCGTTGATCAAGATTGTGATGGTGCATGTCACCTCAAAAACTATTCTTTTGTTATCACTTACCTACTCGAGGACGAGCAGGAGTTAATCTTGGGGATGCTTGATACATCTCAAACGTATCTATAATTTTTTATGCTCCATGCTTGTTTATACACCATTATTCTTCGTGGCATTTTATGCATTTTCCAGAACTAACCTATTAACGAGATACCACAGTGCCAGTTCCCTGTTTTCTGCTGTTTTTGTGTTTCAGAAAAACTACAAAGGAAATATTTTCGGAATTGGACGAAACAAAAGCCAAACCTTCTATTTTTACCGAAGCTTCACGAAAACCGAAGATGAGACGGAGGGGGCCAGGAGCCAGCCACACCCTAGGGTGGCGCGGCCTACCCCTGGCCCGTGCCACCAGGGGGTGAGGCCAGCTGGCCCACCTCCTGATGCTGCCCTTTCGCCTATAAGTTCCCCTCGATGGGAAAAACCTATAGGACGGATCGCTTTTCCACAAAGCATACTGCAAGCCGCCGCCGTCGTCGTTGCGAGACCGGGAGGATCTAGGAGCCCTTCCTAGCACCCTGCCGGAGAGGGGAATCCCTGCCGGAGGCCTTCTCCACCACCATGGTCGCCTCCGGAGTGATGTGTGAGTAGTCTACCTTGGACTACGGGTCCATAGCAGTAGCTAGATGGTCATCTTCTCCACCATGTGCTTCATGTTTAGATCTTTTGAGCTGCCCTACATGATCAAGATCATCTTTATGTAATACTACATGTTGTGTTTGTTGGGATCCGATGAGTATTGGTACTATGTTAAGTTGATGTGCTGAATATATATCTTTATGTTATCTCTATGTTATTTATGATCTTGCATGCTCTCTGTTGCTACTAGATATCTTGGCCGAGTAGATGCTAGTGACTCCAAGAGGGAGTATTTATGCTCGATAGTTGGGTTCATGCTTCTAGTAATCTGGGGGAGTGACGGAAACCTCTAAGGTTGTAGATGTGTTGTTGCCACTAGGGAGAAAACAACATTCTTGTGTCCAAGGACATTTTCTTTGTTTACTTTATGCACTTTGCTTAATTCAATTATCCATTGTTTGCAACTTATTACCCAATGTTTGCTCGGACGATATTCGGAGGGTGGATTATTAGTCATAGATACAGTTGGATTACGGTCTATCTATTTTTTCGTAATGCCCAGAGTGAATCTCATAGTGATCCTCGTGACATATGTACGTTATCTTTACTATATCAATTGCCCAACTGTAATTTGTTTACCCAGCATGTTGATATTTATCTTATGGAGAGACACCACTAGTGAACTGTGGACCCCGGTCCAATTTCCTTTACATTGCTATTACCGTTTACTTTTACTTGCTTATTTACATTCCCGCATACTATTACCACTCGATACGCCCAACCCTTTGTTTACAGCAAACGGTGAGATTGACAACCTCATCGTATGTTGGGAGTAAAGTTCTTGGTTGTGTTGTGTGCAGGTTCCACGTTGCTGCTGGTGCAAAGCAAAGCCCTGGACGAGGCACCTTATAAATTGTCTGGAGCTGTCGCGAAGTTAGCAGGCATCACCTTCTGAAGTTTGGCTTTCTCCTACTGGTTCGATAAACCTTGGTTTCACAACTGAGGGAAGACTTGCTGCTGTGCTCATCATACCTTCCTCTTGGGGTTCCCAACGGGTGTAATCTTACGCCATCAATCATAAGGGGTTTAGTTCCTTTCGTTGACTATACCTATTTTTGGCTCCTTCCAAGAAGAAACTTTCAAAGACTCTACTGAGCTTCACTAATTGTGACAACCACACATATGAAATAGCAATTTGCCAAGACACTTACTCCCTTGAGTTACTCCACTTTACTTTACTTCACTTCGCTTTACTTTGTTTAATTTGCATTAGTTTTACTCCTTGCATTTTAATTTCAGCACCTATAGTTTGTAGTAGAAATATCTTCACACATACACACACGCACACCATATTTCCTAGCTTTGCATAGAAGGCCATATAAGTGGGTTGTAGAGATTTAGAGAATAGATAGTTTACCTTCAGCTCCTCGTGGGTTCGACACTCAAATACTTATCGAATTTTACTACGGTGATCCCCTGCACTTGGGGGTTATCAGTAAGCGAAAGGCTTTGTTTGATTATACGAACTCCGCATACTTGTGTATGACAATCCGTGGTTGATCACGACGGATGTATCGAATCTTGTGGGTAAAGTGTGCAACCTCTGCAGAGTGTAAACCTATTCGAATAGCCGCGTCCACAGTCATGGACAGTTGGGATGTCTTTACTAAGCGTTGTTGGTTTTGTTTTTTAAATGTTTTAAGAAAGAATGAAAAGGAAATGGTCCGGAGTACCCATGGGGGACTACAATGGAAATGGGGATGTTTAATAGTAATGAAAAATTGGGTTACCCCTTCCTAGTAGTTTCTAAACCGAAAATTGTTTTAAATATGTTTTAAATAAGGATATAGAGATGTTATATCCATAAGTGAAATTATGTTTTCAAATAAAACAAGCCATAGATTAGAGCCTATCTTACTATAACCAAATATTGCATAACTTCTCTCTTAGATGGTTTCTGAGTACAATTCAAATGTACTCACGGCTTTGTCCCTGGCTATTAACTTGCTCAGACTATGAGGATGATTCTGAAGATAAAGAAGTTTTTGATGACGATTATATGAACGAGGATGTTCTCCCAATTAATTGCCTGTAGGGTTTAAGGCATGACTTGGGCCCAACGGTGTTGCTGCTTTTATCCGCTGCTTCTTATGTTGAACTTCTCATGTGAGGCATTGTTGTAAGACTTGGCCATGTGGTTGTGGTTGTAATACTTCTTTAAATTTGGTTCTATTACTTCTTTAAATTCGGTTCTATGGATGTTGTAATCTGATTACCAGTTCGGTTATGTTGTTCACGACACACTGATCATGTAATCGTGAATGAATGCATAACGGGTGTTTCAGACAGCTAGTCCGGGGCCCCATAGAAGTCCATAATGAAACTTCTACCATGATTAGGCATGGTTTTGGTTAGTGGCCTAATGCTCTTCTCTAACAAATATGCATACTCAAACCTTTAGCATGATAACCCCCACTCATTTCACATCGGAAAGACATGCATAACCCAAGGTGCATGATAACAACTTAATTATGGTGCAATGGTGAAAGTATTGTTCCATGACAACATGATTTAACTTAAACTCAACTAATAAATTGGCAAACATGTAACTTACATCAATGAACTTCACCGTAGACTGCTACTTTTCCATGAGCTTCGAATTGCACAATAAAAATAAGTATGATTTTGACTCGGAATAGCATTTTACTATATAGGAAGGTATGGTGGACATTTTGGGGAGAAGTACGGCTCAAGGTATCCGGATAAAACAAGTCTTTGCTTGTATTTTTCTTTGTTCTTTTCTTGGCCATTGGAAAGGTATAATATCACAAGCATGCATAATATCCATAATGATACACATTTATTAATTAACAAAGTTAATCAAAGTTAACCATCAATGCGCAAAGAAGAAATAGCACTAAACACGACACTAGCGAATTACTATTCAATCAAAGAACATGAAGCATAGAACATAAGCACTACTTGCATTGCTATTTCCCTTTCCTTCCAAAATAAACTTTTATTTCTCTCCAGTATCTCTCTCATAAACACTAAGCATACCTATAGGTGGTGGTCTATTTATTCAAAACAAAAGATGCAAACTAAAAGCTAGACATAGACGCTCCAAGTTTATGCAAAAGTAAAATGGTGCTCGAAAAACAAGGTTGGAATAGTATGCAAACCAAAGAGTTGATAGGTCCAGGGGGTTCATGGGACATCCCCATGCTTATGGTGTTGTCCATTACTTAGATGACTCCTTGCTCGATGATTATACCTTCCCTGTAAAAAAACTTCATCACGGAACTATTTCCCATATCTTTCTAGAGTGGATGGCATTAGAGGGTACAAAGATAATACGTGTGCTACTAAGAAACCCCATATAAAATTTGGTGTATGGTGTCAGAGAGTATATTAAGTTGCCAACATTTACAAAATATCAAAAGACTCAAAAGGAATCATATTGAGACTTAAATGAATGATCAAAACAACAAAACATAGAATCTGTCAAGAAAAACAACAGCATCTTGGCAATTTTTTTTGCACCCCTTGAACATATAATATATTTTTTATGATTTTTGAGCATATAGAGGATGAAAAGTTGCAACTTCAATAAATTTTTAGGTCCATAGGAGTTACGAAAATGACATTAAAAATCGGACACTAAAAAGTGTTGTGTAGATTTCAGCAACTCCAAATAAGTATTTCAATTGTAACCTTAAAACAACTAAGATGGGTAAACTTTGACACTTTATTTTATGATACAATAGACACACTAAAAAAAATTCTTTCTACACAAAGGAAACAAAAAGAAAACACAAAAGAAAATACTCTTTTTCAAAAGTAAGGAAAACAAAACTGAAAAAGTAAAAATTACCGGATTGCCTCCCGTAAAGTGCTTTCTTTATAGCCGTATAGCTAGGATTCATACCTTTTTCTTTTAAGATGAGCAAGTGTCGTGAGGGCACTTGTACTTCTGAATATTTATATTCTTCCTTGGGAAGAGCTCCATAGACTTTTTATGTGCGAATTGACACTTCACAGGCCCTTCTTTAGAGTCAATAACTGCATCGGCTGTTCTCAAAAAAGGTCTACCAAGGATTATAGGACTTGAGGTATTGCTCCTCATGTCTATAACAACAAGTCAACAGATATAAAAGTCATATGAAGTTCAATCATCACATTATCAAATCTACCTAAGGCATGCTTGGTAGAATCACCAGGAAGTAGAAGATCAATGTCACACTTTTCCATTTTTATCAAGATCAAGTAAATCATATAATTTTTTAGAGTGAATATTAACACTTGATCCCAAGTATAATATAGCATGGTGTGACTCTTTTCCTACAACAATAATAATTTTTAGGATCCACACATCCCCAAGCTTAGGTGGTATCATAGCCTCATTATTATATCTTTGTATCTTTTCATTTATGACATGATTGGCTATGTAGGATCCAAAACCAGTTTGATGAACATTGAAAGATAGTTCATTAGCAAAGCTTTACAAAATATTAATAAGTTCATTCAAACTACATTTATCAAAGTTAGATGCCTCTGCTTTTATCCTTTTGCAGTTTTTACGTGCTGCTAGGGTTTTCGCACAAGAACCGATTCTTACCTATGAATATTGAACCGCAACACCTCTTAAGTAGATGTATGATCCCCTCTGGGAGGCCCTCGCATGCAAATGTCAAGACCGCTAAAGTAAGAGAGACATACACCCGCTAGCCGCATATATGGTACAAGCCATATGGCAAGATGCAATTAAGTTGGAATAAGTGAAAATAACTTACAAATTTTATGTATGCATTTTACATGCATCAATAAACTATAAAGTTCATGCATGCATTTTACATGCATCACACGGTGGGAGGTGAAGGCTTCCGGTTCCATGGCGGCTCAAGGGGTGGCAGAAAGCACTTCAAGAATTTCGACGGAGGAAGTCGATGGAGTCCACTTGGTGGAGTTCTAGCGCGGTGGATCATCGGAAATTGGCGAGCTCTCAGTCGGCGCAAGGAAGAGAAAAAGAGTGGGGGTGAATGGCGCTAGGTCTTACTGCGCGGGGGGTATTCATAGCCTCTCGCATGGAGATTTGTGCCCGCCCTTTTTGCCGTACGCGTTGCAGCTACATGGTATAGATTGATGACGTGTGTCCTTAGGTAAAAAGGTAATCTGCACCAACGGATGATTTGACCTCAAAACTTACCCCTGAAGGTATCGCTGAGGCAAGATATAGCGAATTTCGTGGGAAATTTACAAAAAGATCCTGGGTAACGAGGGTTAGCCTCGGTAATGACCATGGATGATGGACTTAGGATCAGATTTCGTGTAGAATTATAAACCAATAAAAGAGAATCGTATAGAAATCCCCAAAATGGCAAAATCAATGCAAAACATAAATATAACATCTCTTAACATGCATCCATTGAATTTACCTATAGGTTGTTATTGACCCTACATCTAAACAGACTCCGTCAACCGACCGTCTCCACGTTTTTCCTTTTTTGCCCGCATCGACCACCGCCGCCGTTTTGGACTCCGCCGCCGTTGAACAACGCTGCCAGTCCACCGTCTCCAGCCAGCGCCACTCTATCCTACGGCCAACATCTCCCCGTCAAGTGGCGCTTGGTCAACTGGATCTGACGGGTCTTGTTTTTAGACTTCAACGTTGTCTACTCAGGGAGACAATTCATAAATATTTTCCTTCTAGACCTACTCTTTTCCTGTTGGTTGTGCTTTGTTCTTGCGTGCATGTCCACTTTGATTCATTTGAATTGAAAATTCGATGTTTTTAAATGTTATTCGTTCAGGTTAATTTTTACAGAAAATATGGGAGTTGTTTTGTGTTTGTTCTAATTTTCTGGGTTGTGGTGACAGTATGAGAAGTCTGCAGAATGGTAAAGAAAATTTGAATTTATTTTAGATTATCTGAATGAACAATAAAGGACTTCATATACACCATCTACAAAATCTTTGCCTGAATGAATATCTGGCTCCTTAGCGAGAACACTAATACTGAACCTTTTTCGTGTCCCATCAAAGTTCGTACTCTGTCTGTGGAAGAGATTATAAATGAAGTAGAGGCTAGCTTTTGTTGACGCAAACCAACACGGTGGCCACAAAGGTAACAGACCTAGCAAACGGATGTTAATGGCAGCATGGATCGCGAAACTACATCGAACTACGTGCACAGCTATCACGGTAGACATAAAATCTGTGTTGTATGTTTGAATATATAGCGATAAACTACAAAGTTTATACATACATTTTACATTCATCACCTAGCGAAGAATATCTTGCTATAATAATGTGTAATCAATTAAAACTCTACTTCTTACATGGATATAGTTAATAACTAAACGTGGCTGCCATGACATGAGCTGAAGTCGTGTGGTTAGGGTGAACACTACTGATTGAAACGGCCCTCCATTGGTCTTGCAACATCTACCATATTATTCTCCGTCCAGAATACATCGGCAGTGTTCTCTTGACATTTTGCGCTAAAATAGAGAGAAAATCTAAAGATAGCAAACCTAATCATTCTACCACCCGTTAGTTTGTGGCCACAAAAATATGGTTGGTCGTGTTTGCGACGTGCATATATCTATATATAAAAGTACCAATGTGTGGTGGCACGTTGTCCCCAACCTGCATATATATGTGCATATATATATATATATATATATGGATGGATGGAACAACTGGCTATAGATCAAATCAATACGCAACTCAACGATAATATCCACCCATCATCCATCAACCATGGCCACTATTGTGTCCTCCTTCGCTGTCCTCTTCCTCGCTAGTTTTGTCACTTTGGTTGGCGCCAACGACAACAACAATAACGTGAAGAAGACATGCATCGACACACCCTTCCCGGAGACTTGTGTCTCCACCCTCTCGTCTTTCAGCGAGAGCAAAGACGCCGACGCACGATCTATGGTCGGGATAATGGTTTATCCGACCATGAATAGCTTTGAAACTGCGGACAACACCGCAATTGCTCAAACCAAGGCAGCTTTGTCTGACGAAGATTCTCGTTGCTTTAAAAGCTGCGAGGATGAGTTGTTCGAGGCCTATAGGAAACTCGATGCTGTGTATGGCAATGACTTCGATGATGTCAAGCTCACCGAGTTACACAGCTTCTTCGAGGAGGCCAAGAAGAAACGGATAGTGTGGAACTGCGACAGATGTCTCCATGGTGAGATGAAAAAGAAACTTGCTGACATATCTGCAGGCAATGAAGCCGAGAAGAGGATGGTTGTCCTATCTACGCTCGTAGACCGTGCCACCAAATAAAAGGCCAAGCCAACGTCACACCATCAGTGTGGTAAAGTATATCGGATGAGCCTCCATGATAAACATTATTTATACTACATTTTATATACAACAATATATATTTACATCTTGTTGTTAAGTTTTTAATTTCCATAAAATTGTATCTTTGACAAGACAATAAATTATTATACTATGTTGGAAAATCCAACTGTGGTTGTGTTAAGTGAGAGTGAGCCAGAATGGATGCTTGTTTTGTGTCTAACTTGAAGATTTTGGCTTGAGAAATTTCACTCTGATTAGGGCACATAGCCCCTCTATAGTATAAATAAATTTGAAGAAGAAATTAAAGGCCATGTGTATGTCTAGTTATTTCAAGCAATTTTGAGAGAAATATTCAAGGTAAGTTCTATGGGCACACTCTACACTTGAACATATCAATTTTCTCCCGTACAAAATGCTCTCTCAACATATGATTACCATATATAATGTGATTGTGACCCTCGAGTAGCGAGTCAATTTTTAGTGTGAAAACTCGCGGTCCTTGTTAAAGGCATTGTCTAGAGAGACCGAAATTTCTCTTGGATGAAAACCTAAGATCTATTGATAGAGCCATTACGACACTTGTGCAATGTTCCTTTCTAGTGTCCTTTTAGAAAACCTATTCTACAGTCCAGGTGTTGTGTTTGATCGTGGATTGGATTTGCCGTTGCGTGTTCTTGATCGTCGTGGCGGAGTATTTTTCTTCTTCTTCATGTTCTTTTTGGCCACGTGTATCCTTTATTTCTTGGCTATGTCCCGGTAACTTTTTTATGCAGAACCTAGGTGTAATCGGTATCTTCACGTTATTAGTATATTATTATTTTTGAAAAAATATAACAAGATTATTCTCGGCCTTAACCCTAGCTTGAAAATATGCTCATAAATGACTTAGGTTGTACTTACAAAGACTCGGCTAATAGCACTAATATTAAAAGATGAGCGGGTGGCGACCAAATAGCAATACATAATGTAACTATCTAGAGCTAAAAAATAGTTTTTTACCAGAATATATTTTTTTCAAGTAAAAAATACAACAATGTGGATATTATTATGTGCTAGGATTAAGTATAATTTTCAGAAAGAAAAGAAACAGAAGTGCGCTCATTATTGTCATCAAAACACCCAAATAAGTAGAGACAAATAAAATGTCCCTCTCATCTATCTATTATATATACTAAAAGTAATATACAAAAGTCTAATAAAAATGCCACATTAAGCAAAATCGTCTAAATTATTTTAGTAGTTAGATATAAAATTTGTGACAACGATTTAACGAAAATTGACGCACACCTACATTCCTGCCCCTCCGTTTGTACAATACTCTAGAACCATGCAAAGAACACAGGTCACATTAAAAATTTCACTAGAAGTAACCCTAAAAAATAATTCCATAGCACCATCGGCGCGTGCAGCTACAGTGATATATATGCCACTTGCGCGGCAAGTTCTATCCTCATATCTACTCCAATAAAGAGTACCCAATGAAATGCTGCTCTATGATAGATTTTCCTTTGTTTGACTATGTGACGTTTGATATCATTAAAGTACCCTTCTGATGTTAGTGATTGACAAGATCTCATGGTATAAAGATTAGGGCTACTTCGTATGAATTTGATATAGCAATAAAACTTAATGACTTGATCGTATTGCCATTCTTACTATGGGTGTAAATATTCATCACATCATTCTTCTAATGACGCGACCCCATTATTAACAACATCCATTATTCATGATCAGCAAACCTTATCATCAGTTAATCAACGAGCTAGTTAAAAGAGAGGCTTCACTAAGAACCTTTTGGTTATTTATTGAACACACAAGTATTAACGTTTCTGGTTAATACAATTCTAGCATGAGAAATAAACATTTATCATAAACATGGAATATGATAAGAACAAATTTATTATTGCCTCTCGGGCATATTACCTTCAGTCTCCCACTTGCACTAGAGTCAATATCTTTGGTGAGGTGGGCGGCGGTCTTCTTCCTCTTGGTCGTCTTTTACCTTTGGTCACGTCCTCCCTCCTAGGAGCAGTGCTAACGGTCCGGTCCACGCCTGGGCGAGGGTGTGCGGCGCTCCGTACATGTCGACCTGGGTGGAGAATAGGAATTGCAAAATAAGGATGCTATGTTGCTAGGACTTGTCGCCTAGTGGGCTCAGGACACTTCCATTCTGAGTATTCCTCTGATCGGAAAAGGTTATTGGTGAGCTAGTATAACTTTTTTATTTATAGGGAGTACAAGAGTGGACAAATGGCTCCCAGGCTACAAGGAGCCCTCTTTAAAAAAAAATCAAATATGGCATTCTAATGTTTTAAAAAAATCGGGATAAAATTCTTGATGTAGATAATTATGAGATCTACTAGTGTGAAAAAATAAAACTGAAACTCATTGTATTTTAGGCTCAGCAAAAATGACAAATGCATGGATCTGAGTATAGTGCACAGTATACTGTTTTAAAGTTTGAATTTTCAGCAGATTTGTGTTTTTTTACTAATGCTAAAATATAAAGTGTTTCGAATTGATTTTTTGCACACTAGTAGATCTCATAATGATATACATCAAGATTTTTTGACCCGATTTTTTTGAAACTTTCAAGTGTCATTTTTGAATTTCTCAAAAAAATGGCCTCTCCATGAAGCTCGAGCACCATTTGAGGTTTTTGTAGGGACTAGGGAGTACTATCTACTATGGGCACATGCATTATGATTTTATGGCTGCAATGACCTACGAAATTTATACTTGGGAAACGTGCCCGCGTTATGGTGCTGGTGCGACCGGTAAGTAAAGGTTCCATTTGCTTGGCTACTGATCAGTGGCGCCATGAATCCAAAATACGAAAGTGCGAGCCATATCGGCGTCCTAGAATTAATCCCTACTACACCTTTCGCGCCATACGTGTATTTGTATTTCAACTTAATCATTACACCTTTTCGTTCATTTGAAATGAATCAGTGATCATATATACGGCAAAATAATATGAAATAATTCAGTATTCTTCGGTTGGCACACAGTTCTATACAATCTTATTCCAAGGTATTAGCTAGTATAGATTTTTTATAATACAATTCGGAAAACAAGCTCAGACTCTAGCAACAGAAAAGACCTAGACTGTAGCTTCTCAAGAGCTTTTTTTCACTGACGTTTCCCCTTGACAACTGAAGAAGTTGCAGCCGATCGAAAAGATCTAAGCCTTAGTTGTCTTCCTTGTTCCTCCACATTTTTTCCCGAAAAATTAAGGCGTTTCTGGTATTGTGAATCACAGTTCATTCATGCTAATTTTTTGCAAAGGAATTTTGAGCTAATTAGTACTGAAAGACAAAGCGAGAGCTGCGTTGTAGAAAATGTGTAAAGATGTTTCTGAACACAAGCTAGTGTGTTTTTGTTTTTTTTATGAGGAGCTTGGATCACTCTGCATGGAGTTCAGCCAAATATCCAGAACCTGCTTGTGGTTGTTTAGCCAAGATACTTGTAAACCCCACCTGATATCAAATTTTGAAGTTTACCCTCCTGTGTGTCTTATTAAAAGCAGCTTATATTATTTCAGGTGGCATCATTTTTCAAGTGTGAGCTAGCTAGTGGGGGTTTCGTCAATCTTGAAACTATGTGATTACGTTCTTCAGTAAACGATGTGTGGGTGGTGATGGTGTATGTATCTGTCTCTGCATATACATTGTACTCGTTAAAAAGAATCTATAGGGAAATGACCGTTCGGCTAGCTCCCTCTCGCGACACGGGCGACGCGAGGGGCAATGCGACGGTGGCGGCCGGAGTGGCACCCCTCCCTCTCAGTCCGACGCAGCGGCCGACGCAGAGGGTGTCGACCTTCTGTGTCTCCCGCTTCTGGGCTCTAGCGGGAGATTCCTTCGACGACAAGGAGGAAGATCTGCCCTCTTCTCGGACCTTGACGCGTCGGATGGAAGTCACGGTGGGTGACTTCATCAGCACGGCGTTCAAATCCCTGACCAGTGCAGTGGGATCTGGGCGACGTAAGCGGGCGGCGTTCGCCCCTGGCGGCCATGTCTCGTGGTGGCCTACGCCGATGGTGGGAGTGCGCGCTGCTCCCAGGCCCGATGTTCCACTGGGGCACCCTGGCATCCCGTTAATAAGGAGCAAGAAATCATCAAGAATTCCTGCATCACTCAAAAAGTTAAGACAAGGGAAAGCGGATGGATGTGCATCTCCATCGTCCCCTTCAAGGTTTGGTGACATGATATCCTCATTATAAGACATCCTATATTGAGCAGTGGATCTTGAAGGCCTTGATGACCTTGGTGCATCACTTTCAAACACTTCTCCATATGTGAAGTTGTCCATCTTCTTTCTCTGAAATTTTTCAACAAACTCATAAAAAGTGATTTAAAGACAAACAAGTGTAGGAAACTACTATAGTGGGTTACAAGAGAGCTTATCATGCATCAAAATAACCTTTCTAAGCAATAGAACAAGCATGCATACTCATTTATACTGTCACCTACAATGCTAAAATACTCAAGAAATACTTTACCAAAAGAAAATCTACTTGGACAAGTGGAGGAGTCACATACCGGTGAGCAAATGATCCAAATTTCAGCAGAAATGTTGGGCTGAGCAAGGAGATCGAAAAATCGAGGTGAAGAACAGCAGGAACTCAGGCTTAAGCAAATGGGGCGGTGTTTTTCGGGAGAGAGAAAGAGCTGGGGAAGAAGAGATGAGTGAGGGGCCTGGTGGGGCCCTCTCACACATGGGTGGCGCGGCCAGGGCTGGGCCGCGCCACCTGTGTGTGAGGTGGCGTGGCTGCCCCACCTGGTGCCTCCCAGGTGTCTCTCTGCCCCATTTTTGACATAAAAATTTATAAAGAATTTTCTGGAATTTTTCGAGAAACTTTATTTTCGAGGATTTTTCAAAAATTGGCGTATCGATAAAACTCAGAAAAACTTAAGACGAAAAGATTTTAAGCAAATCAAAACTAAACATGAGCAGCTCTGAGATACTCTTAATCATACAACTAAACTGAAGGAATAACATTTTGATGAAAGTAAATACAAGTAAGATGGAGTGGATGCAGTGAAAACGAAGTTTCGTTCATATAAAATCACTTTGTTAACAAGGTTGATAAAGTCTTGTTACCAAACTAACTTTTTATGAGGCAAAACTTTGCACTTCACTTAATGCTTATGTTACCTCAACTTTGATAGGTATCGTCCCAACCATAACAATTTGATATTCTTCCTTGGGCTTTCGCTCTGAACAAATAATTTGACCAACTTTGATTGTCTCAACACGCTTGATTGAACTTAGAGCATTCTTCCTATCAATCTTCTTGGGAAAATAAACCGTATATTCTTTGTCATTAACATTAAAAGTAACTTTTCCTTGATTGCAATTAATAATAGCACCTGCAGTGTTTAGAAAAGGTCTCCCAAGAATAATAGACATATTATCATCTTCAGGCATTTCCAACACAACAAAATCAGTTATTATTAAACAACTGTTAGCAACTTGAACAGGAACATTTTCACATATACCAATAGGAATAGTAGTAGACTTATCGGCCATCTGCAAAGATATATCAGTTGATACCAATTTTTCTAAATCAAGTCTCTTATAAAGAGAAAAAGGCATTACACTAACTCCAGCTCCCAAATCACATAAAGCAGTTCTAACATAGTTATTTTTAATGGAGCAAGGAATAGTAGGTATACCTGGATCTCCAAGCTTCTCTGGAACTTTACCATCAAAAGAATAGTTAGCAAGCAGAGTGGAAATTTCCTCACTAGGAATCTTCCTTTTGTTAGTGACAATATCTTTCATATATTTTGCATAAGGAGGCATTCTAATAGCATCAGTCAAAGGAATTTGCAAAAATAAAGGTCTCATCCATTCACAAAACCTGTTGTAGTGTTCTTCTTCCTTGGACTTGTGTTTCTTACTAGGAAAAGGCATTGGTTTCTGTACCCAAGGTTCCCTCTCTTTACCATGCTTGTTGGCAATGAAGTCTTCTTTAGTGTACTTTGCATTCTTGTCAATCTTCTCTGGTTCTTCTTCAACTTCTTCTTTATCTTCTTCTTTATTGGAAGCATCTCCTGGTTCAGTTTCAGCATCAGAAATAGAAACACTGTTAGGATCTTTACCTGCATCAGAGGATTCTGCGGTTGTTTTATGCTTCTTCTTCTTCTTCTTGGAAGGAATATCATCACTTGAAGTGCGTTGAGAATCTTGCTCAACCCTCTTAGGGTGTCCTTCAGGATATAATGGGTCTTGAGTAGCAGCACCACTTCTTGTGCGTATTTCACATGCTTGCTTCTCTCTTGCAGCATTAACTAGCAAGTCCTTTTGCACCTTGGTAAGCTGATCAATTTGTGTTTGAACCATTTGAAAATGTTTGGCAAGTATCTTTACATCATTGGCGGTTCTCTCCACAATATCCTGCAACTTGTTAATAACTCTAGAATTTTCCAACAAATGATTATGCACCATTCTATTAAAATTTTCTTGCTTAACAATAAAGTTATCAAACTCATCAAAGCATTGATCAGGAGGTTTAGTATAAGGAATATCTCTTTCATCAAAGCGTTGGAGAGAGTGTACCTCAATGATAGATGAGTGAGGGATTGGCTTACATAATTCTTCTATAGGAGGTAAATTCTTCACATCTTCGGCCTTAATTCCTTTCTCCTTAAGAGATTTCTTAGCTTCCTTCATAACTTCATCATTTAATTCAATCATCCCTCTCTTCTTCGGCGTAGGCTCTGTAGATGGCGCAGGAGTTGGTGCTGGTGTTGACTCAACCAAAGTCCAATCATCATGATTCCGGCTTATTTTAGCCATTAATTCTTCAGCTTCAGCCGGAGTTCTTTCCCTGAAAACACAACCAGCACAACTATCCAAATATGACTTAGATTCATCCGTTAGTCCATTATAATATATGTCAAGGAGTTCATTTTTAGGCAATGGTTCTTTAGGCAAAGCTCTAATTAAAGAACAAAACCTTGTCCAAGATTCAGGCAATATCTCTCCTTTTCCCTGTTCAAAATCAAAGATTTTCTGCACAGCAGCATGTTGAGCACTAACGGGAAAATATTTCTGAAAGAAAGCATTAACCAAAGCAATAGGACTAGTAAGAGATCCAGGAGACAAACTATTAAACCAAGTTTTAGCAGCATCTTTCAACGAGAAAGGAAAAATCTTAGCAACAAAATAAGTGCGGAGCTTAATATCATCAGAAAACAAATTACTCAAAGTAGAAAGCTCATTCATGTGCTCCATAGCACTCTCATCTTTAGTACCACAAAAAGGAGTTTTCTCAACAATAGATATGTAAGATAAATCCAAAGAGAAATCATAATCCTTGTCTCTAATATTTATAGGAGAAGCAGCAAACTTAGGATCAGGAGACAAATTATATCTAACAGAGCGTCTGGCAAGAAGTTCTTTAACATTACCTGCATTACGAGCAGCACGTGCTTCTGCAATAAAATCATCATTAAGCTCAATGTAAGCATCATCATCATAATCATCACTAGAACATTCCCTAGACTCAGGTGAACTAACAGGTGTAACAGTGGTGTTTCCCAACTAAGCTCTAGCAATAGTAGCATCTAAAAAGGAACCTAGTGAACCTCTCTCATCAAGCACAGTAGAAGCATCATCTAAATTATCAGTGGCATTTTCAATCTCAGCAGAAGTAGTAGCAGTAGCGTGTGGGTGTGGTGGTGTAAGCAACTTACTCATAACAGATGGTGAATCAAGAGCAACAGAGGTGTTGAGAGTCGTACCTCTTCTTGTAGTGGATGGCAATATAGGAACTTTTCCATCACGAGGTTTACCCATGATGAAAGGATTGAAGCGAACAATATGAATACCAAGTGAACTTACAAATAAAGCTATGAATCCCCGGCAATGGCGCCAGAAAATAGTCTTGATGACCCACAAGTATAGGGGATCGCAACAGTCTTCGAGGGAAGTATTACCCAAATTTATTGATTCGACACAAGGGGAGCCAAAGAATATATGCAAGCCTTAACAGATGAGTTGTCAATTCAGCTGCACCTGGAAACAGTCTTGCTCGCAGCGGTTTATCAGTAGCAACAGTTTTATAGCAGTGACAATAGTGAAACAGTAACAGCAGTAGTAAAATAGCAGCGGTAATAGTAATAGTAGTAAACAGTAGGAACAAATACTGTAGGCATAGGGATGGATTACGGGCGTTGCATGGATAAGATAATTCATGAAATCAATGAGACATGGGCATTGCAGATAAATAATGATAAAGCATCCTAGTACAAACAATCATAGGCATGTGTTCTGTATATAGTCGTACGTGCTCACACGGAGAAACTTGCACGACATCTTTTGTCCTACCAGTCTGTTGCAGCAGGGCCTCAAGGGAAACTACTGGTAATTAAGGTACTCCTTTTAATAGAGTACCGGAGCAAAGCATTAGCACTCGGTGAACACATGTGATCCTCACATCATAGCCATCCCCTCCGGTTATCCCAATTTCTGTCACTTTGGGGCCTCGGGTTCCGGACAACAATATGTGTATACAACTTGTAGGTAAGACCATAAACGACAAGTATCATCATAGAAATAATAACATGTTCAGATCTAAAATCATGGCACTCGGGCCCAAAGTGACAAGCATTAAGCACAACATGTTGCAACAATGTCATAGGCACTAAATAAAGATACTAGGCACTATGCCCTATCAATCTCATATCAAATTACATGAACAATCTCATCCAATCCCTACCATCCCCTCACCTACAGCGGGGGAATTACTCACACATGGATGGGGGAGTCATGGATGGTCGATGGAGGAGCGTCGGTGGTGATGGTGATGAAGATCTCCTCCGAATCCCCATTCCGGCAGGGTGCCAGAACGGAGTTTCTGGTTCCGAATCGCGGTTTCTGATGGCGGCGGCGCAGCGGAAGTCTATCTGGGAAAAACGCCGTCTCCCTGATATTATGTCGTCAGGGGGTATATGTACGCGAGAGGGGAGGTCGAGAGGGGTGCTGGGGCCCCCTCACGCAGGGGTGGCGCGGCCAGGGCTAGGCCGCGCCACCTATGCGTGACAGCCCCTCGAGCCCCTTCTCCCTCCTATCTTTTGGCTCCGTGGGTCTTCTGGTGAAATAGGATTTTTCATGATTTTTCCCGAATTTTTACTGGAAGTTGGATTTCTGCACAAAAACGAGACACCAGAGCAATTCTGCTAAAAACAGCGTCAGTCCGCGTTAGTTGTATTCAAAACACACAAATTAGAGGAGAAACAATAGCAAAAGTGTTCAGGAAAGTAGATACGTTTTGGACGTATCAAGCCTCTCTGTGATAGATTTCAATGTCTATTCCAAATCTCATCGGACCCGGACTGCTTGGTCCCGCAGGTTAATCAGGATGGAAGATGGCACATTATCTTCAGAAGAACCTTTGGCCCTATGAAGAGGGAGAGCTGGAATGAACTTCAGAAGGACTTGAGCTCGGTATTTACCTCTCGGACTCCATGGAGAGTGTGTCATGGGGCCTAGAAACCTCTGGGGTGTTTACTACTAGATCCCTTTTACTGCAAACTGATTTAGGGTGCCACAGTGGCTCATGCTAAAAATATTTGGAAAATTGCATGCCCGCTCAAAGTTAGAATCCTAATCGGACAACTGACCAGACTTCCCTCCAATGCTCAGATCAAGAGACGCCACGGCCAATCTGATGGTAATTGTGTCCTTTGTCATCTTGAGGAAGATGCTGCGCACATCTTCCTCAACTGTCCTCTCTGGCTCAATTTGCTTGGTGTTGTATTACGGAATTGTTGAGCGTGTCTTGGAATTCCACTTCTTTCGCTGAGCTATTTGGGATCCTTCGACGCTTTAGGGGGGCTTCTAAACGTTTTCTTTGGACGATTTTTGCTGCTCTAAGCTGGATGCTTTGGACTACGCGAAACAAATTTTTCATTGAAGCTAAATTCCCAAAACGCCCTGCTAACTGGATTTTTAATATTGCTATCTTTCTGTAGCTGTGGAGGCCACATCAAAAGCCAGAGGTGCGGGACATGTTGGATGAGGCGGTCGCAAAACTTAAAGATATCTTCGCTGCCTCGGCTAGTTAATCTACTAGTAGTTGTAGCTCAGTGTGTCTACGCTACTGTTCAAATTGTAATGCGCATGTACTACTATATTTGTCATTCCTTTTGGGCTATAAAACTTATTAAATCTGGTTCACCGGTTACTATTCCTTGTGAGCTTTATTAATTTAGAGCTGAGCCCTTCGTTCTAAAAAAGAATCTACATAAAACATCGTCGTCTACATACACTATCACAAGAGAATCTAGGCGGCTTATCCTGCCATTGCCAATGGCACGAACAAGATGCTAAATAATTGTTCCATGTCGACACAAAGCTGCCGAGGTTCAGATTCCGCACCCGACTCGCCTTTTAAAAACCGTCCAAGCATGCCAACCGAGCTCCAGAACCAAGAGCAACCACATCCACACCGCAACGCAGCGCAGCAAGTCCTCTACGTCTCTCTCGGTCTGATTCGTGCCCGTCCAGGCAATGGCAACACCTGCTCGCCGGCCAATGGCGCAGCCCCAGCCGCTGGCGGTGGACTTCGAAGCGCTGAGCTACATCAGCAGGCTCGTGGAGGCGTTCCAGGCGTTCGACTCCGACAACGACGGCCTCGTTACCGCCCCCGAGCTCCGGGGCCTCCTGGCCTCCCTGGGCCTCAACAAGTCCGAGGCGGAGGCGCGGGACATGCTGGCGCGCGCCGACGGCGACCGTGACGGTCTGCTCAGCGTGGAGGAGTTCCTGGACGTAATGAACGCCGGCGAGCTCGGGCTGAGCGCGCTCGGCGCGCTGCTGCAGGCCGCTGTGCCGGCGCTGGAGTCCTTCGCGGGCGGGCCCGACGGCGTGCTGGGCGCCGATGAGCTTGGCAGGGTGCTGGGCCACATGGGCACCGCCAGCGCCGAGGATTGCGCGGAGATCGTCGCCTGCATGGACGGCGATGGTGATGGGACCATCACCGTCGAGGAGTTCAGGCTCCTGGCCGACCTGCTCTAGCTAGGTTCCAGATAAGCTCCAGCGAGCTATCCATAGCGTATGTATATTTGGGATCGATCGATCGATCCGGTTATGCATTGTGATATAATGATGTGGATTAATAAGCGCGAGCACACGATAGCGGTCTCTACGTGCAGAATACCGCCACGCCACTAGTAATACAACGTGGCACAAGCGCCAGTAATGAGATGTCGTTTTTCTACTGCGGATGATCCGGAGATTACCTTTTGATGAGGACTATGTGCACTCCCAGAACGCAGGCATCCGGGAGATTGTGTTAACTTGGAGTTGGAGGGCATAGACCATGGCCTAGGTGTGCGAGAACAGAGATTGTGTTAACTTGGAGTTGGAGAACATATCTAGTCCTATAGGTTGTTTGTGTGCTACTTGATTCCAAGGAGATCTGGGGCGTTTACACTATGGGAGAGTATATTTTAGTGGCACTTTGCTTATAGCACTTTTAAAAGTGCGGCTAAAAATCATTTTTAGTGATATTTTCACAAAAATGCGGCTAAATATTACATATTTAGTGGCACTTTGATTGAAGTGCGGCTAAAAATTGTATTTTTAGTGGCACTTTTTAAAAATGATGCCAAAAAATCTATTTTTAGTGGTACTTTGATAAAAGTGCGGCTAAAATTATATTTTTAGTGGCACTTTTTGAAAATGCGACTAAAAATACCTATTTTTAGTGGCACTTTGGTGAAAGTGCGGCTAAAAATAATATTTTTAGTGGCAGTTTTTTAAAGCGTATTTAAAAATACTTATTTTTAATGGCATTTTTTTCCAAACTGTGACTAATAATACCTATTTTTAAGGGCACTTTGAAGAAGTGACTCTATAAATAGCATTTTTAAAAGGCATTTCTGTAATGTGCCTTTAAATATAGCATATTTATGAAGCAACTGCCCCTAAAAAAATCTACTGGCACATACAGATAATTTCTCTATGTTTTAATACCATAATTAAACATTAATCGTACCCCCAACACACTATGGAAGAGTAGCATCACATAAGTATCTCGAATTTGAGAGATAAGAGGCAGAGTGGCAGACGACCGGGAGACGGTCCGAAAACAATTTTCTTAATGAAGTAGCAAAATTCTAGCAGCGCATTGGCGGCACGGGCTAGTAGGCCTCCGTTACGTTCAGTCGTCGTTGCCTGCGCGCTGCTGGCTATTGCGATCCACGTCATCACCGGCGTCGACACGTGAGACGACCAGTTTGATCACCTTCGCACTGGATATGGTCAGGTCTACGAGGGTGATTCCGAAATTTGAAGGGCCTAAATGCAATAACGAACAGACCCCGACCCAACTATCTCTTTCATTCTCTCCTCTCCCTCACATCCATCTATCTCACATCCCTCGGTTCCCGATGCACCGCCGCCGCTCGCCGCTTTGCCGATCAGCGCCAGCCGCCACCAGCATGCATTTAGAAGGCTGAGCCTTGCCCCTCCACCGGATCCCCACCCATGCCCCGCCGTTCCGCCCCTGAGAGCACGACACCGCGGCTAACCCTAGCCGTGGTTCGGCTCGGTCGCCACGTCGGTTACCACGCCGCAGCGCCTCCTGCCGCTCCTCTACGTTGTCTACGACATCCTCCTCGATCCCCATGCTCCTGCTCCACCGTCTCTTTGTCGTGCGGTTTGGCGTGACCATGTGGTGGCCGACGGCGCCGCCCGATGGTGCTACTGCAGCTGCTGCTCTCCCTCCTCTTCGAGGCTCCGCTCCTCCAACTCGACGCTGCATCGACATTATCCCGGAGTCGCAGGAGGAGGCCAGGCCGGCAAGGGGGACGAAGGGCCTAGACATGCTCGGCACCTCTCACAGGTTGCCACCGCTCTCCTCTCTCATTGGGTTTCGAATGGTATTGCAACATGTCTGACATGTGTTTGTGAAAATGCTTATTTTGCATGGGCAATTTAACCATGTCTCTTTTGTGCTCTGTCCATTTCGTTTTTGTTAGTAGGTAGGGTAAGTACCTAATTATAGATGCTTCATAAGATAAGCAAAAAATTGTGCCTGATGTTAATTCTATTCTGGTACAGTAGTTCTCTAGATAGTAATTGTGTGAATTGACTAGATGGATTCTTGATTGCACAGATACTTGCATAACCAGTTTATTTGGTTCAGCTTAAGGTTGCTGCCTAGCTAGGTTAGCTTGTGTAGAATTAGCATGCGTTGTGCCATTTACTTATTGGGTTGTAATTAAATATGTAGATTAGCAAACCTATTGTCTGTATTAATACCACACATCAAGTTCCAATACAAGAGGGGACATGCTTTCTGTCGGTAAAAAATTATCGAAATAAGAACACAATAGACAACATCTTTGGTAAAAATGTTCTATAGCAGTTTGCAGTGCGAACTTAGGGACCACCTGAACATAAGAAATCTGATTACCAGGCTTCAGCCTTTGCAACCAATCAGAGGTAACCACTGTGCATTTATCATTCTTTTGATTTTGGTTTGTATGATTTAATTAGAATTCAAACTCTGAAGCATGGTTTCCAATCCCCGTAGCTGTTATCATTTGACAGGACCCAATTTGTCGCCTTTCTCATGGCTAACCCAATTCCATTGAAACATTACTTCCAACTTCATCTGAGATACTTCGCTCGTATTATAGGTTTGACGACAATATCTAAACTGTGTCACATCCTGCCATTCATGTTTGTTTGACCTCGAGGGTAATACGTGTTGTTGTCTCATGTTGTGTTTTCCCTGGTTTTGTTCAGTTTGCCAATCAAGCCTTGGACAAAGGATATCATCCTTATTTTGATTTTCAATGCTTTCTATGAAAAATGGTTTTCACACCAAAACAACAGTCACTTCTCGAAATAGACCGGCACATGTATATATTTTATATTAACTTAATTAAGCATGCTGCCTGAACATTTAAAATTGTGGCTCATGCCAATACTCTGTATAGTTGGAGTTGGAATGAGCATTCAAGCTATTTTTTGCATGCCATTATTATTTCAAGATTGGTTGCTTGATTAGAAGAACTTTGTGCTTAGCATATACCCGGATAAAGTGGTTAGGTGTATTGATCAAGAGCATTTTGGTTGCCTCTTTTTCCATTCTGTATTATCCAAGGAACCGATCACTATATCTTCTCACTCTGACATAATCTTAGCTTTCCGTTATAAAGACACTGAAAACATAATCTTGCCTCATATGATGCCTTCTGAAAATTCATAAATTTTAATTACAACTAAACTAATTCATTCATCTACCTCTCTTTAAATTGCACTTTATTGATCTTTTTACAGTGATATCTCCAACAGTATATGTTGCAATGCGTGACCGACCAGATGTTCAGGAATATGTTTAAAGCATGATCCGTTTTCCCTAGTAGTTCCATTGTGCTGTATATGTAGGGTCTTTAGGTTTTGAAGTTAAATATACATTGTGATAATAATGGCATGTTAAGTGCAGATGCACAGCTAGAAGAGAGTGAAGAACACAACATAAGAGATTCATAAGAGTGTATTATTAGTTCCTGTAGAGCTTCAATTTATTCTCTTCCGAATCCTTTTGTCCCTGAAGTTGGTGGTTAGCTCTGCCCGTAGATTTAGCACACACTCACGTTAGATCAATTTGCTTAGGGGTGATCGGATGAGCCTGATCCACCAGGCAGCAGCACTAGTAGC
The DNA here is from genome assembly GCA_007115705.1 of Dactylis glomerata. Taxonomy (NCBI): domain Eukaryota; kingdom Viridiplantae; phylum Streptophyta; class Magnoliopsida; order Poales; family Poaceae; genus Dactylis; species Dactylis glomerata. The sequence continues at coordinate 1,506,121 of QXEO01000522.1, forward strand.
TGTGTGGATCCTTCTCCTCCACAAAAGATCAGTCATGCGAGAGCCGCGTATCCAGGAGTCACCTATGGTCCGATGCTTGCCCGAGATGAAGAGAGGATTGCCAATCTGAAATACATCTACAACACAAATGATGTAGAGGTTGTTCAGATGCTTAGGATGAGAAGAGTCCCATTTTATGAACTAGTCAAGAGGTTTAGGGAGAGAGGACTGTTGTAGGATAGCATCCACACATGTGTGGAAGAGCAAGTTGCTATGTTTCTTCATATTGTCGGCCATAACCAGAGGTTCAGAGTTATGCACAACACATTTCAGAGATCCATAGAGACTATATCACGCTGGTTTAACCAAGTCCTTTAATTTAATTGGGGAGCTTAGTCGAGAGATGATCAATACCAACCAAGATACGAAACAGCAAGAGATGGTATCCATACTTCAAGGTGAGCTGAAATATTCGTTTGCTCATTGTTTTACAACTCTGCAATGCACACAAGCTTGACTGCCTATTTGTTGCTATCATGATAGGACTGCATTGGATCAATTGATGGTACTCATGTACTATTAGAGTGCCAAAATCCCAATCAGCAGCATACAAAGACAGGAAACACTACACCAACTAGAATGTGCTAGCTGCTGTGGATTTTGATCTCAAGTTCACTTATGTGCTTGCTGGTTGGGAAGAATCAGCCCATGATGCATGCATTCTAAGCGACGGCCTGAACAGACCTAATGGCATTCATCTCCCTGATGGTAAGGTATTTCTTGGAGATGTATGTGGTGACCCAGCATACCACTGCATGTTGTAGTATGCAAGTCGTTGACATAACACTCGTGAAGTACCATTTCACAAATATTACATCCCTCAGAGTGGTACAACAGAAACATAGCGGTCTTTTATTCAAGCACTTAATATTACAAGCCACAATCTTACAAAGGACTCCAGTTCCTCCTCGGTCCAAAGAGGAACACTAGTAGGTTCTACTTTGATACTACAAACATTAACTACGACTGAAAGAAGTAGACTAAACATGATAACTGACAAGTCACTTTATTCTATAAGGTTTGGTGCGACTCAAGCTACTACTCTAAACTACTAGTTGTCGGCCTCCTCCTCGGTTCCTTCGCTGCTCCCATAGGCGATGGTGTAATCCACGCCTTCGACTCCACCAGAAAGGTCCGGCTCTTCGTAGTAGACTTCCTCGTAGTCCTCCGATGCTCCTTCAGTTTCCTCGTTCTGGCCCTCCGAGTCTAAGCAAGGGGTTAAGAGGGAATGGGGTGAGTAACGAGTGTTACCCAACAAGTTCATTTAATAGTATAGAGGTGTTTGATGCACTAGCTACGACCGTAGACTCGAAAGTCTTAGGTCAAATGCAGTTTTCATAATCATTTCTTCAAAGATTGATTTTATTCAAAAGAACTATGTCTGTCTGTCTTCACAGGTTGATTAGAGCTTCGATGGGCTCCTTTCCTGCCGCGTTCATAGCTCCTTCCCGGAACAGGGAGTATCTTGATATTTTCTTACACTCTGCAGAGGTGGTCACTTGTACTCATGAGAGATCAAAACTTTGCTGCACAACCGGGCGTACTTTCCCGTCCATACTTCTTTTGTATAGGGCCCAGTTGATGATCCAAGCCAATCAATGTTCTTCTCCGCGACCCCGCAGACCCACCCATTTGTAAGTCTATCCTCCCCTATACCACATATGTAGACCGATTGGCGCACTGGTCCTTCCCTTTACACTATGGACGCTCCCATAGGTAGACCGTTCCGGACCCAAATGCCCGCTCCTATACAATATGGGTAGACCAATCCGGATGACTCTTACAATACATCATAGATCAATTAGCTAGTCTGTCCCCACTATATTATAGGCAGACCGGCAGGAAACACATTTCCCCCCTTTACTCTATAGTAGCCCGGACAAGACAACCCTCGCTACTGATCCATTGGCATGCGAGAGGGAAAAGATACAGCTGACTTCTCCATCCCATACCAGATCTCATGGTTGACCGTTGTTTACGGTGCTAGAATCACTGGCGACATTTGTTATTAGTCCTAGGTGAACTTTCCAGTTGCAGTGGGACCTCCACCATACTCATACCATGGTCCCACTGCCCACCATCCTAGGGCAACAACCATTGCGGCCAAAATCACTACTTCATATTAATTATGAAGACAGAACCTTTTGCTTTGAATGCAGTAATAATAATACCACATGTATGTTTGCAAGTAATTTGCTGAAATTAAACAAGAGGTATGAGCAAGAGTGAACTTGCATGCAGACTGCAAGGTAGTGCAGTTGGATTTGTTGAAGTGACCCGGGACCTCGGGTTCTGGAAAACAGCATCATCGTCTGGTAAGGGCAATGGTTAAATATTCAAAAATGCATGCTTTATGGTGTGTGTTCAATTTTTATCCCCCTGAAGTGATTTATTCATTTGCTGGCTTTTATATATTCTTTTTATGATTTTAAAGAATATATGTTAATGGTATTTTCATTCAAGAATATTCATCTAATATTCTTGAATGGAATTTATTTTAAAGAGTTAAGAATTTAATAGATTTTTCTTAGATATCTCACAAGTTTTAATATTTTCAGAAAAATCATTTAACTTCTTTTTCTTTTTGCACAAATAACTCATATGACTATTTTAAACTTCAAATAAACCCCTCTCCCCTCTCTCTCACTCGACCTAACCCTAACCCTAACCGCTCTCCCCTCTCTAGCGACTGTGAGTCACCGGCGACTTCATCGCTTGATTCCGGCGAGCCCCGGCGGTCACCACCATCGCCATGCGGGGCATTCGCTCCGCCTCCTCACGCGCTCTCATCTGACAGTGGCGATTTGGCGGCCTCGCCTCCGTTCATCGCCATCGCCTCCGCTTGTCGCCCCAGTCGATCTCGCCCCTGCGGCTCGATCTGCTCTGGCTCGACCTCGCTAGGGTTTCTGCTCCTCTTCTCGGCGCCTGCTGCGGTGTCTCCGCCGCCTTGCCGGTTGGATGGCATGTCTGCAACCCCGGCTGACGAAGGAATGACGAACGGGCCCCCGATATTCGCCTACCTGGTTTTCGGTCCAGGAAGGGTGTCTCGTAGAAGACTTTCGGGGCCTATCAAGGCAGTGGCTTGGCGCGGCCCAGGAGCAATACTTGGTGCACAAGCAAGATTTCGAGGAGTCCAAGTTAGACTAGTCCTCGGTTGATTCGATTTGTATTGGGCTTGAGAGACACTCCTGAGACCTAGTCTTGACATATAAAAGACTGGGAGGGAGGTCTCGAAACCCTAGATTCACTTCCACCCACCTCACGCCGGAGCACTCGATAACCTAGAGTTCTCTGCCTCGGCTAGATCCAATCTACGCCTCCATTGTAACACCATCATCGCCATCACCACATCAATACAAAGTCAGACAAGCAGGACGTAGGCCTTTTACCTTTCGAGGGGGCTGAACCTGGGTAAATTCTCGTGTCCCACTGCTTTCGTCTGATCGCCGTCGAGTTCGCCAGGTTCCCAATACGCTTCCTAGATCGAAAGCCCTTCGACATGGGCATTGCCGGGGATAAACCTCGTCAATTGGCGCCGACCGTGGGGACGACGGGATCTGGATCTACGGATTCGCCGGCTCCATCACCAACCACAATCAAGATCGGCATCGACACTACCGTCGGCATCGTTGCGCCGACCAACGTCGACACCCCCGCCAAGATCAGCACTGCCATCGGCATCGCTGCACCAACCAACGACAACACCACTTCCAAGATCGGCATCGACACCCTCGCCGGCATCGCTGTGCCGGCCATCGTCCACACCAGCCCGATGGAGCTCGAGACTGGCGCCGTCGATTCGACTGTCGTCGATGGCGTCTTGCCAGGCACCATCAACCTCACCTCGACGGTGAGCGCCATCGACCCCGTCCCAAGCACGGCAAGAGCAGCGCCCGAAGGCTATGACATGGCTTTCGGACTGTTCAATTTCCACGTGGACAGCAATGGAGCAATGGAACTGCTCTCTGTCGGCGAATCGGCTCCGCTCGTGGCCGAAGCGACGACACCACCATCCGTCGGGGGCAAACCCTCGGCAGGCGCGTCACTAGCGCCGTCAAAGGAGGAGCTGAGACTGAAGATTTCGACCCCATCAGTAGGGTCGAACGATTTCGAAGATCCGCCTCCATCCCCGACCACCGCATACTGCGTCGACTGCGACGCATACCACTACGTGGGCGCCGGAGATTTCTCACTCCATGAGATCGCCGGCTGTGAAGATCCGCGGGGAGGTACGGCAGCAATCTACCCAACGATATCCGAGTGCGATCGGGCTCTCAACGCCCTCACGCTCCGCACCGCACCATATGATCCTGACTACGTCGAGGGATTATACTCGGACTACACGTGCTCTGACGACGACGACGACGTCTACCCCGAAGCTAAGGGGAAAATCGGCAATTCGGCAAGCACTGCCTCACTATGCGAATCTAACGCATCCAGTGATGGCTATGTAGCCGATTATGATTCTGACTTCATGATCGAGGTCGAACCCTATGTCGAAAGTGACGACGTCTATCCTCCAGCGCTGGGCGAAATCAACGATGATTCGACCCCATGGCCCGGAGGCCATTGCATGATGGCATCGCATGCCGACAGAAACGAGAACGACGGCCGAAGCCGGGCGGATAGCGGACGCCAGGTGCTCACGCACGATCAAATTCGGTTCGCAAGGAGGGTCTATGCGGGCGAAGTAAATTTCGGCCCCAACCCAAGCCCAAGCGACCTAGCTGCACTGCGATTTGTCGTCCAGGAACAGAAAGATCAGATCAGCGCTGATAGGCGAGTGCTGGAGCGGCGCAGAGAGGAGGCCGACGCGTCCAGCAAAAGGCGGGCGGAAAGGTCATCACACTATTCATCGAGCGTTCAACGCCGATCGAGATCGCGCACTCAGCCCGGGGCCGATATGCACAATATCACCCGAAACCTGGAGGCAGAATTCAATGAGGCCGATTTGATGCCCAAAACCAAGGAAGCAGCAATCATGGCTGCGGCGGCATACATTGCCGCAAACGCATCTAATGGCGATGAACATATGCGACATCTGCGAAATTTAGCACTCGAAGGAGTAAGGGTGCTACAAGGCACGCCTGGCTCAGATCATGGCGCGACAACAACAAGAGTTGCACCACCACCGGAGCAAGAGGGGCACCCAGCACCGGCGCCGGCCGCAGCACCTCGAGCACAAGTGGTCGAACCCATCAACGGAGAACTTCGGCACGGTCTGGCCCAGAACAGGGTCGACCAGGCACGAGCGCGGCGCGAGGCGCGCCGCTTCGAGGGAGATCGTGAGGCCGAAACATTCGGCGGCGCCAGCGATGGACTCTGCGGGGCAGAATGCTTCAGTCTTCTGATCCGCTCCGCACCGTTGCCAAGAGGAATCAAACTCAGCGACGGCATAGTTAAATTCAACGGGCAGCAGGATCCCCGAATTTGGCTAGATGATTTCATGACCGCTGTCAAGATCAGCGGCGGATCCAGAGACAACGCTCTGCAGTTGTTATCGCTGCACCTAAAAGATAACGCAAGGGCATGGTTGAATAATCTCGCCCCAGACAGCATTCGCTCCTGGGAAGAGTTTCGGCAAGCGTTTATCGCAAACTTCCGAGGCACCTCACGACGCCCTACGTCGTTCGAAGAGCTCTGCTTATGCGTGCAGAAGACCGGCGAAAACCCGAGGTCATACATCTCACGATGGATCAGCCTTCGAAACACGACAGAAAACATCTCGCCCGAAAGGGCCATCGATGCATTTCGGGACGGCTTATTTCGGCGTGACTTCAAAGAGGAACTGGGGCGCTGCAAGCCCAGAACCATCGACCACCTCATGAGTTTGGCGAACGAATGGGCCGATGGCGAAGACTCCATCTCGTCTCCCAGAAGCCGCCGTCGATCAGCAGAACGCGATGGCGATGCGAAGGACCAATTCCATCCCGGATCCCGGAAGAAAGGTCGCCGAAGCCGCTACGACAACACGGAGAACGTAGACATGGTAGCAGCTGGCTACGTGCACGAAGACCGCGACGACAATCGCGACTTACCGCGACGAGGAAACACTTACTACGGCAGTAGCAGCCGTGACTCGAAACCCAGCAAGGAGTGGCGTCGCCGGCAGCCACAGCTGTCGGCAGAAGAGATGCTTGATAGCGGATGCCCAAGGCACACGTACCTCGACAAGGACGGAGTACGAAAACCTGCACACCTCCTCATCGAGTGCAGAGAATTCATTCGCCTCAACCGAGCACTTCAGGAGAGAATGAACGTCGAGCAACCAGTGGCAGGGGCGATAGCCTACAACGCTCCACCGCCACCGCCGAATCCACCAGCAAACGTCGTACAGCAAAGCCATCAGGCCGCTACGATCCAGCAAGCCGAGCAGCGACAGCCGGCCAACGAGGAAGAAGAGTTCCCGCCACCAAGAGGTTTCGTGCCCATGATTCAGAGGGGGCGCCCGACGAACAAAGTCCGGCGAAAGCGCGCGAGAGAAGTGTTCCACGCCGAACACGCGCCACCAGCTACTCCCGAATATCTGAATTGGTCCGAACATCCGATTGGTTTCGATCGGTCAGATCACCCACCGAAGATACCACGCCCAGGACACCATGCTCTGGTTCTCGAGGCGCAAATAGGGGGCTTCACCTCGAAAAAGGTGTTTATGGACGGAGGCAGCAGCTTGAACCTCATCTACGCAGATACACTGCGAAAGATCAAGATTCCACTAAACAATCTCCTGCCAACGGAGACTTCTTTCCACGGAATCGTCCCAGGAAAGCCGACGTACCCATTGGGGGCGATACACCTCGACGTCATCTTCGGCACTAAAGCAAACTTCAGAAAGGAGAAGATCGAATTCGAGGTAGTCGACTGGCCCTCGCAGTACCACGCTATCCTCGGGCGACCAGCGTTCGCCCGATTCATGGCAGTACCCCACTACGCCTACCTCAAGTTACGGATGCCCGCAAACAGAGGACCACTGACGATCAGCGGCAGCTTTGCGCGGTCAGAAAACTGCGACAAGGACTTCAACGACATGTCCCAGACTTTCGGGGTGCACGAGGAGCTGCACCACATTCGGGAAGCCACTGTCATGGACATCGACCCACCGGCGCAGCAGAACGCCCCAGAGTTGTCTTTCGATGCCACCAAAGATACCCGAGAACACCAGATCCACCCGACTGATCCAACCAAGACGGCGCGGGTGTCGAACTCCCTTTCCCCCGCATAGGAAAGCGCGCTCGTCGAGTTCCTCCGTGAGCACTGGAGGATGTTCGCCTGGTGTCCAGCAGATATGCCAGCCATCCCCAGGGAACTCGCCGAGCACGAGCTTAAAATATTCCCCAACGCGAAACTGGTCAAGCAGTCTATGCGACGGTACAATCCATAGAAGGCCAAGTCGATGGGCGAAGAAATCAATCGCCTCCTCGAAGCCAAGTTCATCAGAGAGATCAAGGAAGCCACGTGGCTCTCGCCACCGGTCATGGTGGAAAAGAAGGACACCAAGATCTACAGGATGTGCATCGACTTCACAGCTTTAAACAAACATTGCCCGAAGGACTACTTCCCTTTGCCCCGAATCGACCAGATCGTCGATTCCACGGCAGGATGCGAGCGCCTCTCGTTCCTCGACGCCTACTCTGGGTATAACCAGATACGGCTGAAGGTAGAAGACGAAGACAAGACGGCGTTCATCACCCCGCACGGGGTATACTGCTACATGACGATGCCTTTCGGGCTCAAGAACGCCGGAGCTACGTATCAGCGGTGTATGCAAGCATGCTTGAAGAAACAAATCGGACGCAACGTCGAGGTTTATGTCGACGACATTGTCATCAAAACATCGAAAGCAGATACCTTGCTCGATGACCTTCGAGAAACCTTCGCCAACCTCGACAAATATAGCATCAAGCTCAACCCGAAGAAATGCTCTTTCGGGGTGCCCACCGGCCAACTGCTAGGCTATCTGATCTCCGAGAGAGGAATCGAAGGCAACCCGGAGAAGATAAAGGCCATCATCAGCATGCAGCCTCCGAAGATGCTTCGACATGTCCAACAGCTGACAGGTCGGCTCGCAGCGCTCAGCCGCTTCATCAGCAAGCTTGGCGAAAAAGCACTCCCCTTTTATCGACTACTCTGAAAAACAGACAACTTCACGTGGACCGAAGAGGCGCAATCCGCGTTCGACGACCTCAAGCGACGATTGTCGACATCCCCAGTTCTCGTGACACCTCGACAAAAAGAGCCAATGCTGCTGTACATTGCGGCTACAAATCAAGTTGTCAGCTCGGTGCTTGTGGTCGAACGTGCAGAAGAAGGCAAAGAACACGGCGTACAGAGGCCCGTGTACTACTTCAGCGAAGTCCTATCGCCAACCAAGAAAAGATACCCCCATTATCAGAAGTTGGCATACGCCATATACATGACGGGGAAGAAACTGCCACACTACTTCGAGTGTCACTCCATCATAGTAGTGGCCTCGAATCCAGTCTCCAGCATCCTCAACAATCCAGACGCCACAGGGCGTGTGTCGCTATGGGGGATCACACTAGGACCTTGGGAAATCACGTACCAGCGCCAGTCCGCGATCAAGTCACAGGTCCTACCGGATTTCATAGCCGAATGGACAGAAGCTCAGATGCCGGAGCTCCCAGACTTGTCAAATAGCTGGACCATTTTCGTCGACGGGTCCAAGCGAGTTTCGGGGGCAGGAGCAGGAGTGGTCCTGGTGTCACCGCAAGGAGACAGGATGCGCTACGTCCTCCGAATGCGCTTCCCGAACCCCTCCAACAACGAGGCGGAATACGAAGCCGTCCTTCACGGAATGCGCATGGCGAAGGCTTGCGGGGCCACCCGCATCAAGATCCATGGGGATTCGAACCTCATCGCCCAGCAAGTCATGAAGGAGTGCGACGCGACCTGCGCGAACATGATCGCATATCGCGCCATGTACGACAAGCTCGAAGGCGAATTCGAGGGCTGTGAAGTAACACACATCGGTAGGGAAAGCAACGAGGAGGCAGATAACCTGGCCAACGTTGGCTCAAGGTGCCTCCCAATACCGCCAGGTGTTTTCTTCGAGGAGATATTCGAGCGCTCCGTCAAGATCAAGCCAGTAATTGAACCGGCGTTAGCAACACGTCCGGAAGCTCGGACGGTCAATACCGCCCCAGCGGCAGGAGCAGCAGACCTCCCGAAGGATGCAGCCGCGGTCATGCTCGTCGAAGCAATATGGACAAAGCCGTACTTGGCGTACCTGACGAGGGGCGAACTCCCAGAAGACCCCATCCACCGCCGACAAGTCATGCGGCGCTCTAAGGCCTTCACGATAATCAACGGGGAACTCTACAAACGCAGCACCACAGGAGTGCTCCAGCGGTGTATCGCACAGGAAGATGGGATTGCTCTCCTTCGAGAAATCCACGAAGGAACCTGTGGGCACCACGCCTGCAGTCGAACCCTCGTGGCCAAGGCCTTTCGGTCTGGATTCTACTGGCTATCCGCCCTCTACGACGCCAGGAACATAGTCCAACATTGCGAAGCTTGCCAGTTCTTCGCCACCAAGCCGCACGCGCCGGCATCGGAACTGCACACCATCCCTGTGGCATGGCCCTTCGCACAATGGGGGCTCGACCAAGTGGGGCCTCTCCCCAAATCATCTCGAGGAGGGCATACGTACTTGCTCGTCGCTGTGGACAAGTTCTCCAAGTGGATCGAAGCTGTTCCGGTCACCAACCAAGAGGCAATCACGGCAGTCAAGTTTTTCGAGTCCATTGTCTATCGGTACGGCGTCCCGAACAGCATCATCACCGACAACGGCACCAACTTCACTTCGGGCGAATTCCAGGGCTTCGCCAAAGACCTCGGCATCAAGCTCAAGTACACTTCGGTATCACACCCCAAGTCCAACGGCCAGGTCGAAAAGGCCAATGGACTTGTCTGCGGAGGCCTGAAGAAGCGACTGCTTCGACCCCTCAAGCGCGCAGCAGGCGCCTGGGTCGAGGAACTGCCTTCGGTGCTATGGAGCTTGCGAACAACGCCCAACTCCTCGACAGGCTACACACCCTTCTTCTTGCTCTTCGGAGCAGAAGCCGTGCTGCCCACGGACGTGCGCTACAGCGCGCCCCGCGTCGCCGCCTACGTCGAGGAAGACGCGGACAAGGCGTTAGCAGACGCCCAAGACCTGCTGGACGAAGCTCGAGACGTCGCCCTCGTTCGATCGGCAGTCTACCAGCAGAGCCTCCGCAACTACCACAGCAGACGGGTACGCGGACGCTCTTTCGAGCCGGGCGACCTTGTGCTCCGACTCAAGCAAACAAGCACGTCGAAGCTGGAGCCACCATGGGAAGGCCCGTACCTTATCCACGAGGTCATCCCAGGAGGAGCATATCGCCTACGCAACCCGAAGACGGGGAAGGACGTAGACAACCCATGGAACGTTGCGCAGTTGCGCCGCTTCTATCCTTAGCTAGCAAAGCTGTCCCCCTACCCCCTCTACCATGTAATCAAGTGTCGGCAGCAGTCCGCACTCAACATTGTGCCTTCGGCACCAAGCAATAAAGTTCAAATTGCCCCGTTCTATAAATCAACATATGTGCACGCTCGGGGGCTTAGCCTTTCGACCCACGCTCGGGGGCTCGGTCCTTCGACCCACGCTCGGGGGCTTAGCCTTTCGACCCATGCTCGGGGGCTCGGTCCTTCGACCCACGCTCGGAGGCTTAGCCTTTCGACCCATGCTCGGGGGCTCGGTCCTTTGACCCACGCTCGGGGGCTTAGCCTTTCGACCCACGCTCGGGGGCTCGGTCCTTCGACCCATGCTCGGGGGCTCGGTCCTTCGACCCACGCTCGGGGGCTTAGCCTTTCGACCCACACTCGGGGGCTCGGTCCTTCGACCCACGCTCGGGGGCTTAGCCTTTCGACCCACACTCGGGGGCTCGGTCCTTCGCCCATGCTCGGGGGCTCGGTCCTTCGACCTACGCTCGGGGGCTTCGCCCACGCTCGGGGCCTCGACATCTCGACCCATACTTGGGAATTGCGCTCTCTGAACCTGAATTCGAGTACTGCGTTATCTTCGACCTACGCTTGTGGATTTTCATCTAACTGACCTAAGCTCGAAAGCTCCGCCTTTTCGGCCACAGACGAAGAAGATATATATATACACAGATTGGAGATACAAACACAGCCACGAGGATAGTTCATGGCGCCGCGACGCCCTGGTTCGCCCTTTGCCGATCACTTTCGACGACAATTTGTCGAGCGATACAGTCGCCGGTGCTTCTACAAGCAGCATAATGTCGCTCCATGTTGTAACGACCACTGGGCGACGAAGGAGGCGTCTTCAGAAGCTCTAGGTCGACTTCGGGGTAGTGCGCATGCACAAAAGCAAGTGCGACCACAGCCCCACTGCGCAGGTGCGCCCGGACAAAGGAGTGTATAGCGTTGCCGTTCTCGAATCGATCGAGCAGCGCCGGCAAATCTTCGGGCTGATCGTTTAGAGGAAACATCGCCTGGTGCACCAGCGCAAGAGCGCTTCGGCTCGTCTCAGCCAACGCACCAGCTTGAGCAATCCTATCTTGAAGGAGTGTCAGCTTCATTGCCTTCGACCGATCAGCCCAGAAGTTATCAGCGACGGAGTTGGCATGATTCTGGGCAGCAATAATATGCGCATTTACGCGCCGGGCCTCGGCTGCTCTGTCAAGACACACATCTGCGAAAAGAGAACGAAGATTAAATCCTGCACGCTCAGGTCAACACAAAGCTAAAGGGGTCTAAAGACTAACACTGAAGAGATTTCCCAAGATTCTCGATCTCGTCGAGAAGGAATTTCTCGCAGTCTGCAGCATACGACGCCTTCGATAGGGCGACGTCGACCTTGGCAGTAATCACCTTCAGTTGACGCTGCGTATTGTGGAGCTGATCGCGCAACGATCGAATCAGCGACAATTTGCCTGAGGAAGGCGTTCTTCGCTCAATGGCACCAGAGGTACTGCCAACTGTTTCGTACGAAACAGGCCAAGCACCAGAGGTTAGCGACGGATCCTGCATGAGGAATCGAGCATCACACACAAGCAACGGCGACCAAATGGCATGAAGATTAACATAACATCAGAACAAGTTTTACAGCAGAAAGAGTTCCAATCGGGGTCATAGCCCTCGATGTGGACCAACAAAACTAATTACAAGTGGGAACTAGAAGTGCTGCTCGCACTACGCCGAACTACCAGCCTTGCTAGACAGTGCAGCGGACGCGCCACGCTTCCGAGCCCTCGCTGCCGCACGCTTCTCGTTCCTATCGGCCAGAAAGCCCGTCATTCGAGCAGCCAGTTCACGAGCACGCGCGACATAAGTCTTGGCGGACTTGTCGCGTCCGTCCTTATCTTTCGGGTATGTGCTCGTGACCTTGTCAGCGTCGAACTCCACGTCGTGCATCATCATCATGGAGAAGACAGACTCGGTGCCGATAGTTACCTGACGGCGTACTACGGCGAATAACGGGTCTTCGCCGTCCGCCTTCACCGCCAGAGCGTCGAGGATCCCTGCCATGGTGTCGCTGGTCAAATCGGGAACAGACGTATCCCGAACGCGGACCAGTGTCGACCGCACCCGCGCTAAGAGGTTGACAATCTCTCGACTCAGGCGTTCGGCAAAGCCGATATTGGATTCGATTCCAGCAGGCCCCTTCATCGCCCCGGCGTCTAATTCGGCAGCAGCTACACAAACAAGCAGACACCCAAGTCACAACACCACTTTTCGACACGAAAATTATTTCGGACAAAACTTGAAGAACTTACCACGCAAGGCATCAAGTGAAGTTTGCAGGCACTGGGTCAGCTCTCCTTCGCGGGCTTCGGCGTCCAGACGGCTTTTATTTGCGCGCTCCTTAGCTTCGGACGATTCGCCCTTCAGTCGAGCGATTTCGTCGTTCAGCTCGGCGACCTTAGCCTTCAAACCCAAATTCTCAGTGGCAAGATTGTCCAGCTGAGATTTCAGGGAAGTCTTGTCAGCAGCAGCCTGGGCCCCAATCCCTAATCAATAAAAGGAGGCGTTCAACAAACGAAGCGTCATACACAAAGGCGGATTTTACAAGGAAGGTGGAATTACTCACGTCGAGTTTCGTCGAGCTGCTCAGTCAGCCTTTGATTCTCTTCCTCTAAGGCGAAGAAGCTTCTGCAAACCTTCGACATGTCCCTAACAACGGGCTAAAAGAAGGCCAGACGAAAAATTAACCTTCGAATCATGGTTCGGAGGGCAAGCCCAAGTGTAAACACTTCGACTCACCCTCGGGGGCTACTAATGGTCAAGCAAGCGAAGCACAAGTTGAAGACTTTCGGACTTACATGGTTGCTAGGACCGGAGGGCCCGTCAGACGAGGAGACAAGCACGGATTCTTGTTCTGTCGCCTTCTTCTTCGAAGAGGTCGAAGGCTTCGTCAGAGCAACTTCAGGGGCGGTGACATCGGCGGCTTTCTCCTGTGAATCTGCCATTTGCTCGAGGGCGTGGTCATGGGGTCGAACCTGGTATTGTTCTTGATCCCCAGGACCGGTCGACGTTTCCTCGGAGGAAGATCTGAAACAAGCATCGATGAAAGAACCAGGCAGTTAGTTCGAAGTAAGACCACGAGATGTACGAGTTCGGCAAGGTACACTTACGATGCGTCGATCCCGAACTTCGGGAAGACTTTCTTATCCGTTCGAGGGGGAGCGCGGCGGCTCAAAGGCGAAGCGGGGATAGCGCTGTTGCCATCATCCCCCGAAGTAAAATGAGCGTCATCGAGGTCTTCCGAATCTTCGACAACATCCGCAATTCGTTGTCTCTTCGGAGCCCTCGGTGGCGATGGAACAGCGGAGGTCGATTCCTCCAGGACTTCGGCAAAGTCACGCCCCGGATATTCGCCCATCTCGGGCTGGGGCGGATAGCATTGAGCTATGTCAATTACCTGCACAAGGATGAGGACGGCATTTGACACCGGATGATTCGGTTAAGAAACAAGGAGGAAATTCGACTACGAACCAGATCATACCTCAGTGCGGGGAAAGGCCTTGCTAAAGGCTACGGCGCCGAAAATCTTCGGCACGGGATCCTTCTTCTTGATGTTCGTGACGGTGCGTACGCACTCGTCGATTTCAGCTTCGTGCAGCTCGTCCTGGGAGATGCGGGTCGAATCCCGACGATCGCTATAGTCCCACATGCAGTGAGCTCGAGCAGCGAGCGGCTGGATTCGGCGCTCGACGAAGGTTCGGATGAGCTGGATCCCCGAAAGCTCCTTCTTCGGGGTAGCTCGGAGCTGCTGGATCCTCTCCATCAGTGGTTCCGTAATCTTCAGCTCCTCGTCCGAAAGATCGTGCCTCCAGGATACGCGAGGGCGAAGAACGACTGTAGGATGGAATTCCCCGAGTCCGAAGTTTTCGCCGTCGGAGAACTTGTCCTTGGCATAATACCACTTCGTCCTCCACCCGGGATTATTTTCGGGCGTTTGAAGATTGAAGTATTCGACGTCTGGGCGCACTTAAACGCCAAAGCCGCCGGTTTGATATGGCAGAGGGTGCCGAATAGCAAATATTCGGCGCCACAACGCCCAGTGGGGTTCGATCCCCAGGAAGCACTCACAGAGCGTGATAAAGCACGCAATGTGAAGGATGGAGTTGGGATTCAGGTCGTGGAGCTGAATCCCGTAGGCAAAGAGAAGGCCACGGAGAAAAGGATGCGGGGGAAAAGACAAACCCCGCAGCAAAAAGGCGATGAAAATTACCCGGAATCCGAGGGGTGGCCGGGGAACGATCTCTGGGCCGGCGGCGAGCGATTCCGCCGGTGCGTTCTTCAGGAGGCCCATCTTCTCGGCCTGGGATAGTTCTTTGTTCCCGACCTTGGATTGGACCCAGCGACCGACGGCGGAGCCTTCGGCGTCGGCCGTCTTGGCCTTCTTGGCGGCAGCAGTGGCGCCGGCGGCTGTGGAACTCCTCTTGCCCATGGTCAGGGCGCAGCAAAGGTCGCGGAAATGGAGATGGAAAGGAAGAGCTACAGGAGCAATGCGCGGGGAAGAAGACGGTGGCGGCGG
This sequence comes from Dactylis glomerata, assembly GCA_007115705.1. Lineage (NCBI taxonomy): Eukaryota > Viridiplantae > Streptophyta > Magnoliopsida > Poales > Poaceae > Dactylis > Dactylis glomerata. Next base: position 1,521,206 of record QXEO01000522.1, read on the forward strand.
AGTGAGACGGACTATTCACTTGCCACCGTCATTTATTCTACCGCTGGGAATCTGCGTCAGATCTCGGCCGTCCACGACGAAGTGGAAACGGCCGGGTTGATCCAACCGTCCACGTGTCAGCACGTGAGCACCGCGGCGTCCACTACGCGCGGTAATCAAGGAAACCGCGCCGGTTATTTCTCACCCACGCGCGGGACGTGCGGTCAAACTCTGTCAACGGCCGCGACGCGCGGCCTGAGGGCCCACCATACGTCTCGTCCTGGCAGGGGCAGGCCTGTCCTGCAGAAGATGAGGTGACGACTCGACGCAACGTATCGTCAGCGATGACGCGTTTCCTTGGGTAGGTTGTTTTCTTTTCGACTCAAAGGGCAAAGGCTGGCAAAAGTTCTTTTGAGTTTCGAAGGTATGTGCCTCTTGTACTTGAACAGCATCTCGACTGGGTTTTCTTTCGAAGTTCTTTGCGTGCCTCTCTTTTGCGTCATTCGAATCTACACAGAGCTTTTTCTCGACGACTCTGTCCTTTTTGCTCTTCGAGTTATCTCTTTTGGGCCATCAGCGCCTCCGATGTATTCGAGACAGGATTTCGGTCCCTCGAGTCATCTCTTTCGGGCCATCAGCGCCTCCGATGTATTCGAGACAGGATTTCGGTCCATCGAGTCATCTCTTTCGGGCCAGCAGCGCCTTCGAGATATTCGAGGTAGGGCTTCGGTCCCTCGAATTGCTTCTTTCGGGCCAGCAGCGCCTTCGAGATATTCGAGGTAGGGCTTCGGTCCCTCGAATTGCTTCTTTCGGGCCAGCAGCGCCTTCGAGATACTCGAGATCGCCGAATCGTTTCCTTCGAACCTTTCTTTTGGGCTATCAACGCTCCTCAATCAACATGCCCGAATCGTGGTGGCAAATTGCCCGTTCGGATGCCGTATGTCAAATACGAAGGTAAGTCCACGGTTGCAACACCGGATGGCCTGGTATTCGTATCAAACGCGCTCTGCCGGAAATTTTCCATACCTACGGTATGAAGTTTGCACCGATGGACGCATCGGGTGCCTCACAATGAACTGGGCTCCGACCTGATAAGTCCGACGCGGCTCGGGTCGGGGTAGCACCAGCCCACGCGGGTTCGAGTCGGGGGACTCGAATCTAAGTAAGCTAACCGCATGTCTTTGCAGCAATGCAATTAACTGAGACCCGGCGTGAGTCTCAGGCCGGTTATGCGCATCCCTCTGCAAACCCAACTTAGCACTTTTCGAGGCTCTAAATGAGAGTGGCTCGAGAATCTCGTACCAAAACAAGCTTACTATTCAAATGACCTCTGTATGTATGCAGCTTTACAGGCCAAGTGCTCATATCGAGGGCGGCTAAGAGGACTTTCGGGAGGAGTCCCTGCCATAGTCTTCGGCTATCCCAGGCACTCGGGGGCTACTGACGAAGGAATGACGAACGGGCCCCCGATATTCGCCTACCTGGTTTTCGGTCCAGGAAGGGTGTCTCGCAGAAGACTTTTGGGGCCTATCAAGGCAGTGGCTTGGCGCGGCCCAGGAGCAATACTTGGTGCACAAGCAAGATTTCGAGGAGTCCAAGTTAGACTAGTCCTCGGTTGATCCGATTTGTATTGGGCTTGAGAGACACTCCTGAGACCTAGTCTTGACATATAAAAGACTGGGAGGGAGGTCTCGAAACCCTAGATTCACTTCCACCCACCTCACGCCGGAGCACTCGATAACCTAGAGTTCTCTGCCTCGGCTAGATCCAATCTACGCCTCCATTGTAACACCATCATCGCCATCACCACATCAATACAAAGTCAGACAAGCAGGACGTAGGCCTTTTACCTTTCGAGGGGGCTGAACCTGGGTAAATTCTCGTGTCCCACTGCTTTCGTCTGATCGCCGTCGAGTTCGCCAGGTTCCCAATACGCTTCCTAGATCGAAAGCCCTTCGACATGGGCATTGCCGGGGATAAACCTCGTCACCGGCGTTTCCCCCAGGTGTGGTGTTGTGCTTGGCCGCTTGGCCGTGAGCAAGGTGCTGCTCCGCCGTCGCCGTAGCCCACTGGACGATGGCGTTTCGCCACCACAACCGTGGCTGCGCTGACGGTGTCGCCGCCATGGTCTTCTTCCAGCTCCTCTGCGAGCTCACCTGTGAGTCTTCCCCTATCTTCTATGTCTCTATGTTCATTGTTTGGTGGCCTGGCCAGTGAGCAAGGCATGCTTGCCTACTACTGCTATGTCGTGCTTGATCTTGTGATTAGACTCTAGAATTCCTATGCTGGCCTCTACATGTTGCTGCTGTTAGCTTTAGTGAGTGATTCAGTTAAGAATTTCTTAACTGAATCAGTGGGATTCAGTCAGCTTGCTTCCCCTCTGATGGCTGGCTTGTTCATATGTTGTATGCCTACTGCTACTGTTAATTTCAGTTAAGAATCTCTTAACTGAATATCCAAAGTTCAGTTAGCTTGCTTTAGCTGTGGTGATAGCTTGATAGCCTGCTTGTATGCTTGCTATTCAGTAGCTATGTGATGCTAACTGAATTAAAAGGTTGCAGTGCTAACTGTTGTCAGTTAAATCATGTTGTGGATGATTTACTGAAATGTTTGTGGTGGTTTGCAGCAAGTGCTTGTTCACTGCTACAAAGCCATGCTTATGCTGATGATTAAATTTATGATGGCATGAGCATGCTTAGCTTGAGCTTGCTAGGAATTGTCCAGTGATAATTTTCTGTTGATTAATATGAACTGAACCATGTTTCAGTGATGATTTGCTTGCATCAAGCAATCCATGCTTGAGTACTCTGCTACTAGTGGCTTTGCTTTTCTTCCTATAGCATGTTATATATAACAGCAAGTAACTGCTATCATTAAAATGTGATTGTGGTACCTCCCTGTGAGGTGCACAATTATTTCTTGATGATTAGCTAGATGGCTGCTGTTTTTTGTGCTGCTGGTGCATGCTTTGGTGGCTTCTCATCAGTGACTAAATCATCATGTTGGCCATGCTAAATTACTGATAAGAACAGAACTATGTGATGATTTTAGTCTTAGCCAATGATGCATGGTCTGAGGCTTTATTCTTGGTGATGCATAAATATTTGTGTTTCTTTAACTGAATCTTGCTATGATGATTATATAGAGCACTTCTCTGTAAGTCTAAGGAGATATACCCCCAAAACCTCCTAAGTACTACACTTGGTAGAAGGGTTTGGTGGTGTGGGGTTTCTTTCTTGTTGTTGATCTTGTTTATGCAAGAATCTTGATTCTTGCCATGATTTCGTTCATGGTATGCAATTTCTAAAGTATACCTTGATACTGTGCTGGCTTCTATGGGTAGCTGGTTGTGATGTTGGTGATGCTCTTGCTTGCGCTTGATCAAGTGCTCCTGGTATTTGCTCTGCTCCTCCCCAGGTGCCTTGCCCTGCACCTCCTTGGTGCTTGGCACCCCTCCTTGTCTGCCCTGCACCTCCTTGGTGCTTGGCCTGCTTCTTGCTGCAACTTGATCTTGTTTAGGTGACCATGTTTACTAGCTTTGGCTGCTGGTTTTGGTTTGGTGGTGATAATTCCCCCCTGATGCTCAACTCATGAGCAGGGTAAATTGTGCTGGTGCTGATTGCTGTGATTGCTCACAGTGATGTGTGTGATCTGTGGTGTGAGATACTGTGATGGTTGTGTTGTTGTGCTGGTGGTGTTGCTGGTCGACTAGGGTTCCTTGGTCGACCAAATCCACTCACAGTGACCCTTTTATACTACCTCAAGTTCTTTGGTGTCTTGACACCTCTATGCATGCATATGGTGATTGAGCAGCTTGCTGGCTGGCTTGCTTGCCCGGCCAGTTTGGTCCCTGGATGATATTTTGCTGGTGACTCATGGTGATAAGCTTGACTGTTGATGATTATCAACAGTGCTTCCTTTAAATTCTTAATGCCACTTGTATTACTGCCTTGGTGGCATTTCTTCTTTGTGTTTGCTTTTGCTTGCAGGTAATAAAGAAGAATAGAGAAGAAAGGAAAGAAAGAAAAAAGAAATCTAGTGGTTTAGGAGATCATCATCTAGATTCATTCATGTACCTCGTTTTTATTTCTTTTTATTTTTGGTTCCTGGTTGTAACATTCTATCTATGCTATTCCACTTGTAATATTCTTTTATTCTCTGAATTTTGTAAATGCAATGTATATTGTGTTGCTAATCAATAAAGTTTAAGTTTTTCTTATTCTAAATATTTATCCTTTCTAAATGTGTCTTTTAGATTCAAATTCAATTTCATAATTCAAATTCAAGTTTTGAATTCATAATATATTCTTAGGTTTAGTTATTCAATTTCATCCCTTCCCCACAAGCAATTGATCAAAAGAGGTCATGTCGAATTCTTTCGCACTCCGAGAGTTCACCATTTCCCCTCGAAGAGAAACTTGATCCCCCTTAGGTTTTAGTGATAAAAGCGCAAAAAAATACCATAATTTTAGATGCTATTTACAAAAGCCCTCTTATTCTACCCCGAAGTTGTCCTACGTGCTGGGATATTACAATGTAGGTTATGCTTGTTGGCCAGGAATCCTCCCCCCTTCAGGAAAACTAGGTATCATCTGGACGAGTTCTCTCCAAGGAACAGACCACAAAATACAGGAGTTATTCATTCTTATACAGTCTAGCCTTACAGTGACAATCGAGAGGGCTTTTATTGCATCGAGAAATAACTTCAAAATCCTTGACCCGAAGCCATTCCACACTTTCCCCACTTAAGTAAAGCTTGTTCTTGCATGTTGCATCCTTCACAACCGGATCCTAGGCTGGGGTGTGGATGACTATGTCCCAGACGAGGTTGATGTTACTCCTGATGTTGTGGAGAGTGGCCATGGTGTCAAACAGGGCGACACCTAGGCTTGGAAGAACAAGAGAAACGATTGGGCTCAGTCAATATGGTTGCATAGAAATAATATCTACGGTTGACACTAAAGCAAGAAGAAGAAGGTTTGCACCCCCTTGGTCGCCATTGTTGAACTATTACCCGGTATGTAATGTTGAACTATTATTCCTACGTAGCTAGGATTCAAATGCATGTAGTGGCAGTGATACGGTAAACTACTTCCATGTGTGTGGTTAACTAAATAACTTATATTCGTACCTAGCTAGGGCTAGTTAAATGTGGCTGTAATTTATTTGTTTTCTATTCATTTGTTTTCTCGCTGTGTGTGATGAGGTTATTTGTAGTGTCATGGTGATATGCTATGTTAAACTCACCACCAAAGAGAAGAGGTGACCATATAACCTGTGATGCGTGAACCAAACAGATAACCTTGAATTAAGTTCAGGTGTTCCTGCATTCACGCAGGCCACCAATCAACATGGCCAAAATACATCCAGTCATGCGATCCGAGTCACCAAACGAAACATCCAAATTGATTTTTAACCCATATAATATGATCTTAGCCCGCGAACGCCTGCTCTCATGGAGCCTAAAAAGAGGGATGTAAGCTAGGAATCGCGCCCTTGCGTGTTGGTATGCCATCGAGCTCAATCAATGTGCACGAAATGGATTCCCGGCTAGCTGTTCCATCTGCTAGCATAATATGGCTACACCCGATCGGGGAAAGAGATGATGCTCGGCCTGGCCCGTGCATTTCTTCAGTCTCCTTTCGATTGCCGACTACGACGATCGACAATTGAAGACGGAAGAGTACATTTTACTTTTTCTGCATACTGCCTCAAAACAGGTGACAGCTCACACGGTCAGCCACAAGCTGTAGATTTCCAGCTACCCAGCGGTTAACTGAGAGTGACCCACACGCGGAGCCACGATAAGATCAGACGCATAAAGGTCCTGCAGACCTGCACATATGAAAAGGAGCAACAACGAACTTAAACACAGCTTATGTATAATCTCCAATTCGAGCGCTCGCATATGCTACCCGTGTTTGGAATCGAGTAATAGTTAACCTGAGAATAGTTTTCCTCACGAATCTGGAGAGTACTAAATGGGCGAACCGGACACTTCACCAGCACACACCATTTTCATTGCAAACACGAGCTTTCTCCACGACTCCAGATGTTCGAGGTTCGACGGCAACGCCGCATCCATCCATCTATCTATCCGCACGCAGAACAGAACAACAGGGACTCCAGGATAGGAAAAAGTTCAAAATAAATCTTAAACTTATAGGCAAAAGTTAAATCAAACCCCGAACTCCTAATCCCCAAAATTGGCACACTAAATTTATCAATCCCGGTCTATTTCAAACCCTGGAGTTGTTTGGCACACCGGGGAAGCAACGTTCCCGGCAGGGAATATGGGCTACTCTCACTGTCCGTGGGACCCACTTAGCATATCATTCTCTTCCTCAATCTCTCTCTCTTACATTCTCTCCCATCTTGCTGCGCTGGAGGGGGACGGTCGGATGAGGAGGAGGGACCCGACCGGGGCTGGGAAGTGAGCTGAGGGAGCGCAGAGGAATGACCTTGTCGGGTAGGGCGCGAGGCAGGGCAGGCGAATGGTCTTGCCGGCGGGGGCACGTTGTAGGGCAGGGAAACGGTCTCGATGGCCGAGGCACGATGCAGGGCAGGGGAATGACCTTGCCGGCCGGGGCACGGTGCAGGGCAGGGCAAGAGCCTCGCCGGCTGTGGAACAAGGTAGGGGAACGACCACGCCGGCAGGGTGTCTAGCACGGCTAGGAATTTTGGTCATGGCCAAACGAGGGGAGACGAAGGGCAGCAGCTCGGAGTGGCACTAGAATTTGACGCGAATGGCTACTGGGGACTGGCCGATGCGGACGACATCCCGGCACAACAATCTTTCAGTCCATGGAGACAGTCTGGAGGTGGAAGAGAGACCCGACATGTGGGCCCAGTCAATTAGTCAGTCAGATTACTGAATTATCTTATCTATTAAAAAATACTAGAGTAAAAATAAGTCCAGGGTTTAAAATAGACCAGGATTAAGGAGTTTAGAGTGCCAATTTCGAGAATTAGGAGTTCAAGATTTGATTTAGCTTTTTGTCTACAAGTTCAAAGTTGATTTTGGACTTTTTCCTCCAGGATAAGGACCCTCCTTCCCTGCTAACAAGGGGCGTGGCCGTTCTCGCCTCATTTCCACCACGAGCTCAACGTGCGCGCCGCGACTTGCCACGGATGTGTGTGTGTACGTACGCGATCGGCGACGCGGCGCCGGTGTGGTGTACATGCAGCTTGGCGAAAACGACGGGAGATCGCGGCGAGGTTCGACACGTTGTCGGATGGTGATATATATGGTGCGCTTTCGTATAGTGTGTGGGCGAGCAATGAGCACCGCCCGTCGCAGGGCTGCGTCTCGGCTCCGTCCACACGATGCAGTCGTTCGGATGAGTGATTGGCATCCACAATCAATGGTGCGTGCAACCACTGCTGCTGTCGACTGTGGAGGAGTTGAGGTCCCCTTAAATGAGAAAAAACATGCTTGATTTTTTATTATCTTTAAAAAAGAAATGCTTGATTGCTTGCTTGCTGGTGGAACCCATGATCAAAACGTGTCAATGAAAAAGAAAGGTGGCGCTATATAATATTTTCTCCGTTTCAAATTATGAGTTGTTTTAACTTTGTGCGGAATCGCATGTATCTAGAGACTTTTAGTGTATAGATTCACTCATTTCGATCCATATGTAATCTATATTAAATTATCAATATATAAAACACCATAGAAATTGGAATGGACGGAGAAGAAATACAATCAGAAAGTCTCGTTAGCTACCGAGTTCTAGTGCTCATTTATTTTAGAAAATAAAATAAATCATGTTTATAGGTTTTTGAAAGAATAATATAATAAGATATAATGAGTGATATACAAACCTCCTTTTCATAATTCTTAATGTGACTGTAGTTCAGACTTAAACAAATTTAAACCACACTCACGTCAATAATAATTATGGAATGGGGGAGTATTTTCTCCTTTCCAGATTAAAAGATGTTTTAGCTTTAAAAAAAATATGTATCTAGACGTGTTTAAGTATGTAGGTCCACTCATTTCAAGGTAGTCTATATTATATTATAAAGAGGGATTCCATTTTTACCCACTAGTTAAGCACTTATTACACTAATTACCTTATCTAATGAAGAAACTTTCGATCATCTTTTTCTAATGCACGTATGCTGAGCAAGATGTGGGCTGATGATTGAGGCTATAAAATATCAGAACAAATGACATGGAATGGAATAGATAATGAAGAGAAGGTTGGACATGATTGTCTATAACACCCTGTGGTCTTTACATATTTTTTATGTTGAATCAAACATACATATCGGTATTACCTAACAAAATATGCATTATCCTAAATTAGGTCAAAATCTTGTTTGAACTTTCTTAGATGAGAGATAATTTGTGTCGCAAATGCGCACATGTAGGGTAATAAGTGGAATTCACTCCATTATAAACATTGAAAACATCTTAGAAATTGGAACGGAGGGAGAAGCAATACAAGCTTTAGTTTTGTAAAAAGAATCTAGATGTAATAAATGATCTATTCTACAAACGTTTGCAGGATACATCACTGAGTACAACTAGATTATTTTTTAGAATTTAGTAAATCTTGTAAGACTTATCCCCACCACTTCTTTCTTCGCTGTCTTGCTCGGCTGGTCGGTCCCTCCCCTCTCCTCTCTGGAAAAGGCCGGCGATGAGACGGGTGAGGGACCCCTCCCTGTAAGTAGCTCTAGGCTTAGATTGTTGCTTGGTGTTGGCGTCATGCCGGTTTGGATTATTGCACCGATTTTTGGCCAAATCTGGTGCGGGTTAGGGCTCCTCCGGCGTCAAAGCTATAGAGGTTGGAGTTTTTTTTTTGACAAAAACTAGCAGGAGCTCTGCTTATTGCATTAAAGAGAGGGGGAAATACATGTACAAAGTTAGGACAAACTCAGGCCCTTTGGCCGTAAACCCTACTAAACAGAAAACTCAATTACAAAGCTGTTCTACTCGCGGTCCTGGCCGTCGCAAGATGAAGCAGGTCCATATCTGCTCTAATTAGCCCAGCCACCGCCACCGGAGGCATGGAAACCTTCTGAAAAACCCTGCGCCCTCTCTCTTTCCAGATATGCCAAATAATATAAACCGAGAGCGAGATATCGCGCTTGTGCTGGTCGTCCTTTCGTCCCTGCCTGAGCTTCTTCCACCAGGCCGCAAGAGTTTGCGAGCGAGACGCCATGAGGAACGCCCTTGGACTGTCTCCCCGGAACAGTGCCCAGACCTGCTTAGAGAGCGAGCAGTTGAGAGCTAGGTGAGCCGCAGTTTCGAACTCCTGATCACACAGGCTGCACTTGTCATCATGAGTCAGCCCGTGAGCGCGACGCCTCTCGGCCATCCAGTTTCTATTCTGCAGGTTGAGCCACAGAAAGAACTTCACATTGCCTTCGGCCTTGATGCGCCAAACATACTCCAGGTGTGGCTGCTTGATCCTACCATGGAATTGCACCTCGTAGGCTGATCTTGCAGAGTACTTTCCATCAGCCGAAACGCACCAAGTAATGCTATCCGTTTCATTAGTTAGGGACACATTCTGCAGCTGAGCCCATAACTCCACAAACTGATCCAACTGAGCTTCATTGTCCATGCGTCGCAACCCCCGCATCCATCGCTGACGAGGGTTAACTCGACAAATGTCCTAGATGAAGGACTTTGGATCGGGGAGATAGGGCGTCGGATGAACTCGAAGGTAAAGTTAGTCGAAATAGGTGCATATCGAAAGTAAACTTGGGTGTCCAACCTGGCTTGCTTTCAATCTGGCCTACACCGTCCCCTCCTGACCCCTATATATAGGTGGCCAGGTCTCGAGGATCGGGTAGGGTCCGATACAGATTACAAATATCGACATACGGTAATAACTCGTATTCGACTATCATTACAATTGGGCCTAGCTCAACGGGCCTTAGGGGTACTTAACTAACGGGCTCTACTAACTATACCCTTGTCAGTAGCCCCTGAGATTCTACCAGAATTGCAAATTCAGGTTGAATCTCTAATCTTCAAATCTTCGACTTGATCAATTCTTCGACTTCTTTACATCTTCAAATCTTCGACTTAGTCTTTTCGACTTATTTTCATGATATTCTTTCGCAAGGGGTTTTGATGAGCAAGCCTGACAACTCTGACGGATCAAGAGGTCAGTTAACTGCCGGAACAGATACTTGTCACCTACTTCAAATTCAATCCCCTTGGACTTGAATTCGAGATACCGGTCAAATCCATCCTTTTGCCACATTTAGGACTTACAAAGAATGAATCCCAGTGGTTCTCAGGGTACCCAGTGCGTCCACCAGGATTTTCTTCGCGTCGTAGACACGGATATATACCGGCAGAGCGCATCCATGTGCGTATACCAGGCCACACAGGACGGATCCCGGGGTCTTACCTTCGTGACAAGTCACGGCATTCGAGTCGTGTTGCGATAACGCAACTCGAGAATTTTATGTCGCAGTCAAATTTTGACTGAAAATATTCGGGTTTCTACAACCATAAAACTCGCTCCCGATGGGAGTAACACTCCTATACTTCTCCAATCTCTAATGCTTAATCAATAAATATCGTCGGGTGCGCGCTCAGCGCTCCCGATGGGAGTAGCCCCCGAGGCTATAGTCGAAAGAAGAGTTTTTCGAGTATAGGCTCAAGAGATAATGTAGCTCGTCATACTTCAACTCGAAACACTTCAACTCCAAAGTTCTTCAATTCGAGATACTTTCAAGAACACCTTGTCGTCGAGTTCGAGTTCACTACTTCAATGAAGAGCTCCATTCGATATTTTTAAAAGTAACAGCCCCCAAGGCTATAATAAAAAATCCTTCATATATGATCTCTTTTTCTTTTTATAATCTTGGCATTTGTCGGCGCCATCCTTTTACCTTCATATATATATTCAATGACGTCAACGAAGACGTGGCTCTTCATCAGTGCAAACCGTTTTATGGGTAGCACTGTAACTTTCACGATTTTTTGACCGTTAGTGGGCTGCACGATATTTGACCGTTGGTGGGCTGGCGTTTCCGATCTTTGCGCCACGTCTCAGCCCATGATCCTTCTCCCAGAAAGTATATAAATGGCGTAGTGGGGAATCGCACTGTTTACCAGCTCGTTCCCTCCGCCGCCTCCATTGCTGATCTCATCTATCTCTTCCTCTCTTGCGAAGCCCCCAAGCGTGCTTTGTGCTGAATGCGCGTGAAACATTTGGGCGTTAAGAGCACCATGGCCAAGACGTCTGCCACCAAGTGGGTGCGCTCCACCATCACCAAGAAGGAGGTGGAGAAGGCCAAGGCGGACGGTCTCATCTCCGCCCAGGATTCTATCCAATTCCCAAGTACTGAGCGGATCCCGAAGCCCCCGAGCGGTTACCGGGTAATGTTCCTCGCTTTTCTCCTCCGCGGTTTGTCCCTTCCTGCCCACGAGTTTCTCCGTGGGCTGCTGTTTGTCTATGGTGTGCAGCTCCATCAGCTCACACCAAATTCCCTTCTTCACATTGCTTGCTTTGTGACTCTCTGTGAGTCATTCTTGGGCATTGAGCCCCACTTCCTTCTCTGGAGATCAATCTTTCGACTCCGTCCCAATGTTTCTCTGGCAAGGAAACCCGAACTGGGCGGAGCCGTTATTTCTGTGCGTCCTGAAGCACAATACTTTGAATTTTCTATGGCCGCGTCTGTCCAAGGGTGGAGGACGAAGTGGTTCTATATCAAGGACCGCAAATCCTCGCCTGAAGACGAATTCGGCTTGCCTCCTTTTGATGCTTCCCAGGAGGTAAAGAAATTGGCATCGTGGGACACACTCCCCTCAGATGCAGAAGCACAAGAAATTCTTCCTCTTCTTTCCCGTATCAAATCTTTAAAAGGAGGTCAAGGGGGTGCTCTATCGGGTATGCAACTCATGGCGTTCTTTATTCAACGTCAAGTTCAACCCCTACAGCACCGCCTTACCAAACTGTGGAGTTTCTCTGGCTTGGAAGATCCTACTCGCATATCTGAAGACCTGATATCGAAAGAAGATGTCGACAAGCGAGTCCGGAATCTCACCAAGCTCACAAAGGAACATGCAGTTGTGGATTTAGCCGCTGATTTCTTCGACTCTGTGCACCCTCTTCCTGAGGTATGTATTTATGCGTCCACTTTTTGTCAAACTTTGCTTGTTTCGACTTGCATTATTACTTGACTTTGCACTCTGCTTACTTATTTATATGCAGGATCACCAATTCCTTGTTTCTCGTCCTCCTCTTCCAGAGGAAGGGCCCCTTCCGGCTGATCTAGCCTCTCCTGCATCTGAAGCCCCCGAGGCTGACGAAAGCCAGGACGGAGATGATGTCGAAGATTCAGAAGAGGAAACCAGCTCATCGACATCGACTCCTCCTGTATTTGCTGAAGATATTGGTGTCGACAAGAAAAGGAAACGTGTCGACGAAATTGCTTCATCGAGTTCTGCAGCGGCTGGAAAACCCCCCGCTCTTGCAGAAGATATGGAGTACTTCGACATGCTTGCATCGTAAGTATTGTAGTCGAACTTTTCAATTGCCTTGTTCTTGCCTTTTATCTATAACTTATACTTTTCATGCAGTGATGATGAAGAACCACCAACACATGCGACGGCTGTTCCACCACCTTCTCCTGTGGCGGTTGATGAGCCTGTCGAACCAGATGTTGCGCCGAGGGCTACCAGGTCCGGTGTGAAGAAGGTTCCTCAAACTCGTTACTCGAAACGCTCAAAGAAGGCCAAAGAAGCCGAAGTTTCTCTGGAAGCCCACGCATCTGCAGTTTCTTCTGATGATGCAAGTAATTCTTCTTTCCCTTCTTTCCTGTCATGCACTTCTACTCTTACACACTTCTTTTATCAGGCTTTGGTGAAGAGGTTTATCGCCCTGGGAACGGAGTGCGCGGGGTATCTAAAGGTTGCGAAAGCTTCCGAAGGTATAACTTTGACGTCCAATCACCACTTGTCTTCTGCACTTTATCCTTTGTTATCTATCTGATTCCCTGTCGACTTCTTATGCAGCTGCTTTAGCAGCCGCCAATGCTCGAATTGCTTCGCTGGAGGCAGAGCTCAAAGCTTCGCAAAAAGCTTACGACGTTGCGACCTCTGCTAAGGCCATTGCTGAGAAGTCGCAGAAATCTGCGCTTGCCAAGGCGAAGAAAGCGGAAAAGGCTTTAGCTGACGCCAACAAGGAAAATGCTCAGCGGGAGCAGGCCGTGGCAGAGCGTCTTCACACCATGTCTACTGCTGCTGAAAGTAAGTTCTTCGACTTGTCTTTTGTTTTCGTCTCCTGTTGCACTGGTGTATTTGTTGACACTTGTCTCTTCTTTTCTTTTCTATTTCTTAGAATTCACAGGGGTATCTCCGTCGTCCCTGCAAACGGACGATGATCCTCTTATGGATGCGGTTAACCTACTCGAAAAAAACTGGATATCTATCCAGGAAACTTTTGAGTTGGCTAGCCGCGTCCTGTCACGGCTATTTGCCGGGTTGTGGCCAAAGAAAAGGATGGCAATCCCGAAGGACAATCTGACTGAACTCGCCAAGACTTTTGACAGCGATGAAGACCCTACTCTCCAGCTGAAGGGGTTGTCCATTAAGCGCGTCGCCGAAGGTGCCATTGCACTTTCTCTTGCGCATGGTACAGACTTTGACTGGGAGAAAGTTAACTCCCCCCATGGCCACACCCGTGACGAGATGAAGGTGTTTTTTGAGAGGGCGAAGAAGTTGGCACCTGCATCGCTGACAACAATTTCTCCTTCGGCGGCTTCTGCTGTGCCTGCTGCACCACCTCCAGTGGCGAAAGCTCCAGTGCCACTGTCGACTTCTAGCAAGGGACTGGCCGCGCCCCCTTCTTCCACGGAGCACAATGCTGAGGTGGCGTAGACTCGGCTTCTTTGTAGTATTAGTTTTCTCCTTTTGAATGTAAAGAGTTCAATTAAGTGCAACCCGAGAACCTTAGCCATAGGGTTGTGCTCTTATGTAAATATATCCTCTTCGTATGAAGTTTTATGTTGCCTCTCTGAAATTGTTTCTCCTTTCTTTTCCTTTTGGCTTGCAGTCGACGCGCGTCAATGATCCTTTGACTCATGCTACTGCTCCTTCCTCTGCTTGTGGATTCGGTCCTCAGATTTCGTCGAATCCTAGTCGATGCGGTCAATGCTCGAAATACTCTTCCAGGATATCAGACCTTGAAACTCGCCTATCCTTGGCCAAATGCCAAGCATAGATGGCTATAAAAAAGGCTAGCCTAGCCAGTGGCTATATGAAGAAAATCTCTTCCCTTGAAGAAGAGATCTCCAGCTTGACGGCGAAGGTTGTTCATAATGAAGAGTGCGAATCTTTCATTCTTGGCATTGTCGAGTCTGCTTGCGAGCTGTTGCGATGTGAGTTTTCTTTCGACTCCTTCTTTTGCTACTTGTGCACTGCTGCTTTTGTGATAAATTTGCCGTTTGTAGGTACTTGTTTGGATTTTGCTGCTGAAGAACGTCGAGTTGCTGAGCGAAATGCTGCTTTGGAGAAGATGTCGCCTGGCTACGAGACTTTGTGGTCTGATCCTCGATGCCGGAGCGCCATTGTATTGCTTCAAGACCGTGCCCAGCATATTGGCGAGTCAGTTGATGGTTGCCGGCGAGCTCTTACAACTATGCACTCCATTATGCTTCCCCGTAATCCTTTGCCTGCAACTTTCCCACTTCTTCTTGATACTTTCCGATCCAACCATCGTATTCATAGGTTAATAGAACTGAACTTAGTGGCTGGTGCCAATTTTGCTCTCGGGTGGATACGCAAGTGGCACCCCAGATTGAATTATAGCACGATGTCCCTGAGTTTGGCTCCAGGTGGAGCTAGCCTTCGGGTTCATATGGAGAACACGCTTCAACCTGCTCGAAGACTCGTAGCTAGACTTCTAGAGGCGGATGCTGCGTTTTTCCGCGAGTATCATTATCTAGATCCTTTAGGCGTAGATGATTCTGACAACCCGATGTTGTAAGGTGTATGTGGAACGCGAGAGTTTACTTATTTCGCGACTATATGTCTAAAATTTATTCACAAGGCGTATTTATATGGTTTGTGCGTTTGCCGCATCTTCTCTTTGAAAGACTCGTAAACTCGAATATGAGGAACGCTTTTGTCTTTATTTATACTTGTAATGTAAGATACATGGGGTGACCCAAGAGATCCGGCCTGTGACCTGTGTTCTGGATCTAGAGGGCATTGCCCCTGGTATAACTCGTGGCTTTTACAGCCTTTATTGTTTTACTCTATTGTCTTTATGATGCTTATGTCGTCATGGCTTTCCCTTTTTCTTCTGCGGCTGTGTCTTCTCCTGATGTTCCTATTCGTGGCTTCTTCGTTTCGGTCTCCGCAACGCATCCTTCGAGTAGCTTGACGCCTTCTGTAGTCGCGCTCTTTGCCTTTTCTGCATGGTTGGCTATTACGCCGAAATTTTGCGCCATCTTGTGGAATTCCCTGTCGCAGAGATCTGAAACTTCAAAGCTTCCTTTCACTGTGATTATTCCTTTTGGTCCTAGCATTTTATGTACCAAATATGTATAGTGAGGCACTGCCATGAATCGCGAAAACGCGGGTCGTCCGAGGATCGCGTGATATTGCGATGGCCAGTCCATGACTTCGAAGTCTAGTTTTTCTCTTCTGTAGTTTTGTCGGTTGCCGAAGCAAACATTGAGTGCTATTCGACCCAATGGGTAATTAGCACTTCCTGGTACGATTCCATGGAAGGAACAATCTGTTGGCTTTAGGAACTCTAGTGATATATGCATTGCTCGGAGTGTTTTCGCGTATATCAAGTTAATTCCACTCCCTGCATCCATGAATATTTTGTCGACATCATACGCGCCGATTTGAGCTTTGAGTACCAAAGGCGCGTTTCCCGGCCGAGGTACTGTTATAGGATGATCTTCTCTGTTGAACTCTATTGTTTGCTCTGACCAATGCAGATACTCCGTTGCTGCTGGAGGTGATATGACTGCTAAGTTGACTTGTCGAGTTATGCTCTTCTCTTCTTTGTTTGACTTGGGTACAGGTTGTATCATTGATATGATGTGTCCTTTTGATGGTACATACCCTTCGCCGTCATCCTGTCCTTGGTTTTGCTGGTCTTGTCCTTGAGGCGCTCCATTGTTTCCTTGCTGCTTTGACGAGGGATTGTTACTTCCTTCGAATCCTTGTCGCCTTGCTTCGGTTTGCTTATTTATTGCTGCTTCTTGCAGTTTTAAGAATGTTGTGCAGTCTTTCATTGCATGCCTTGATACTCGATTCCCGTCGACGAACGCTGAGTGTATATGACAAGGCCCGTTGAGCATATCTTCTGGTGATGGGTTGTACTCTCTGGATTCCCTTATAGGGAACTTCTTATAGTCTTTCTTTCCGTAGCTTCTATATCCCGAACTTCTGCGATCACTTCCTTGATAGCTGTTGTCTTTATATCCTGCGGCGACTTGGCTATGCGAGCCGTATGTGTCATAGTTTCGAGATCGTCTCTTTTGACTTCCATATCTGTTTCTTCTGTCGTCCTCTGGAGATCGCGTCCGCTTGTTGTTGCACGCATCTTCTCCGTCTGCGAACCTGTTTGCTGTGTCCATGAGGTCTGACACTGTTTTCGGCTTGATTCTGCCCATCTCTTCGACTAGGTCTCTTCGCCTTAATCCGATGATGAACGCGTCTATTGCTCTTTCATCCGAAACTTCGACTGCTGAGTTTTTGATAATGCTCCACCTTTGAATGTATGCTCGTAGTGTCTCGTCGCATTGTTGCACACAAGCTTTGACTTCTTCTATTGATGCTGGTCGTTTGTATGTCGACCTAAAGTTGCTTGTAAATTTCTTTGTGAGGTCTTCCCAGCTTCCAATAGATTCTTTTTCTAGCTTGCTTAACCATGACCTTGCTGCGCCGGTGAGGTGTAGTTGCAAACTTTGCATAGCTGTTTCCTTAGTTCCTCCTAATATTTGAACTGCTTGTAAATAATCTGCGAGCCATGATTGTGGTTCTTGTGATCCGTCGTATTTTTGCTGATCATGAGGTAGTTTGAATCCCTTGGGAACCGGAGTTGTGCGAACCCTGCGGGTAAAGCATGATGCCCCCATCTCTTTTTCGTCGTCTTCATAGTCGCGTTTTTCATTTGGGGATCGTGATCTTCGGGTTCCTCCATACTGCTTTGGTGATGGCGATCGAGATCGATGTTTGCTGCTTCTGCGCCGAGGACTATTGTGACGGCGACGTGACCTTGCTTTGTGCACTTCCTTGTGGTGATGCGCTTCTTCTCCTTTTGCTGATAGCTTGTGGCCCACCATGTTGAGTCCGTTCAGTGCTGCTCTGTGCATATGTTCTCTAGGATCTCCTGGACTTGGTCGAGTTGTAAGTAGGTATGCTTGTGCTGCCACTAGTGCTGCTTCAGGAGTTTTTGGCAGGATGTTTCCCTACTCGTCGACCGATAGGAAGGACGAGTCGAGATTTTTGGAAATACTTTGCCTGTCAGAATACTCGAGGTTATCGTACCTTGAACCGTGTCGACGATTTTTCCTCGCGTTGCTGTGTGATGCGTCGCTCCGTGCTTTTCGAGCAGCCTCGCTAGCTGCAATGGCTGAATCTTTTCTTCTTTGTATCTCTGCTTTCTCCTTTGCTAATTGCTTGGCCTGCTGCCTTAGGGCGTAGTGATACCCCAAAAGCATGTCTTTGCTAGAATTTGATGGTATTGGCGTGCCGTGTTCTACGGCTTCTCTTATTATCCTCCATTCGTCGACTGATAGTCGAATTTTTTCCCTGCCTGCAAGGGATTCTGGTGTTTGCCCTTCTGCTAGGTGATTTGCTCCTCGGTCGATATTTGCTGGGTTTAATACTGCATTGTCATTTTCGTCGAATTCTTCTGAATTATCTCCTATGATGGCAAGCACCTGGCATTGTTTGCCGATGTTACCCTTAAAGCTTGAGAAGATCGAGTTACTATCCTCAGAAAGCTCTAATCCTGTCCTCCATGTATCTGTTGACTTGTCTGTGGTATCGTCGAGGCAGATCGTGAGATCTTCGAGTTGGTCTTCCACGTCAAAATTTTCCTTTTCTTCGTTGTCTTCTACGATCTTTTCTTTTTGCACTTCCTCTGGGCTGACCGGCGAGTTTACTTCGCTGGAAGAGCCTTCAGAATATTCCATCATTGCTGTTGTTTCGGCCTCTTTTGCCGACGGATCTTGATCTTGTTTCGTCGGATCCGAAAGGCGAGAAGAACCCGATGGCCCGATGAGGATGCTCAAACTTCCAATGGTTAATTCCGTTTCTTGACTTCTATCGACTTCTGAACTGCCGTTGGCTAAAAGCGAAAAAGCCGTCGAATTCATGATTCCAACGCCCAAAGTCCCCACGGTCGGCGCCAATTGACGAGGGTTAACTCAACAAATGTCCTAGATGAAGGACTTAGGATCGGGGAGATAGGGCGTCGGATGAACTCGAAGGTAAAGTTAGTCAAAATAGGTGTATATCGAAAGTAAACTTGGGTGTCCAACCTGGCTTGCTTTCAATCTGGCCTACACCGTCCCCTCCTGACCCCTATATATAGGTGGCCAGGTCTCGAGGATCGGGTAGGGTCCGATACAGATTACAAATATCGACATACGGTAATAACTCGTATTCGACTATCATTACAATTGGGCCTAGCTCAACGGGCCTTAGGGGTACTTAACTAACGGGCTCTACTAACTATACCCTTGTCAATCGCCCATTGGCCAGGGCATCTTTCACAGTCAACATCTTCCTTGCGGCCAGCTTGTAGCATAACGGCGCCAAATGCTTCAGAGCTTTTCCGTTTAGCCACCGATCATCCCAGAAGCGAGCTGTTTCCCCATTACCGATGGAGATCGACATGCATGAAGCAAAAAGATCCCTGTCAGATTGGTCGCACGGTGTCTCCATGCCTGCCCAAGGCCGGTTCGCATCAGTCCACCTGAACCATTCCCAGCGAAGGCGCAGAACCCTCCCGAACGCCTGCAGGTCTTTGATCCCGAGGCCCCCATACGCAATTGGAGCACAAATCTTTTGCCAACCAACAAGGCATCTTCCTCCGGTTGCCTCTTCCTCGGGAGCCTAGAGGAAATTTCTCCTAAGCTTGTTGAACTCTTTGATCATCCATGGCTCATCCTTGAAGATTGTCAAGAAGTAAGTTGCTGTAGATGTGATCACGCTGTTTATCAAAGTTAGCCTGCCTTTCTTATTCATTAACTTTCCTTTCCAGCCTCTAAGCCTGCTGACAGCACTGTCAAACAATGGTTGCACATCAATTTTCCTTGGTTTCCTGAATCCCAGTGGCAGCCCAAATATTTACATGGAAAAAAACCATGTGTTCCACCAAAGTCCTGCAAGATGTTCCCAAGGTCCTCACCCTCACAAGCTACCGAATAGGCCACACATTTGGCAATATTGGTCTTGAGACCAGAGGCATCCCCAAACAGCTGCAGGATCCTTTGAACAGCAGTTATGTCATTCTTTTGAGGATTGACGAACAAAGCAGCGACGTCGGCGTAGAAACTAGCTCTCAAGCAAGCAATTCTGGAGTTGAGAGGAGTTAAAACCTCCATCTGGGTGGCAAGCTCAAACAGACGCTGCAGCGGCTCCATTGCCAGGATAAAGAGCATGGGCGATAGGGGATCACCCTGGCGAAGTCCTCTCTTGTGGTAAAACGGCTGCCCCAGGCTGCCATTGAGCAGAATTCTGGAAGAGGAAGAGCCCAAAATCAAAGATAACATGTTGCGCCAACGCTGCCCAAACCCCATCTGCGACAACACTTGGAGAAGGAAACCCCACTTCAAGGAATCGAAAGCCTTTGCAATATCCAACTTCGAGAACAACAGGGGTGCTTTCCTTTTGTGAGCTTTCTTGATGACATTTCTCACATACAGGAAATTGTCCTGTATAGATCTTCCCTTGATGAAAGCACTTTGTCCAGAGGAAACTAGATTGCTCAACTCCGGTGCCAGCCTATTTGCTAGAAGCTTGCATAAGATTTTGGCTGCACTGTGCATCAAACTTACAGGTCTATAGTCCTTGGCATCAACTGCTTCGTTCCTCTTTGGCAACAACACAATAGAGGCAGTGTTCAGAAGTCTCCAGTGGTCCCCCTTCAAACAGTGCATCTGATTCATTGCGGCTAGCAGATCATGGTTCACGATGGCCCAACACTTCTTGTAAAAACCCCCAATGAAGCCATCTGGCCCCGGCGCCTTCTCAGCATGCATGTCATCGATCGCCGTTTTCAGCTCAGCCAAGGAAAAGGCCCCCTCAAGATGAGACAGATCAGAGGAGTTAACATTCAGAACTTCCCAGTTCAGATCAACCGCAGCAGCTCCTCCAGAGCCCATCAAGTTGCTAAAATGATTTAACAAAATCTGCTCTTTCTCTTCATGACCGGTCACTAAACCTGCAGGCCCTACCAGAGAGGGAATATGGTTCTTCCGTCGACGCCCATTGGCTCTGAGGTGAAACAGTCTAGTGTTTGCGTCGCCTTCATGGATCCAAGTGATCCTGGACCGTTGTCTCCACTTTATTCTGTCTATGGCCGCAATCCCCAGCAGCTTGCTCTTGAGGAAAGACCGCAGCTGCTTCTCTTCTCCCGAAAGCTCTCTGTCCTCTTGCGCTACATCAAGACTGAAAATGACCTCATCTGCAATCCCAGACACCATCTTTGCCCACCTGACTAGGCCTCTGTTCCACTTTCTCAGCGCCTTTGCTGTTCTGCAGAGTTTTGTGTGCAAAACCCTGATAGCATCCATCGATTGGACAGGCTTCTCCCACGCCATGGAGACAATCGACATGAAATCATCATGTTGCAACCAGTGAGCTTCAAACCTAAAACCCGGGTAGTGCTTGTGTTCCATCTTGGACATTAGCATAGGACAGTGATCAGAAACATTTGAGGATGCAGGAGTTAGCTGAAACTGTGGGAATGCAAGGTCCCAATTCCTTGATACCAACACTCTATCAATCCTAGTGTGGGTGGAGATATCTCTCGTACTTGACCAAGTGAACTTCCTTCCAATGAGAGGGTAGTCAATCAGTTCTAGGTCTTGGATCAAATCTCTGAACTGCCCCATTAGACGCAGATTGATATTGGAGTTACTCTTATCAGCAGCCGAGGAGATTAGATTGAAATCTCCAAGGACCATCCACCTATCCTGCACCAGATTTCTGACCTGTCTTACCTCCTGCATGAACTCACGCTTCAGGTCATCCTCCTGTGGCCCATAGACCCCTGTGACAGCCCAGCTCGAAAGATCAGCTCTGTGCAAAATATTCCCAGTGATGGAGTAGGTGCAAGCAGCAAGCAGCGGCTCCGCGGTTATCTGGAAATCAGCAGTGCACGCAATCAGCACCCCTCCCCTGGTGCCCTCCGCCGGCAAGGTGATGAAATTGTCACCAAACCGAGGCCCTAGCATCTCCACCACGAGCGAGCGAGTCATGACCTCAATCTTGGTCTCTTGTAAACAAACGACATTACAAGGCTTGTCAGAAAGAACAGTTGCAGAGCACGCCTCTTGGCCGGGCTATTAGCCCCTCTCACGTTCCAGTTCATAATAGCAAGCTCCATAAGGAAACTAACAAACTCAGAGACGACATCGCCGGACATGGCGCCAACACACAGCAGAGAACACTGAACAGACCGACTAGCACCCTCTAACAGAGAATAAGGAATAGATACATGGGAAACATTGGTGAACACAGACAGAACCTGGTGGTGAGATTCAGACCGCAGTGAGGCCCGAATCCACCATCTTTGCCTTGCCACCATCTCCGTCCTGGACGAGGGAGGTCACCGCTTCGATAAAATGGGCAGGCAGCGGCTTCTTGTAGCAGCTCCTATACTTCTGCAGATCCGCCGCCTGCGGAACCGCATCCGCTGCCACCACCCCACTTTTCTTGAGGAGGACGATGCTGACCTTCTCCATGATGCTCAGTCCAGCGGTAGGCTTGGCTGCGAGCCTGGCGCTCCTCTTGCCGCCGTCGATCTCCTCACCCTTGCTCTGCTTCACGGGGGACGGAGGAGGGGGGAGGAGGCCTCCCACCTCAGGCCTCAAAAGGTTGACCAGAAACGCATCAAGCGGTACCAGGTCAGTCACGGTACCGCCACGCACCATCTCCCTTTCCGCTTCCTCGGCCTCCATTAGGACATGCCCAATCTCCTTGCTTGCGCCATGGTGGGGTACAGAGGTTGGAGTTTGATGCGGGGGAGATGGACTTAGGAGTCTCCTTCAATAAGGCCGCGGTTCGTGGATCTTCAGATCAGGCCGGTGATGTTCTTCTTGGTCACCATGGTGGGGTACAGAGGTGCAGGCTGCTGGATGTTGGAGATTCAAGGGAAGTTTTCGTGGCTTCTTGGTGGACTTCATGCGCGGTGGCTTAGATTTGTTACTGCGATCTTGGGAAGGTGAGGTCTCCACTGCACGATGTTCCTGGGAGCAAATCCTCGATGGCATGATGGCTGTCGAGCTACATGGCCGAACGGCGGCTGCTCCCCTATTGGTTATCAACATCTGGTGAGACAGATCTTTCTACTTTGTGTTGGCGCAAGATGCTTCGCAACCTCCTGACCGTGAGGCCCTTCGTCTCCGGCGCGGTATGCTCCCGCCACCGTACCTGAAGTGGTGACATCCCCGGTGGTGTTGTGGCTGGCCATTGTCGGATGATTCAGCGAAATCACGGTGGAGAAGGAGCCAGAAGAAACCGCATGTCTAGATTGCATTTTCTATTTTGTTCTAGGGTTTCTGCTGTAAAATTTGAGGGCCAAAATGTAATTTTATTTTTCTTCTATGGTCCATCTTATTCTTGTTACTAAACTGGGGCAAAATCTTTGCCCCATTCAATTAAATAAGGAGTTTACAAGAAAGTAGAGAAGTTTGTTATTACAAGTGCTACTCTCCCGGCATCAAATCACAACCGTCTCGTCCCGTCGATGACCCAAAGTCTAGCCTCGCATTTGATCTTATCAAGAATTACAAAAGATGCAGAAAACTTGTGACGAAAACTCCAGCGTTCTGTTCTTTCCAGAGCTCCCAAACGGTTAGCAAAGTGTGCGAAGCCAATCCCTTCCGGTGTGGGCTTGATCTCTCCGCCATATAAGACCACCACAGTTGAATGTCGAGGCCCGCCCATTGCCTTGGGAACATCCCTTGAATGCCAAGCCACTCCTTTAAAAGCTCCTAAATCCTAATAGTGAAGCGGCAATGGACGAAAAGATGATTGTTGTTTTCTTCGGTTTGCTTATAAAGTGGGCAAAGCCCACCGTTCTCCTAACCAGGTCTCTGCGACCTATCTGCCGTCCAAAGCCTATTTTGCAAGGCCAACCAAACGTGATTCTTCAGTTTCTGTGGAGCCCAAGCTTTCTAAACCATCTTGTAAATGCTAGGCTCAAAAAGACCGAAGAATTACAACTTATATGTGGAAGGCGCAGAGTATTGCCCGTTGTCCGTGAGCTTCCTCCAAATATCATCCTCCATGTCTTATTTAGATGCACATTTGGTCCATCTTGTAATTTGTACTCCACCGCTGAGGAAATGAATGCAATCGGGGCCCCTGGAGACCACTCTTCCCATTAAAAAAAGTAAATTTTGTAAAATGACTTTCGACTTTTTGAAAATAAAGGGTTCACTGGTGAGAGCTAAAAAAAGAGAGAAGGAAATTGTTTAGCTTAGTGTATTTTAGTCGTTTACGAATTAGAATTTTCCAGACTCGATCAGCCAGTGTCACGTGTTATGCAACTTTCTGAAGCACTGCCTGAAATAGCGACTACACGGAGACGGAAGGAAAACGTAGAAATCAAGCCAGCCATTACTAGCTGCCCAAGACTGTCGATGGTCCAAAAATAACTACATGCGTCCAGCGTGAGCTTGCCGGCCCCCACGCTGGATTAAAGCCGTGCTAGTGTTTTGCTGTTCGATCTGCACCGCCTACTACCTGCAAAGGCTGCAACCAAATTGAATGGATCAAAACAAGAATTAAGGATAGAAAATATGTCTTCAGAACACATTGCAGAGATTGGATTACGAGCAAAAAGCCCAATGATCGTTGACGCAGCCGGCCGGAGTAGCTGCCCATAAGCATGTGTCCTATAGCTGCCGCTACAATATGATTTCTCGGAGGTCATACTTATCTCATGCTTTTGAGCCAAGCCTAGAAAATTACAAATAAAAAAGCCATATCGTGCTACACACATATAATCATTGTTTAGCAATTTAGTTAGTAGTAATACTCAATTAGCACGATGCTGATGCTGAAAGCAACGCTGCCTTTTCTTTACACGGATGCTGATATCAACAACAACAAGGGACACACCTACTATGGACACAATCTAGCAGCAGTAAGCCCACTAACTTCGATTGGGAACTTAATCAGGCGCCACCGAGCCGTCACTGTCATGTGGGCCCATGCGGCGCAAATAATGCCAGAGGCAGAGCCAACAAGTGGTTTATCTTAACAATAACTAGCAAGGTGGCCCTCGCAAATGCGAGGGAAACATCATTGGACTTTGGGTTTCTGAAAATTGACCAAGGCTATGATTTTACTTTTATTTATGTTAAGGAAATGAAATAAATATAAATACAGCATAAATATTATGCAAAAAGATGACACCAGCTTTCAAAACATATGTTAAATTTCTATACGAATGATTATTCTCAACCTCGCTGGCTAAGTCCTATGTGTGTCATTAAACGATAATTATTTTTTGTGAGGAAAGTTCCGTTGAGAAGGCGGAAAATATAGTGACTTCATTAATCTTCAAATATAACGACTATGAACTACGAATTTGCGCATGTGTTATGTGAGAGTGTTAATTAAATGGTAGTCGAAGAAATTATCATTTATGGGTAGTAAATCATCAAAACAATGTATAGCCATGTGTGTATCATTAAACCAAAATTTTGTATATTGTGAGGAACATTCTTGTCAATTGTGTCAACTAAATTGTATTTTCATCAATTTAGATGTTTTCTGTCTCATTAATTCTAAATATTCCTTCACTGAAGGTACATTTTCAACCTCGTTGACTCGGTCATGTGTGTATCATTAAAAGATTTTTGCTAGGGACGTTCCCTTCAATAGTGCAAGAAATAGCGTGACTTTATTAATCTTCTAAATTCAAGACTCTGAACTCTGAACAAATATCGTGACTTCATTGCTCTTCAAATACCGCGACTGTGAACTATTGAAATTCTGCATGCGTTTTGTGAGTGTTAATATGATGGCAGTCGAATAAATTATTATTTATTTGTATCCAATCATAGAAACAAATGCATAGCTATGTGTGTATCATTAAGTTAAAATTTTGTATGGTGTGAGGGATGTTCTCATCAATAGTGTGTCGACTAAAATTGTATTTTCATCAATTTTGAAAGTTTAATGTTTTGTGTCTCATCAAGTCTAAATATTCCTTTATTGGAGGTAAATTCTCAACCTCGTTGACTCAGTCATATTTATATCATTAAAGGGTTTTGTGAAGGACGTTCCCGTCCATAGTGTAATAAATATCTTAACTTCATTAATCTTCTAAATTTACAACTCCAAGCTCCAAACTTCCGCATGAGTTTTGTGAGAGTGATCTAATGGCAGTCAAATAAATGTGATACTCAATCATAGAAACAATGTCGACTAATATCGTGACTATTAATTTTAAAATTTATGACACTAAACTTTTGCATGTGTTTTGTGAATGTGTTGGTCTGATGGCAGCCGAATAAGTTTGTAATTATGTGTACTCGGTTACAGAAAAATGTAATCCATATGTTTACAATTACCGTGCGCTCCGGGTTTAGTCAAAAATAAACTTTTACAAAGCTTGAACAACTTTATAGAAAAAAATTATTATTAGTATAATATAAAATATATTTTTATATTATATGAAATTTGTGTTATATATATTGATATTTATTGCTATATTTTTATTCAAACTTTACAAAATTTAAATTTGACTAAATTCAAAACACAGAGTAAGTAAAAGCTGAGAAAGTAGGGATAAACATTTTATCACTTTTTCTAAACTACTCATACCACGTACCATGGCCATCACATTCGATCTAAGATGTTACTTCCTTGTAGCTATTACGTCTGGCATACCTTTTATTTTTTGAACCTGCCACGTTTCCGGCCAGTTAGTCTCTCGTCCATCTGTTTTTTTTTTGGATGGACGTTGTTATCTCTTTCAGCTGGGTTACTTTCTCGTCTAGCATTTTTTTAAAGACGCTTTTATCTCTTTTAACTTTCTTTTAAACAAATGGAGAGATATTAACTGGACCAAGCTAGACCCATCAATCACCTTTTTTTGGAACGTGGCATCTGGTGTAGGCCGAATATATAGTGTCAAATATGTTACGTAACTACTAAAGTTTAATAAAATCTCAGCCGTATATTTTAAATCTAATCATCAAAATTAATATAGATGATGTGGATTAACGTGGTATCTCTATTTTAGACATCCGTATTGTGCTTTTAGTATATAGTAGATGCTACACTTACGGGCATATCATACAGAAATTTCTTACGGACTAGCAATACAACACAGCACGTGTGGAGGAAATTATATCGTGGTCCGCTTTTTATGCAGGTGGAGCCAACAGATTTACAACACGTTAGTCCGTAGGCTAATCTGTCTGTAAGTCTAGCATTATTGTTATCTTAATGCTGGCTGATTGTAATACAAGCACGGGGCGAATTGAAAAGGAAAAGCATTCCAGATAAAGGCGAGTTTTTTTTGTTTTTGCACACGTGACAGGTGGCTAAATTTAATCCCCTTCCATTCCATGGCGCCCATCATGCATAGCTCTAGTGTAGCCCGCATACACGCGCAGCGCAACGCTCATGGCGGGCTCCGTGCTTCTCTTGCTGCTGCTGCTGGCGCCGCTCGTGGCGGCCGTGTCCGCGGCCTCGTCGGCGTCGCCGTTCCTGGAGGAGGACGTGATTCTTGGCGCTGTGGCGGCGGTGAGGCTGGGCGGCAGCACTGGCGCGAACGCGAGCGCGAGGAGACCGGTGGTGAGCAGCGCCTACGACGTCGTCAGCGGCGGTGGGAGGCGCGACGACGTGGCCGGATGGAAGGAGGGGATCTCGGGGATGGCGGCGCGGCCGGAGATGGCGGCGTGGCTGCGGCGGGTGCGGCGGCGGATCCACGAGCGTCCCGAGCTGGCCTACGAGGAGGTGGAGACGAGCCGGCTGGTCCGCGACGAGCTGGAGGCCATGGGCGTCGAGTTCCGCTACCCTCTTGCGCGCACCGGCGTCGTCGCCACCGTCGGCACCGGACGCCCTCCGGTCGTCGCGCTCCGGGCCGACATGGACGCGCTGCCCATACAGGTACGTACTTTTTTGCGCACGTGCGCCTTTGCACCATGTGCCCATATCGGTCGACCCATCATGCTAGCTAGATTGCAGCGCAGTGTTTCTAAGATTTCTCATCGTAAACTAACACGAGTAGTTTTTTTCTAACGAATAGTAGTATATCAGGCTAGTTTTTTCAAAACTGTTTTGAGGTTTGAACTTTGAAGTGCATAGCACGATCGTGGTTTGTGTTTCTCTCCGTTCAAGTTGCTAGAAACTTTGAATTACTAGAGTGCAGCTAGCTTGTGGGTGGCCAGTGGCCACTTGGTTATTGCGGCGAGAACAGATGCGCCACCAATGCACGATCGTTCGTTCCGACAAGATTGACTGTTCTCCTTTAGCATGCGCCTTCGTTTTTCAGAAAAAGATGTCAACGTTTTTCGTTCCTCGTTCGGCTGCCCGAAATGGCGCCCGCCGTCGGCGAACCCCAGGGCGTGCGAATCCGGTTTGCTCTGGGAAACACCCGCCTTGCCGACTGTCTAGAACGGGGAAGATTTTACGCCTCCCCTGCTTTCATCGCCATTTGTCCCTTCGTGTGTTGGAGGCACCTGATCGATGCTCCTACATGTTACTTCTCTTGACGCAAACCTTGTGTGTCGCAGGAGGCGGTGGAGTGGGAGCACAAGAGCAAGAACCCGGGGAAGATGCACGCCTGCGGCCACGACGCGCACGTCGCCATGCTCCTCGGCGCCGCCAGGATACTCAAGGCCCGCGAGCATAACCTCAAGGTAACCCACTCAACTTTACTGAACTGAACACTCAACTGTTAGTGGCAAACACACTCTGAATTTTGAGTGCCTATCGATCGTGTCGCGGCCTCTAGCTGTAGCTAGCGGTTTCCGTCTGTCTGTACGGCACTCTTGCCGTTCAAGCGACTCTCTGCATGTTTCTCCTCTGGTACTACTACTAGCTAGCTAGCTGTGAACTGTGCTGATGTTGATCTACGGTTTGGGTGTACTAGATTTGCTTTCTGAGAAGGTCGAAAACGTGCTTAGCTGAATCCATATCATAAGACTGTTGCACGCGTAAACTGTTAAAATCTGTCGCGCCGGCATCATGTTGATGCCAGCGTCAGGTGTCGTCTGGGACAAACAGTCGTAAACCGGCCGTCTCCTTTACTCAAACTTTCGCTTCGTGTGCGTGCGTGTCCTGGCTAGCAGCTAGGATTGGAAATTGTCTTAGTATTAAGGCGCCGTGATGTCTGAATGGAAGAATTTGTTCTCCTTGATTAAGCTCGGGTCTCTAGCTGTAGCTAGCGTTTTCCGTCTGTCTGTACGTCACTCTTGCCGTGCAAGCGATACATGTTTCTCCTCCGGTGCTAGTACTTGCTAGCTGTGCTGTGCTGATGTTGATCTACGGCTTAGGCGTGCTAGATTTGCTCCGGAAAAAGATCACGAGGTGCTTAGCTAGCTGAAAGTTTGAACCTGCTGAAACCATATCATAAGACTGCCGTGAGCCGCGCACGCGTAAAGTGTTAAAGTTGTCGCGGATGGCGGTATCATGCTGGTTCCAGCTTCAGGTGTCGTCCGGGACAAACATTCCTACACCGTCTGCTTTACTCAAGCTTTCTCTTTCTGCGCGTGTCTAATTGGGAGGTCATGCATGTCTCAAGGCCAGAATTTGTTCTCCATGATTAAACCTGAATATATACAATTCGATGGACACTACCGGAATCCACGCCTTGGACACGGCAGACCATCTGCCGTGTGCAGGCACACGGCAGACCGGTCACGGCAGTGACAACGACGACAGAGAATGTCTGCCGTGTGCCCACGTGAGATAGACACGGCAGAGGGTCTGCCGTGTGTCGACGGGCAATCACGGCAGAAAAAAGCGGCTTTCCCTGTCTGCTCGCGCCAGTGGCGGGGACACCATCTGCCGTGTGCCTGGCAGTACACGACAGAGGGTCTGTCGTGATCACAGAGCTGCCGTGTGTCTGGATTTGATTCCCCCCGGTTTAGCCGACGCGGGAGTTTCCACCTAAAAGTCAGCTCGAGCCGAAATGTAGGTACAGGTGGAAGGTCACACCTGGGACCTAGCTATTGCATCTCCCAACCCAACATCACACATACATACACATTTTAGGTCCACATGCATGAGTTGGGTGGGTTCCGGACCGCCGAAGCACGGTCTACGGCGAAACCCTAGCCCGCTGCCCACGCGCGATCTATCCTCCTAGATTTCTCCGGACGGCGTTATTCCGGGGGGCTAGTGTGGTCCTTTGACTTTGGTTAGGGCATAGGAACATGGGAAGCAAAGGTTTGCCCATGCTTACCACAAGATTCCCCCCGGTTTAGCCGACGCGGGAGTTTCCACCTAAAAGTCAGCTCGAGCCGAAATATAGGTACAGGTGAAAGGTCACACCTGGGACCTAGCTATTGCATCTCCCAACCCAACATCACACATACATACACATTTTAGGTCCACATGCATGAGTTGGGTGGGTTCCGGACCGCCGAAGCACGGTCTACGGCGAAACCCTAGCCCGCTGCCTACGCGCGGTCTACCCCCCTAGATTTCTCCGGACGGCGTTATTCCGGGGGGCTAGTGTGGTCCTTTGACTTTGGTTAGGGCATAGGAACATGGGAAGCAAAGGTTTGCCCATGCTTACCACAAGATTCCTCCCGGTTTAGCCGACGCGGGAGTTTCCACCTAAAAGTCAGCTCGAGCCGAAATGTAGGTACAGGTGGAAGGTCACACCTGGGATCTAGCTATTGCATCTCCCAACATCACACATACATACACATTTTTGGTCCACATGCATGAGTTGGGTGGGTTCCGGACCGCCGAAGCACGGTCTACGGCGAAACCCTAGCCCACTGCCCACGCGCGGTCTACCCCCCTAGATTTCTCCGGACGGCGTTATTCCGGGGGGCTAGTGTGGTCCTTTGTCTTTGGTTAGGGCATAGGAACATGGGAAGCAAAGGTTTGCCCATGCTTACCACAAGATTCCCCCGGTTTAGCCGATGCGGGAGTTTCCACCTAAAAGTCAGCTCGAGCCAAAATGTAGGTACAGGTGGAAGGTCACACCTGGGACCTAGCTATTGCATCTCCCAACCCAACATCACACATACATACACATTTTAGGTCCACATGCATGAGTTGGGTGTGTTCCGGACCGCCGAAGCACGGTCTACGGCGAAACCCTAGCCCGCTGCCCACGCGCGGTCTACCCCCCTAGATTTCTCCGGACGGCATTATTCCGGGGGGCTAGTGTGGTCCTTTGACTTTGGTTAGGTCATAGGAACATGGGAAGCAAAGGTTTGCCCATGCTTACCACAAGATTCCTCCCGGTTTAGCCGACGCGGGAGTTTCCACCTAAAAGTCAGCTCGAGCCGAAATGTAGGTACAGGTGGAAGGTCACACCTGGGACCTAGCTATTGCATCTCCCAACCCAACATCACACATACATACACATTATAGGTCCACATGCATGAGTTGGGTGGGTTCCGGACCGCCGAAGCACGGTCTACGGCGAAATCCTAGCCCGCTGCCCACACACGGTCTACCCCCCTAGATTTCTCTGGACGGCGTTATTCCGGGGGGCTAGTGTGGTCCTTTGACTTGTTGAGCTTGTTGAGCTGCTTGCCACGGTGTATCGATGCTCCTTTTATAGGCAGAGTGTCTTGTTTTCCCGCCCTTTTCCTCCCACCCATTTCTTCCCGCCCATTTCATCCCGCCCATTTCTTCCCGCCCTTTTCCTCCCGCCCTTTTCTTTCCGCCCTCTTCTTCCCGCCCGTTTCCTCCCACGGAAAGTAATGCATGCAATTTAGAAGGAAAAAAGTAAATTATTATATATTCAGGAATTTTCCGGGGACATATTGTTCACAAAAAGGGGTAAAATAGCATGTGATATAACACTACCGTGTTTATACACATGGCAAACCCTTGGCCCCACGGTAGTATTTTGGCGCCAACGTTCTGGCGGGAACCCAACGTTGTGGCGCTGACGTTCTCGAAAGTGTGCCGTGGCCAATTGTCTGCCGTGTGGTTCCTGCAATCTCTGCCGTGCTCCCTCAGGTTGCCGTGTGTCCATTTTCCCTTTCCCCGTGGCCAATTGGCTGCTGTGTGTCCGAGATGCCTTCCCCCGTGGCCAGAGGCTCTGCCGTGTGCCAGGCTGGCCCGGAACACGGCAGACACAGCCTCTGTCGTGTCCCGGTCCATCCTGGCACACGGCAGAGCCTCTGGCCACGGCAGCGGCTTGATTTCCGGTAGTGGGATGTGTGTTTCGGTTTGATGCTATCCCTGGATGCAGAAGGGTGATTGCCTGCCTCCTAACGGGGACGTCTTTAAAGGGCAAAAGCAAGGTGGATGAGTGCTCTAGGACCGACATCTCGAAGAAGAAGTCACTTAGGTGCAAAGACAATAAAAGTGGTGCCACAAAAGCGTCTGTGACTGCTTGATCTTTGGTCTTGGCTCATCCTCGGGGTGTAGGTTGTTCTTGTGGTCTTCTCTTTGCCTTTTGCTTTGTAGTGAAGTATGTCTGATCTGCCGCATTGTGTTGGCTGTGTGGTGGTGTTTGGCGGGTGTGTGGGCGTTGGGTTTGATGCTTTGTGTCTTGTTGTGTGTTTCGATTTTCGCCCGGTTTTCCGTAATTTAACTGGGCAATTCTCTCATTCTTAATTAATAGATTGAGGCAAAACTTTTTGCCTCCGTTTCAAAAAAAAAACAATTCGATGGTGCCACATCATTCCTTCAGTTTGGGTCCGCTGCTTTAGAAGGTGAATCGGAGGCGTCGTGCTTAGCCGACCTTTGTACCGGTTTTTGTCCGCTATCTATAAATTAACTGGAAAATTCTTCCCATAATTAATATATTGGGGCAAAAATTAACTTAATGGAAGAATTTGTTCTCCTTGATTAAACTCCGGTTTCTGAATACAATGCGATGCTGGTGGTACATCATTCCTTCTGTTTGGTTCCCTGCTTTGGAAGGTGGATCAGATGCCCCACGCTTAAGCCTGAATTATTGGTCCTTTACATTTTCATCGGAGGCCATAGGGTTATAATTTCTTTGAGTTATCTGTTACGTACCATCGATGATTTTGTGAGGTGCTACCATCGATTATTTGCTACGATCGCTTCAGCAATAACTGCAACATAAAGGGTGTCACTACAAACTCTGTGGGCACATGCTGTCATGTCGATGTTAAATTTGTGTCCCATGTTCATAGAACATGTCACATTTTTGTGGTGTGCTCTATTAAGAGAGCACAAAGAACATGTCCCTATACCAGCTACTCTGTCACATGCATGAAGGCGAAAGTCCTGCAGGCTGCAGTAACCATAGGGCCCAAAATTCATTCACAGCTTGGCCTTCACGTGTTGTTTTTTATCTGCGAAGGAGTTAGATGCCTAGGATTCAGAAATGAGAAAAACGTCAATTTAGTATATTAAATTGATGATTGTATGTTTTGGTCATAAACTTGCAAACCGTGAATTGTAGGTCACAAAGTTGCTTTGCACGAGCGTTTTAGTCACTGTGTGAAGACGACCCTTAGTTATGTAACTCATGGCAATCAGTTTTTTTTCTAATAATTAGAAGAAACAATTCTAGGGGTGTTTTTGTAAAAAAGAAAAAGACTAACGTCGTTAATGACCAAAATACTCGCACGAGGCAACTTCGTGACCCACAATTCACAATTTGCAAGTTTATGACCAAAGACCATATTTTGGGCAACTTGATGTACCAAATCGGTGTTTTTCTCTTTAGAAATCAAGTCAACTGAGAACCAATTTCATTTTCAATTAGTGCATCTTGGTATCTCCATGACACTTTGTCTTGTACGGTTGTACCCTTGTGTAGGGTACGGTGAAGCTTCTTTTCCAGCCGGCAGAGGAATCCGGCGCGGGCGCGAAGCGGATGATCGAGGACGGCGCGCTGGAGGGCGTGGAGGCGATCTTCGCCGTCCACGTGTCGCACCAGCACCCGACGTCCGTGATCGGGTCCAGGACGGGTGCGCTCCTCGCCGGCTGCGGCTTCTTCAAGGCCCTCGTCCGCGGCGGCCGCGACACCGTCCTGGCGGCCTCCTCCGCCATCATCAGCCTGCAGAGCCTCGTGTCCCGCGAGGCCGACCCGCTAGACTCGCAGGTGGTGTCCGTCGCCGTCGTCAACAGCGCCGGCGGCGGCGACGCTGGAACGTTGTT
The DNA here is from genome assembly GCA_007115705.1 of Dactylis glomerata. Classification (NCBI taxonomy): domain Eukaryota; kingdom Viridiplantae; phylum Streptophyta; class Magnoliopsida; order Poales; family Poaceae; genus Dactylis; species Dactylis glomerata. Next base: position 1,554,660 of record QXEO01000522.1, read on the forward strand.
CGAGCTCGGCGGCACGTTCCGGGCCTTCTCGAACGCGAGCTTCTACCAGCTCCGGGAGCGGATCGAGGAGGTGATCACGCTGCAGGCGCGGGTGCACGGGTCCGAGGCGTCCCTGGACTTCTTCGAGGACCAGAGCTTCTACCCGCCGACGGTGAACGACGCGCGGATGTACGATCACGTCAAGGCGGTGGCGACGGAGCTGCTCGGGGAGGCGGCGTACCGCGATGTGCCGCCGATGATGGGCGCCGAGGACTTCTCCTTCTACTCCCAGGTGATCCCCGCGGGGTTCTACTACGTCGGCGTGCGCAACGAGACGCTGGGCTCCGTGCACACAGGGCACTCGCCCTACTTCATGATCGACGAGGACGTGCTCCCCACCGGCGCCGCCGTCCACGCCGCCATCGCCGAGAGGTACCTCGCCGCCGCCGCCGTGCCATCCTCGTCGCCGGACGCGATCGAGCAGGAGTTGTGACGCGAATAGGTCCGTCGGTCAGTGGCGCGAACGACGTCGGCGCGCGCGCGCGGGAACTGATGGCTTTTTCGGCCGGTCACGTCGTGGTCTGGGCTGTTAACTTCTTTTTTTCCTAGGTCGTGTTGGGTTTGAGACGCGGCCTCGGTTTGGTTTTTGTTGTGGGCATCGCCCGTGACGGATCGGCTGTCTGAGTGCGCGTGTTTCTTCTACTGCCGCGCGCGAGCAGGGATTTGCATGGAAAAATGATGCATTGAGCGATCGGGGAACGTCTAGCTTTGATCCTTCGTCGCAAATATATGTACACCTCCGTTTCAAAATTAAGTTGCGCAAGTACCTCCCTCCGATCTATTGATGAATCTAGCACTAATGAGTATAAATCCCAAATGCTAAAAAGTGTTTGGAGGCTGTTTAGACAAAACGAGCCACCGATTTGGGACCGTAAGATACTCGTCCACCGGAAGGAGATTACACGCGCGCGTCGGCCGCGTGTCCAACAGCGCGGGCACCACCAAGAAAAAATGCCCCGCTGCCTCATCACGATGTATGCCATGCTACCGTGCGGCGGAACCGGCGCGCCACCACCTCCACCGCCACAGGAGCCGGCGCCGCAACCGCGAGGAGGAGGACAACGAGTTCTTCGTGACTTGCCAGATGATAGTGAGGCCGAGGAGGCCGCCACAGAGCAGAGGGTGTTGCTCGCGTCGTTTGAGACGCGACGCCGTGATGAGGCAGCTCGGCATTTCTTGGTTTCCGAGAGGAGGGTGGCAGTGGAAAGGGTGGCGGAGGCGCAGGCAACCGCCCGTGTCCTCGATCATCGTTGCAACGTCCAGGCGGCCAGGGCGACGACTGAACAACGCCTCAACGAGGAGGACCGAAGGGGGCGCTGGCGGAGGCATTGGTGCGGAGGCGTGCCATCGCTGCTAAAGCTAGTACCCCTCACTTCCTACCAGCCCTGGCAGGAGCGCGAGGACGACCGGAGGACCTTCACCTCCTTCCTTGGGGACGCCGAGCGACGCCGCCGTGAGCAACGCTGCTGCCGGATGGTTGACCGACCACGTTGGTCCGATGACGGCGTTGGCCCGTCAAATGCTCCAGCAAGGGCCGACACCGCCGATGAGGACTCCGAGGACAACATCCTCTTTTAGATTTATGTAAAACCTTTCAAGTTTGAATTAATCTTATCATTTTAGCTATATTTCACCAAATAGTTTTGGGATGGGAGGTGTGGCGGGGAAATCGCCACCCTCCATATAGACACCCCCCCCCCCCACCATCCACCCATACGGCACAAAAAAAGGCTTGCGCTAGACGCCATATAGGGGGAGGGGGGCGAGCGGAATGCTGTAAACCTTGCCGAGCTACGGATGCACCCATACACGTTCCGACTTATTTGCCGGAATCGTGCGAGGAGTTATGACCGCTTTTGGTTTAGACGAGGTAGCAAAGTGGTGACTAGGGACTATACTGCTACGACCGATTTGTCTCTCCCAGGTTGAGTATAATCTATATCTATACCTAATAATAAAATCAATAAGGTTTCTGTCGTCAACCACTTTTTTCGGACCAATTTGCCCTCCCACAAAGCAACATATTACCACCAATAGCCACGGGTAAAATTAGCCTTCAAACCGACCAGATTTCGTACGTGTTCCCATCAATTGCCGCAGACATCTCTCCCTGTTAGGCACGATTCGTAATCGATCCTGACTATCCGACATGGACTCCAATTTACCGTTCGGTAATAAATCGGAGTCTCCGTCCCAACTTGGAGAAAGAAGACGTGAGTCTAGGATCTGATCTAGACGAGGTGATGATGTGATAGGGTCCGCTGTGATTCGACCTGGCTTCACCGTCCGGTAGCCTCAGTGTGGATGCGATAGAGTCGGATCAACAGACTCACCAGAGCCCGAGGCGTTGACGGAGGTGGGCCTAGAGCATGCGATCGAGGAATCGGCGGAGGAGGAGGCAGGCACGTAGTTCAGGAAGTTTGTCCGTAGGTGGTCGACGACGCCCGTGGCAGGCTGTGGTGACGCCGTTGCCTAGGCTGAATGCGTCGCAGACCTGGATGGTGGAAGCCGAGGACGCGGTGAGGAGGTCTGTGGCCACTCGAGGAAGCAGTGCAGGTTGAGGAGGAACCTCAGGACGTGTTTTGGGTGTCGGCTCACCGCGGCTGGGCCATGGCGCCGGAGGTAGACGATGAGAATCAGGGGTGGAAGAAGGTGCAGCAGCAGTGCGAGGTCCTCATCCATGATCACCACCCCTAAATTGGTTGTTGGAAAGATCAGTCGATTAGCATCACGGCCAAAACAACAATCTGGACGCTCGCGGATTAACAATCTAACAAAGTGCCCGTAACACAGGAAGATTAAGTGAGCTGAGAGGAGGATGATTGATGCTATCTGGTCCCAGCATCGCAGTCATCTCTGCGTTCCGTGTGATGCCCAGAGTTAACGCCGAGACGTCCGCGTCCGCGTCGACGTACAGAGGGAGCAGCCGAACGCAGAGACACTCGGAGGGAGCTGGCTCAACGAATACCTTCGTGTCCGGCAGCCAGCGGATGGGTGGCAGGAGGGCGGCTGGTGGCCGCTTGGCAAGGGGCAGCAGGTTGCATCGGTGGCGGTCGGAAGGTGCAGAGGACACGGCGGTAGACATGGTCTTTAATTTTATGATGTGGTACCTGTGGCCGAGCTTCACAGGAGCCAGCTTGGCGGTGATTTGGTAGCATCCATCCATTGTTCCTCCATTGGCATGCACTGGGTCTCAACGTATTGAAAATTAATTTTGCTAATAAACGTGATGATCAGGCGGCTCAAACAGTAGCAAGGATCTATACCTAATAATAAAATCAATAAGGTTTCCGTCGTCAACCACTTTTTTCGGACCAATTTGCCCTCCCACAAAGCAACATATTACCACCAATAGCCACGGGTAAAATTAGCCTTCAAACCGACCAGATTTCATACGTGTTCCCATCAATTGCCGCAGACATCTTTCCCTGTTAGGCACGATTCGTAATCGATCCTGACTATCCGACATGGACTCCAATTTACCATTCGGTAATAAATCGGAGTCTCCGTCCCAACTTGGAGAGAGAAGACGTGAGTCTAGGATCTGATCTAGACGAGGTGATGATGTGATAGGGTCCGCTGCGATTCGACCTAGCTTCACCGTCCGGTAGCCTCAGTGTGGATGCGATAGAGTCGGATCAACAGACTCACCGGAGCCCGAGGCGGTGACGGAGGTGGGCCTAGAGCATGCGATCGAGGAATCGGTGGAGGAGGAGGCAGGCACGTAGTTCAGGAAGTTTGTCCGTAGGTGGTCGACGGCGCCCGTGGCAGGCTGTGGTGATGCCGTTGCCTGGGCTGAACGCGTCGCAGACCTGGATGGTGGAAGCTGAGGACGCGGTGAGGAGGTCTGTGGCCACTCGAGGAAGCGGTGCAGGTTGAGGAGGAACCTCAGGACGTGTTTTGGGTGTCGGCTCACCGCGGCTGGGCCATGGCGCCGGATGTAGACGATGAGAATCAGGGGTGGAAGAAGGTGCAGCAGCAGTGCGAGGTCCTCATCCATGATCACCACCCCTAAATTGGTTGTTGGAAAGATCAGTCGATTAGCATCACGGCCAAAACAACAGTCTGGACGCTCGCGGATTAACAATCTAACAAAGTGCCCGTAACACAGGAAGATTAAGTGAGCTGAGAGGAGGATGATTGATGCTATCTGGTCCCAGCATCGCAGTCATCTCTGCGTTCCGTGTGATGCCCAGAGTTAACGCCGAGACGTCCGCGTCCGCGTCGACGTACAGAGGGAGCAGCCGAACGCAGAGACACTCGGAGGGAGCTGGCTCAACGAATACCTTCGTGTCCGGCAGCCAGCGGATGGGTGGCAGGAGGGCGGCTGGTGGCCGCTTGGCAAGGGGCAGCAGGTTGCATCGGTGGCGGTCGGAAGGTGCAGAGGACACGGCGGTAGACATGGTCTTTAATTTTATGATGTGGTACCTGTGGCCGAGCTTCACAGGAGCCAGCTTGGCGGTGTTTTGGTAGCATCCATCCATTGTTCCTCCATTGGCATGCACTGGGTCTCAACGTATTGAAAATTAATTTTGCTAATAAACGTGATGATCAGGCGGCTCAAACAGTAGCAAGGAAAGAGCATATTAATTTGTGTATAGTAATTGTCTAAAACACTCAAAATTCTCAAAGTTCTCCTAATCAGTGTGCTAGCTGGCCGGGCAGGTTGAACAGGAGCAGTGAAGTGCTATAGGCTCTCTGAATCTAACTTAAGTATGATGGAAATGCAATAAGAACCAAATTCCAAGTTAGATTATCCACGGTAGCTTGTTCCATGGATCTGTTTGTGTTTTGATTTGTTTGGAAGATCATTTAGTGTTCTGACCCAAAATGAATGCATCTCCTCGTCCCATGGTTTTAAGGTTATGAAGCTTGAGAAACATAGTTTCTAGGGATTTCTATTTTCGTGCCCTCGGGTCCTTAGTTGTGCTCAGTTTTTCCCAGCCGCTTAACTTTTCCTCAGTTTTCCCCTCGCTCTAGTTTGAAACCCCTCGCAGACGCTCGGACGGGAGGGTTGCGGTCTGGTCAGAGGCCTTGACCATTACCGGTGACGGCTAGGGAGCCGCGGTGGTTGTGAATTGACCGATGCTTTTGAATGGTGCTGACGGGTAGGGTCAGGAGATACGTCGGAGCAGCCATCCATCTATCGCTGACGTGTGGGCCGTTTTATTTCCTGATTGTATACGCGGTGCTGCCAATGACAAATAGGGCCGCTCTATAGGGCTGCCGCAGCCAATGACCAGTGGGGTCGTGTATTTTTCAGGAAAAGACATATATTGCCGCTCTGTGGGGCTGCCGCAGCCAATGACCAGTGGGGTCGTCTATTTATTTAGATAAAATCATATATTGCCGCTCTGTGGGGCCTCCGCAGCCAATGACCGCTGGGGTCATCTATTTATTTAGAGAAAATCATATAGAGCCGTTCTGTGGGGCCGCCTCAGCCAATGACCGCTGGGGTCGCCCTTAGTGAAAAGGCATATATCCTTGCTTTTAGTTAGAGAGAAGCAACAAGTTCGCTAATTAATTTTTCTTAAGCTAGACCCAGCAGGTGACTATTTTTGCAGCTTAATCTAAAGTAAATCTTATGCTAAACATGGCTGGAACCTAGTGTTGTGTATCTCATTAGTCATCGGAGAACCGCTGGCAGCTCGTTCCCCATCCTCGGACGGAGCAGCCATCGCCGGTGCCTCGTCACGCCGCCGGCTCTGTCCCCCGGCGGCGTCAGATGGACTGCGGCGCTGCACGTCAACCACGGCTCCAGCACTTGTTTCGTCCGCACGCATTGTACCCACCGCAGGAAAATCCGCCGCAAGCAGATCCGCCGCCCACGACGACCGGGATTTGTTCCGCGCACCAATTGGTAGTATAGCTTGGTAAGACCTCCGCTTCTGCCTCCCCCGCCCCCTAATCGATTCGGTTCCCGTAATTTATTGGTGTTTGCAGGTGCAAAATAGTCCTCAATGTCTGGTCGTAGCGGGTACACCGGCGAGGGTGGGGATTCGATCATGTCGTGGCCACGTTCTACTTCTCCTACCTCGTCGGAAGTGCAGGTATCTAGCTTCTGCTGTCTGTACTACCATTGAATTTGAAGTGCCGCCATGGCCTGTTGGAGTGATTTTAGTTGTTCTTTTTTCCATTATTGTTACAGTTTGCCAGGCAAGCCGATGATCCATGGTACATTGCATACCAAGATGAATCAACCCAGTGGTGTAGCCAGAGGATGGATTTGGAGGAGAAGGTAGCCAATTTAGGTGATGAATTGGCCCGTAAAAACCTGATGATATTCGAGCTGAAGCGTACTGTGGAGGAAGAAAAGAAGAATTCAGAGCTTATTCGCAAGGAGAAGTTGATACTTGAGACAGATCTTGCCGTATTTGATCAAGTGGTAGAAAATCTAGAACATGAACTTCACGTGATGGGAGAGGCGAAAAGTAGATTCATCTGGGCAGTTTTATTAGGTGTCATCCCTGTCCAAGCAGTTATGTGGTTGTGGTAGATGATTTAGATAGTATAGAATTGTTATTCAGTAGATGGCTCTAACCACTGTATTTTGGTGTGGCTCTAACCATTGTATTTTGGCGTACAATTTCCTAGTTGTGCTAAGTAATGCGCGCGATAATTTTAGCATGCATGAACATCTTATAAAAGTGAAGGGATCCCAAAAGTGAAAGCATGTACCAGCCTCTCGGATCAAATACATATCAATCTTCCCAATCAAGTTGGGATAAAATTCAAATCATACATTCGGATGTACAGGGACACATCGAGAAAGTGGAGAAGCTTTTTTTGAGACGGAGGTAGTAGTTCGAACAATTTTATCCCAATTTGAAATTGAAAAATACAAATTTATCATAATTTATCCCAATTTGCGGCGTCGAACATGGCCGCGCACCGATGGGCTAGAAGGGCCGGGACGACGGGCGGCTGAGGGGTGGTCATCTGCGCCATCCGCAAACTCGGACATGGAGGAGGGCTAGATCTGCGGCTTCGCAACCACTCTTGGCACCGCCACCGTCTTGGTGTACTTCATCAGCGACGGATCTGAGGAGGGCTGGATCTACGCCGTCGCAGCGATGTTGTAGGCGATGGCTTCAATCGTCTTGGCATCGATGACCACTGTTGACACGGCCGCCGTCTTGGTGTCCTTCATCAGCAACAGATCTGAGGAGGGCAACAGAAGTGAGACATCGGCAGGCTCCGACATTGAAGGCTGGATCTGCGCCGTCGCAGCGATGTTGTAGGCGATGGCTTCAATCGTCTTGGCATCGATGACCACTGTCGACACGGCCGCAGTCTTGGTATCCTTCATCAGCAACAGATCTGAGGAGGGCAACGGAAGTGAGACATCGGCAGGTTCCGATATTGAAGGCTGGATCTGCGCCGTCACAGCGATGTTGTAGGCGATGGCTTCAATGATCTTGGCATCGTTGACCACTGTCAGCACGGCCACCGTCTTGGTGTTCTTCATCATCAACAGATCTGAGAAGAGAAACGAAAGTGAGACAGAGAGAGACATTTCAACTATTTCTGAGGGTTAGATCCTCACCGGTACTCTTAGATCCTCACCGGCACTCTTAGATCCACGCCGCCGCACGGTTAGATCCGCGCCACCGCACGCACGGTTAGATCCGCGCCGCCGCACGCACGGTTAGATCCGCGCCGCCGCACGCACGGTTAGATCCACGCCGCCGCACGCTGCAGTTCCGCGCGGCCGCACGTATGGTTGGATCCGCGCCGCCGCACGCACGCACGCTGGAGATCCGCGCCGCCGCAACTGCCAGAGTAAGAGAGGAAGATGCGACTGGAATATGCGACTGCCAGGATTGGTAGGTATGTGCTCTGCTCTTCTCTCCGTATGCGTCCATCGAGGTAGAGAGAGATATACAGGCCGTCCGATCATAAATGATCCAACGGTGCAAGCGTATGTTGAGCTATCAACCAACTAAGATTCGTGTGACATACATCTCGACCAATCAGAGATCAGCCAGTGAGTACAAGTGAGGAAAACTGAGTAGAACTAAGAGGGGGAAAAGTGAGGAAATGTTTATCGGAAGGGCAAAACTGAGTAGGACTGAGTAAAACAAGTGGACCCGGAAGGGGAAAACTGAGTAAAACTAAGTAAAACAGGGGCACCCAAATAATAAAGGGAGTAAGGGAAATTGAAGCTTTTTGCATAAAAATTGTTAGATTGTGTTATTTGAACAATATAGTACATTTTGGCCGACGTGATATTGTTTGCAATTCAAATATACACAAGTGTGACGAATTTGGACTCATTTGGACTAAGTTTGTAAGCATAGTGGGTATTTGGGAGGTGTGTTGAGTAGAAAGCCCTGCATCTTCATAGCTAGTAGCTCATGGACTAGGAAGTGGTTTTGGGAAAAACTTCATATCTCTATATTTCCTTTTCCATTATTATTTCTCTAGGTTGTAGGTAACATAACAAGACTCCATGGGAAGGTTCCACCATGTTTTGAATTATTTTGAATTAAACTAAACCCAAAACTATATTTTTTGAGTTTAGTCACTTAGAAAATGATAAATGTGGCTTAAGTGATGAACTTATTCGAGGTGCATGACCATAGAAAACTTGCAAATAACACATACATTATTGTGATTATTCAACATACAAACTTGGGAACGTCACACTAATTCGAATTCAATACAAAGGGATCCCCAATACAAATTGTTCATACAAATTCAAATTAATTGTTCAAAATAAAATCTTTCTCTTGCTCCTGGTGTGACTCGCTGGGTCCACCACCTTACTCCGGGTAACCCTACCAGGGATATTACCGGTGTCTACCTTCCTTTTGCCATCTTTCTTGTTCTTCTTCTTCTTCTCTTCAGGTTGTGCCAAGACCGAGACAACCATATCATACGAAGCTTGTGCTCTTTCTTCTAATGCATCTTGATCCATCGGTTCACCCAGCTCTCGATCCATTTCTTCACTCAGCTATCTATCCATTGCTTCAACGGCCTCTCGATCCATCTATTCCCTCTGCTCTGGATCCATCGGTTCAAGTAGCTTGCGGTTCATCTGTTCAAACAGCTCTCGATCCATCGGTTCAAGCAGCTCTCGATCCATCGGTTTAAGTAGCTCTCGATCCATTGCTTCAATCTCCTCATGATCCATTGCTTCAATCTCCTCATGTTGAATTGCTGCTTCATTCTCCTCTACATTTGCTGCTCCCGCCTGATCTTCCATTCCAAAAGCTGGGTCAACTGGATTTTTATAAAGCCAAGCAATGTGTCCAGGGGTTCCACAACGTTTGCACTTACGTCATCGAATCGGTGCACCACTGATGCGTGGTGAATGACCAGCCCGTTGGGAACCCCAAGAGGAAGGTGTGATGAATATAGCAGCAGATTTTCCCTCAGTTAAGAAACCAAGGTTTATCGATCAGGAGATGAGCAGACAATACGACTGAAGGTGATGCTTGCTAGCTTGCGACAGCTTTGGACAATTTATATATGGCGCCTCGTCCAAGCTTTGCTTGCTAGCTGCAACGCGGAACCTGCACACAACACAACCAAGTACTTTGCTCCCAACTTGCGATGAGGTTGTCAATCTCACCGGTTTGCTTGGAATAAAGGTTATGAGCGTATCGAATGGAAAACAGTGAAAGTATGCGAGTAAAGTAAACAGGTGATAGCAATATGATGGAAATAGGACCGTGGTCCACAGTTCACTAGTGGTGTCTCTCCATAAGATAAATAACACATGCTGGGTAAACAAATTACAGTTGGGCAATTGATAGAATAAAGATAAACGTGATATGTCAAGAAGATCACTACGAGATTTACTCTGGGCATTACAACAAAATACATAGACCGCCATCCAACTGCATCTATGACTAATAATCCACTCACGGGGATATCGTCCAAACACCCCATGAGTATTAAGTTGCGAACAACAGATAATTGCATTAAGCAAAGTGTGTAATGTAAACAAAGCATATGCCCTCGAGCATATGAATGTTGTTTTCTCCCTAGTAGCAACAGCACATCTACAACCTTAGAGGTTTCTGTCACTCCCCCAGATTAAATAGAGGCATGAACCCACTATCGAGCATAAATACCCCCTCTTGGAGTCACTAGCAACTACTCGGCCAAGATAGCTACTAACAACGGAGAGCATGCAAGATCATAAACAACATAGAGATAACATAAGATATATTTCAGTATAGCAACTCAATCATAAAACCAATATTCATCGGATCCCAACAAACCAAACATGTAGAATTACATAACGGTGATCTCAATCATGTAGGGCAGCTCATGAGATCTAAACATGAAGCACATGGTGGAGAAGACAACCATCTAGCTACTGCTATGGACCCATAGTCCAAGGTAGACTACTCACTCATCAGGGTGCCGAGAAGAGCTTCTAGACCCTCCCGATCTCGGGTCGATGACGGCGGCGGATCGCGATATGTTTCTGGAAAATTGATCGGGTCCTTAGGTTTTTCCCGTCGGGGGGTCTTTATAGGCGAAGGGGCGATGTCAGGAGTGGCCCCAGGCCTCGTCACACCATGGCGGCGCGGCCAGGGCCTGGGTCGCGCCAGCCTGGTGTGAGGGCGGCCTGTGGCCCCTCTCCTACTTCTCTTCGGATCTCTGGAAGCTCCCGGACAAAATAAGACTTCAGAAACTTGTTTCGTCCAATTCCGAGAATATTTCCTGTGTATCACTTCTGAAACACAAAAACAGCAGAAAACAGGGAACTGGCATTGTGGCGACTTGTTAATAGGTTAGTTCCGGAAAATGCATAAAAGTGCCACGAAGTGTAACGAAACAGTAGGCAAATGGTGTAAAAACAAGCATGGAGCATCAAAAATTATAGATACGTTGGAGACGTATCAACCACCCTCTGCACTAGCTCTGATCCTATTCTTCCTTGGCCTACCTGCCGGTCTAGTCAAAACTGGAGAGTATAGTTTGAAGCCTGGATCGACTTTCATCCATTGGTCTTTTCCCAACAAGGTAGGAACATTCATAGCATATGCAGCCCTAAATTTGGCAACAGAGAAATACTGTGACACATACTGATCAACTTCACCTTCTGCACCCGCTATAACACTCATGAAAAACAATGCGTGTATGCAGGGTATCCCACGGATCTGCCATCGCCTACAATAGCATGTCCTATCAATCAAACTCACTGGATACCTCCACTGCCTATTTTTACTGTCAGTGTAGGTTACCTCAGCCTCCATTCCTTTTCTGATGCATTTCATCTTCAATTGTTTTGCCCTGGCATGCAAATACTTAATCAAAGATGGGAGCATGAGATGGCCAACATATTTTGTGGCTGCAATTCTTTGACGCAGATCGATCTTTATCATGATCATCTGCCTAATCTTATCAAATATTTGCCACAGCATAAGCCCTTTCAATGACTTGACCTTTGCATTGAAACTCTCCGCAAGGTTACTTGTTACATAGTCTACCTTGCAAATTTCATTGAATTGGCTTCTTGACCACACCCTACCATGATGTTCATCCAAGTACTCCCTCACCCCAGGTTTTTGTTTATACAACACTTCCAAATGAAACAGATGCTTCCTAATGTTGCATGTGTATGCAGCTGGCCATAGGTTGTCAGTATAAACTTTACCCTTGAATTTCTTTGTAAAATTCTGTACCAAGTGTCGCATACATTCCCTATGCTCCACTCCAGGGAATACTGCTTCTACTGCACTCTCCAAACCTTTGCAAGCGTCTGTGTGGATAGTAAGTCCTGGTGGATGACCTATAAGGTCGCGCAAATTCTGCAGAAACTAAGTCCAACTTTCCTCTGACTCAACCTCCAAAACTCCATAAGCAACAGGGAACATCCAATTGTGTCCATCAACTGCAGTAGCAGCAACTAGCTATCCTTTAAACCTGCCATGAAGAGTTGTTGCATCCACGGCCAAATAAGGCCTGCAATCGTCCAGAAAGCCTTTCCAGCAAGCTTTGAAACAAACAAAAGCCCTTCTAAAACATTCCTTCTGCATTATCCTCCCACTTTTCAATTTGTAGGGAACTGTATGCTTGTCTATTGCTACAACACTGCCTGGACTAGCCATCTCCACTTCAGCTTTGAAAGTGTAAAGCAACTGAAAGCTTTCATTCCATGGACCATTGATCCTGTCAAGAGCCATTTCCTTTGTATAGAACATCCTCATGTAAGGTATGTTTATATTAAACTTATCAGATATCAATTTTATGAGTGCTGTTGGACCAAGTGATGGAGTTTCTCTCAGCCAATCTATGATTGCATCTGCCAACCACCTAGTCTTCACTAGCTCTGATTTCTCCTCTGGCGCTCCCGCTCGAGGTGGACAAGTATGGTCGATCGAGTTCTTCTTTTTCTGAAACATAATTATAAGGGATGTCAGTAACAGTTAACAAATTTTACACCGTGATCTAAAATACACAACTAGTTGGTGTAGTACCTGAACCACGATGCTTCTGAGCATTGTGGATACATGCAGCCTCCACCTACACCTCTTGTATGGGCACTTAACTGTGAACCTACCTGGCTCACTTTTAATAACCTCATAATCATTCCTTGTGAGAATGCAATATATAGTAATTGCATTACGGCAGTCCATCATCGTTTGAAATACGGTGCCTTCTGCAAGCTGAGGATCCTCCCTGTTCCACTCAATTGTTGGCAAGTTATCACCTTCGTAATCGGCTAAAACAAGGCTGTCATTGTTATCATCCTTCTCTTCATCATCAGTGTCATCAAATCTGGCACCTTGTGCAATATCTTCCATGTATTGATCCTCCATTGCATGCTTACTGCATTGATCTACCAATTCAGGAAACATCAACTCATCCTCATCATCTTGAGGAGACGGATCCTCAATCGCTGCATCGTCCTCCACATCGACCGCAGAAACGATCTGGCTACCACTAGCACTGGGGACAGATGGTGCTGCTGTGGACCTACAAGGAGCGGGGCGGCGCACACGATTAGCAGAGGCAGTAACACTAGAGAGACATGATGCCCAACCACCTGATGATGCCTCAACACCAGATGATGCCTGGACCCTATCCACATGGATACGAATTTTACCGACATGGCAAGAATCATTTAAAGCAAAAAGCATTCCCAGATCCTCGTCGGAAATTAGTGGAACATATCTTCCCTCCGTGCTGTTGAAATATTGGAAATCAACTGAATCGCCAGCGCCCCAGGGGTACTGAGCGCAGATGTTATCTTTTAAATCCCTCAACGAGATGGTAGTTGCAACCACCGCTGGGATGTAAAATCCGCTCACATTGCGTTCAGAATCACGCAAAAAGCTAGTATCCAGCCTAACCACCAGCCGAAAAGCCAGCGCTGGATCAATCCTATTTGAAAAGCAACGCAGTTAGTTGAGAAACAACGATTCACGCTCAAAAATTGCCTACTGTTAATTCACATAGGCAGACGATGCTTACCCAGATGGAATCCATGCGTTAGATCCCTCCGATTCCCAATCTTCTCTGCCGTTGAGGGGCATAATCGACACACCAGACGGATGTACAAACTCTACCGTGATAGGGGTAGATCTGGTGGAGGCGGAGCCCTCTTCGCCTCCCGGGGGTGGTGGTGGGGGCGGGGGTGGCTCGGGGGCGGACGACGCCATAAGGTAGGAGGGCAGGACGGCGTGGCGGCGGAGGGGCGGTGTGTGAGTTCTTCCAGTCTCGGGTGGAGGGGAAAGCTTTGGGTGAGTGACAGACCGCCAGTCTGACGTGTCTCATTGGGTCAACAGTCAACACCATTCAAAAGCAACGGTCCATTCACAACCACCGCGGCTCCCTAGCCATCACCGGTAACGATCTAAGGCCTCTGACCAGACCGCAACCCTCCCATCTGAGCATCTGCGAGGGGTTTCAAACTAGAGCGAGGAGAAAACTGAGGAAAAGTTAAGCGGCTGGGGAAAACTGAGTACAACTAACAAACCAAGGGCACGAAAATAGAAATCCCTAGTTTCTATTCATGTGCATATACCTATTTAGACCTTTTATTCATTGAGTTGATTTTTGCGATGAAACTACTTTATCAATTAAAATATACTATATGTGGTGATAAATAATACATGGATAAAATTAAGCGCTTTTTTCTCCTCTACAAGGCACGGGGATATTGAACTTCAGGGAATATTTGCTTTTCCTTTCTACCATGTCTTTGGTTTGTGGAGGCTTGCAATATGCGTTCAATACTCTATTTTTCTTGGTTCGTGTATTTCATCTGAATATTTTAGGAAAGACCAAATTTCCCCAATTCGTTTGGATCCTGTTAAAATAAAAAACTATAATCCAAAACCTTGGATCCGTTGTTTTCTGCATGACCCGTTATCGAGGAGGACGGCTAGCAATTGAGTGGTACCCGCAACTTACTTTGTGCGCCTCCCAGTGCAACACACGGGCATGTTAACTAGTTTAGGCTAATGTGAAGAAGATAGAGTTCGTTGGTTCCTGTCATTGACATTGCAGTAAAAGTTCCGTGACAACCCGCGAACCACGGGAAAGGAAAAGTACAGTATAATGTCCCCACTCACGTTCACTCGATCTGAATGTAACAGACGAACTGCAGAGCCCACGCACCACAAAAGCGTAGCCTCATTGCCCTGCCCACTCGTTCATGTGCTTATTCTAGCTATCGATCCCTCGCCCTCTAGAGTTTGTCCATCTCTTGTTCTTTCCCAGTGCATCGCCCACATGATCGAGAAAGTAGAGGGGAAAAGGTTCTCGCGCCTGACCTAATCACATGATCTTGCTACGGCTCCATTACGGTGATTGATCGGTCGATGAGCTAATTACATTGGAAGTCCTACATCTTGCACGCTATGTGAAGGTTTAGTTCTAAATTCCATAGTTGGTTGTATAGCAGTCCTACAACTTGCATTTGTGAGCTAATTTCGTCCTCAGCATCCTAGTAAGCAGACAGTAGGATGGCCAGGTGATTTTTAGTGCTTTGTTCATTTTGCAAAAAGGCCCTCGAATTATTTTACGTTACTGAATTGGTCCTCCCTGAACATGCGTGGCTAGAAATCAGGCGCAGAGCACTCGTTGCCTTTCTTCTCGCCCCTCTCCCGCGCTGTCCCCCGCTCCCTCGCCGTCGGTGCGCCGCCCACCACTCCCTCGCCATCGGTCGACTCTGGATATGCGGCACCGATTGTGGAACGACGACCCGCCCGAGTACGGTATGTCTCGCCGCCGTCTCCCTCCTCTCTGGCACTCTTCTCTGTTCTCGTCGGCGCCGCCATGGCCGTCCATGATCATTGCTTGTTCCTCTCGTTTTTTCGAGTGAAATCGACTCGTAATCAACGATTGTTCGTCTGTAGTAGGAATCTAGATGAACCATGGGCGGATTCGTCGATTGGAAGTTGTCATGTGCCGCGGCAGTGGGATGCCATGTTCTGATTTAATCTATCGATGTAATTGATTTTATGGCAATGCAGCATCATATTGTGTATAGTAGAACTCATGTTCATGGAATAGAGCAAAAAAAGTCGCAAAATTTGCAGTCGTTCGAAATGGTTAAGTCTGAAGTTTTGCACTCTGTAGTCTGACAGAGAATGTCTTTGTTTTTGTTTGCAGAACATGTTCATGATGTTTTCACTCTTATGATTTATCACAATGGGTTTTTCGATAACTTGACTGGTTCAGTGGAGTATGTGGATGCTAGTGTCGACTATTTTGACTATATCTCCCCTGCTAATTGGTCAAACACAATGCTTGATGAGATTATGTATATTCTTGACTGGGTGAGGGGTGAGAAGGTGCATGTGTACTGGCTACTTCCAGACACTGAGTTGGCTGATGGCATTGTGCCAATTGTCAGTGATGATGAAATTGAAGAAATGAGGAAGGCCACAAAGGATCACAAGCGGCTGCTGATATTTGTTGATCAGACTAGTTTCATTAGGAATTTGAGGCCTAATGTTATCAAGGTAGCAAAGCAGACAACACCAAATGACTCTGATCAAGAACATGAAGATATTGGACATGAAGATATTGGACAAGGGGTTGAGTCACAACATGATCATGAAGAAGAAGGCCAGAGTGACAATGATACTGACAGTGACTTCTCATTTGTTGATAGTGATCTAGATGCTGAGAGTGGAGATGATGATATGTTTGCTGATAATGTTGACAGAGATGTGAATGACAGCAATGATCAGATTGTTGTAGCTGAGGTAGAGAATGATACATTGCTTGATGACAGGGATCTGGAATTGGGAGAAGAAGAAAGGTTGTCTTTGCAGTACAAGTTCAATGCATTCAACCCACAGATTGACATGGACATGGCAACATTCAGACTTGGGTTGATGTTTGGCAACATTGAGGATCTTAGGCAGGCAGTGAATGCATACAACATCAGAGAAAGAGTTAAGATAAGGAAAATAAAAAATGACAGGACAAGATTGCATGAAGTTTGTGATGATGACTGCCCCTGGATGCTTAAGGCAGGGTATGATATGCAGAGGATAGGTGGTTATGTAATCACTGCCTACAATGGTGAGCACAGATATGAGAGAGTGTATCAAATGAGAGCACTGACAGCTAAATTCCTTGCCCAAAAATTTATTGAGGAATTCATGGACAACCAGAAGATGGACCTGCAAACCTCTGCTTCCAAAGTCTAGAGGGAATTTGGCATTTGCCCTGACAGGTGGAAGCTTGGTAGAGCAAGGAAGACAACTTTAATTCAGATTCATGGTGATGAGGAAGACCAATTTAAATTGCTTAGGGATTATGGGCAAGAGTTAAAGAGAGCAAACCCTGGATCAACCTTCTTCCTGTCAACAAATTTAGTTAAAGTGCCAGGGACTGACAATGGGAAGGAGCATTTGTCCACACTTTATTGGTCATATGATGCTTGCAAGAGAGGTTTTCTAAGTGGTTGCAGGCCACTTATTTGTTTTGATGGTTGCCATATCAAAACAATGTACAAGGGTGTGTTCCTGACAGTAGTGGGGATAGACCCTAATGACCGCATCTACCCCATTGCAATGGCAATGTGTGAGGTGGAATGCACTAGCTCCTGGGAGTGGTTCCTCACAACACTCAGTGATGATCTAGGAATAACAAATACCTCTCCATGGACTATCATGAGTGACAAGCAGAAGGGTCTAATAAATGTAGTTCAGAAGGTGTTTCCTAATGCAGAACATAGGTTTTGTGTAAGACATATGATACAAAATTTTCATAAGGCAGGACACAGAGGGGAGACTTTGAAGAATGACATATGGGAAATTGCTAGATCAACCAATATTGCAAAGTGGCAGAAGAACATGGATAAGCTCAAGGTGGACAGCGAGCAAGCATACCAGTGGGTTGAAGAACTTGTGCCAAACACTTGGATCAAGGCATTCTTATCTGATTTTTGCAAGTGTGACATGTTATTGAATAATCATTTAGAGGTTTTCAATAGTTACATTTTGGCAGCAAGAGAGAATCCTGTTCTATCTATGCTAGACATGATTTTCCACAAGCAAATGCAAAGAATCGTGTCCAAGCAGATGGAAGCAGCAAAATGGCATGGCATAATTTGTCCTAAAATAAAAAGGAAATTGGACAAATATCATGAATGGAGTTTGAATTGCATAGTAAAATCTGGTGGAGATCATAAATTCTCAGTGCACTCAATGGAGCTTGAAAGAACTTACTTTGTATACTTGAAGGTGAAATGTTGTGACTGCAAGAGGTGGCAGTTAACTGGAATTCCATGCCACCATGCCATCGCTTGCTACAGGGTTGACAAAATAAATCCTGAAAATCTTGTTGACAACTGCTACACAGTGACACATACAACAGAGCATATGGTTTCAATTTGGTTCCACTGAGAGGCAGAGTGTTCTGGGAGAAAGTAGATGCAGTTAAAGTTCATCCACCCTTGTTCACAAAGGTAATGGGAAGGCCCAAGAAAAATAGAAGAAAAGCACTAGAGGAGAAGACAAAGAAAGGTGTAAAAGTGTTTACCAAAGCTGGTGTAACCATCCATTGCTCTGTGTGTGGTGGAGCTGACCACAACAAGAGAGGACACCTCAAATTTATGCAGATACAAATGCAGCAGCAACAAGAAGGAACTAGTGGTCAAGCTAAAGATCATGATGTTCCAGAACTAATAATGGTAAGCAAGATAGTTTTATTGCATGGGCACACTTACATCGACACACTTACATTGACACAAACTTTCATTAGTAGCACACACACACATAATTTCAGTAGCAGCAGACAACTTCTAGTTTACACACACTACCTTTACCAGCACACACACACATTCACTTTCACCTAGACCAACTAGGGTTTCAGCAAGTTAGGGAACCACTTTTTCACTTTCTTCCTGAGCTTGCATAGTATCATGGATCCCATAGCTTCACTTTCACCTAGACTACCTAGGGCTTCCACAGCATATTGTTCTCTCACCACTCTCCTTCTCTCAACTGCCTGCTCCCTGGTGCGTAGACCAGTTGGGAACCCCAAGAGTAAGGTGTGATGAGCACAACGGTAAGTTTTCCCTCAGTTATAAAACCAAAGTTTAATTGACCAGTAGGAGAAAGAAACCACTTACGAAGGTTGTTGCTAGCTGACTTTGGCAACGGCACCAGAGAACTTGTTGACGGTGCCATGTCTGGGGCGTAGCTTCGGCGCTAGCAGCAACGTGGAACCTGCACACAACACAACCAAAATACTTTGCCCCAACTTGCAGTGAGGTTGTCAATCTCACTGGTTTGCTGAAAACAAAGGATTAAACGTATCGTGTGGAAAATGATATTTGTTTGTAGTAAGTAAATAAATAATACTTGCAGAAAGTAAATGGTGCTTGTAGTAGATGATAATATATGTAAAAGAATGGACCGGTGCCCACAGTTCACTAGAGCTGTCTCTCCAGAAAGAAATAACATGCTGGGTAAACAAATTACAGTTGGGCAATTGACAAAATAAAGAATGCATAGCAATGCATGTACATGTCATGAAGATCACTATGAGATTCACTTGGGCATTACAACATAATACATAGACCGTAATCCAACTGCATCTATGACTAATAATCCACCCGCGGGATATCATCCAAACAACCCTTGAGTATTAAGTTGCAAATAACAGATTATCGCCTTAAGCAAAGTGTGTAATGTAAACAATACAAATGTCCTTGAACAAAAGATTGTTGTTTTCTCCCTAGTAGCAACAACACATCTACAACCTTAGAAGTTATTGTCACTCTCCCAGATTACTAGAGGCATGAACCCACTATCGAGCATAAATACTCCCTCTTGGAGTCACTATCATCTACTTGGCCAAGATATCTACTAGCAATGGAGAGCATGCAAGATCATAAATAACATAGACATGATAAATCAACAATCAACTTGACATAGTACTCAATATTCATCGGATCCCAACAAAAACAACATGTAGAATTACATAACGATGATCTTGATCATGATAGGCAGTGTGGTGACCCAGCATACCATTGCATGTGTAGTATGCAAGTCGTTGACATAACACCAATGAAACACCGTATCACTAGTATTACATCGATCAGAGTGGTACAACAGAAACAACACAGGTCCAAGGTATGTCTATAGGATCACAATCTTGTCATACAGAAGATCTTCATAACCTCCTCAACAGGTAGAGGTTTAGTTCTAGCGATTACAATCGAGAAAGAATAAGATGAAGACTAAACTAGAGTTATAGCTAATACAGTTGGCTTACTACTCAAACTATAGAATTATCTTATCTACTTAGGTTCTAGGATTAGGGAATTGGGTTCCTTCTATTCCTATTCTAGTTTTCCAGCAACTTGGCGTTGTCATTGACCCCATTGATAGTTCCGACATTGATATAGGGCTTCATCTTCATCTTTAGTGTCTCAAGGTTGCCTCCTTGAGTTGCCTCCAATCTAAGGAGGGAGTGGGGTGAGTAACGAGCGTTACCCAGCAAGTTCATATAAGGAATAAGGTGTTTTATGCACTAGCTACAACCCTAGACTTAAGAGTCGTTTGGCAATGCAGGTTTTCGTAAACATTTCTTCAAGAGGTTGCTTTTATTTAGAAGAACTATGTCCGTCAGCCTTCATAGGTTGATTACAGCTTCGATGGGCTCTTTTCCTGCCGCGTTCGCAGCTCCTTCCCGGAATAGGGAATATCCAGATACCTTTTTACACTCTGCATAGGTGGTCACTTGTACCCATAAGAGATCAAAGCCTTGCTGCACAACCAGGCGAATCTTTCCTGTCCACACTTCCTTGGTGTGGGGCCCAGTTGATGATCCAAGCCAATCACTGTCCTCTCCCGCGACCCCACATACCCACCCTTTTGTAGTTCCAACTTCGGTACGCTACCCACGCCGGGCGTCCTACCCTTTGGTAGTTTCTGACCTCGGTATACTTGTCCTCGCCGGGCACTCTACTCTTTGGTAGTATTCCGACCTCGACAATAAGTTACCCCCGCCGGTCGTCTTACACTTTGGTAATTTCCGACCTCGGTAAACTACCCCCGTTGTTGCTACAATCCATCATAGACCGCCAGAACTGTGGAATCTTGAGGGGGATTCCACCCTCCCATTGCTCCCAGCAGGACGACAACTGCTACGGAATGGCACGTCCGTTGATATGCATGAGGAAGTTGGTACAGCTGACTTCTCCGTCCCATAACAGATCTTATGGTTGACCGTTGTTTACGACGCTAGAATCACTGGCAACATTGATTATTAATTCCTAGGTGAACTTTCCAGTTGTAGTGGGACCTCCACCAATACTCATACCATGGTCCCACTGCCCACCATCCTAGGTCAACAACCACCGTGGTTGCTAACCACTAATCAAATTGATTAAGAAAGCAGAACTTTTGCTTTAAATGCAGTAGTAATACCACATGTATATTTGCAAGTAATTTGCTAAAGATAAACAAGAGATATGAGCAAGAGTGAACTTGCCTTTTTTACTGCAAGATTGTGCAAGTCAAGGTCTTCGATACGATAGAAATCCTAATTCTGAAATAGCAATCATCATCTGGTAGGAATGATGTTAGAAATCTGCAGCATGATATGCATAAGATATGCTATGCATCCCTCTAAGCGTAACATAACCTCGATGATTTGTTATCATTGAGTTATGGTGATTTGTTTAGGGTGTGTTGCACTTTTAGAATAGGTTCTAGAACAAGGTTCTTATTAGGGTGTTAGGTTAGCATGGAATTGTTCTATAACTGAATAGCATTGCATAGCAATGTATTTGCACCCAATTTCTTATTATTGGAATACTTAAGAACAGTTATCTCCTACAAAGTTTATCAGAGGCATTTAATATGTGTACTTGTTATATTCTTCAAAAGAATAACTTTTGAAGAACATTTTATTCTAGAAATAACAATTTTAGTTATATATGATTAGCACTCAGTTAGTTGATTATAACAGGCAAAGTTGAAGTAATTCATACTAGCATAACGATACTCAATTAGTTATAGGGTTGACAATAATCTTAACCTGTCTAGGTAATTGTTATTTGAAAGCATAGGTTTTGGTGAAATGCTTATTTGCTATGTTCTTAGAAGAATAACTTTTGAAGAACACAATCTTTAAAAGGGTAATTAATATTTAGCTCATTTTAAGTGATCACAATTATTTTTAGGAATTTGGGTTAATTAATAGAACATGATTCTTCTTATTATAAGTTTCTAGGTTTTTTAACTTAAAATGTTAAAGTAATTGAGTTAATCATTCCTCATGGTTGAATTGAGCACTTAGAGATAATACTTATTTACTGAATGAAAGTTAAGAAATAACCTTAAATACAAGTTACTAATTTATTTGTTGATGTCTTCCATATATTCAGTACTTTAAAATTATCTATGGAAAATAGTTCCAGTGTTTTAAGTGTTAATGGCAAGGTTGAATTTAAGATCCTAAAATACTGAAGTAATAATTACAATAGGGTTGTTTAAGTGTAACAATATTTACTACATAATTAGAGAAATTATTTCAATCCTAAATTTGATTTAAATTCATATTGAGAAATAGTACTTAAGCATGTTTTATAATTTGAATCAATGTTCAAAAAATCGGCCGATATGCCGATTAATCTCCCGATTAATCATGAATCGTTGGTTGAGCGATACGATTACAACTTATCAGTCTGATTTATCGCCTTGGCCGATATACAATCTGATAGCCGATATTTCGACCAAAATATCCCGAATTTTGCCACTTACGGCGATTTGGTAGACGATTTATCTTTTCGAGAGACGATTTTTGGGTCATTAGTCTTGAACTCCCTCTGTTCACATTTAATTCTTGTGTTTTATTGCTGCCCATCTAGTCTGGTGGCATCGATTAAAACCATACGGAGAGAGTAGAAGTGTACAATAGCTTGATATTTTTTCCATTTTTGTCTATTTAAATGCAACGAATCAAGGTAACACTTTTGTCCAATACTCCAATGTTGTTTTTCATAGCATATTTTTGATCTTTTGGTGCCAAAACTTGGGATTTATGGAAAAACTGGTCGATAAATAGTCGACCGATAAAATTGATTAATCGGCCGATAAGCGATTAATCTCAAATCTTAGGCCGACCGAGAAGTTAATGATAAACGATTTCGTGAACATTAATTTGAATCAAATTTACCTCACACAATTATATAATATTACAACATAAATAGATAGATAATATTTTTGTGGTCCTTTCGATATATTATTTGCATTTTTCTAACTAAAAATGAAATAGTTATGAATTTTCCAAGATTTCTTATATTTTCTGGAATTCCTAATAACATAGAATACTTTTTGTACCGACTCTAAACCTAACCCTACACACTAACTAGTGGGGTCAGAGGACAAGTCAGCTGCCACCTTGGCCTTGACCAAGTCAAACATGTTGACCTGGCGGGCGATGATGTCACTCCGGCGTCTGAGCGCCGGTGATCGCCGGGAACGGCGCTCCAGGCCTACCCTGGTGGATTTTGTTAGCAAAACTGAATGAGGAATCGATGGGTGATCGGTTGGTGGTGGCTCCGCTCGTTTTTGGTCACCGGAGTGGGCTCCGGCGAGCTCGGCTACGGCGGCGCCATACAGTGAAGTTTGATCTCTCGCTACCGACTACCACGGGATGCAAAAAGGAACTTAATAGGTCCACAGGCTCACCAGGAAGCTATGAAGATGGTCAGAGAGATCGAGAGTGGTCGAAGATGAGTGCTTGGTCAAATTTTCCGGTGAACTTTTGCGGAAGGGATTGACCCGATTCGCTCCATTCCGAGCTTCCCCAAATGCGTGGCTTCACCCATAGGATCTAGAAGACGAGGCGCTCCTCCTAGACATCCCCACGAACTCAGGGGTGGACTGCAACGACGGCATGGAAGCTCGCCGGACCTAGGGTTTCAGCGAGGTGCCAGAGAAAAGGAACGATAGCGAGACAGAGGAAGAGGGGCGGCGATTAGGGTTTGTTGGAAGCACCGAGGCTTCTTTATAAGCGATGGAGAGTGGTGGCGTTGATCTCGACACGGTCAGGCGACACAAGCTCGACACCGAGCTGCTTCTTCAAACGGAGGAAGGCGATGACCTCCACTGGTCTGTTCGAAATGGTACCAAGCCGGGTTTGCTTACTGGGCCGTGATACTAGGCCAGCTTGGTGGGCTGCGGCCAGGTAGTGCTTTTCCTTTTTTTTCTGTTTGATTCTTTTACTTTTTCTTCTATTTTTTGTGTTGAGTTTCTAATCTAATTTCAAATCTGTTTTGCAGTTTTTAAATTTGGAATTTCTTATAAGATATGACTATGATATTATTGGTCCCACACATGTTATTAGAGAAATTTTTATATGGGTATTAACACATAAGATATTTTAAATACCCTTAGGGTTTTTATTGTGGGTCTTAATGGATAATTCCAAATAGTTGTTGTGGTGTATTCAAAAAAAATACTTAAGTAGGTTTGAGTAATCAGATAGTCAGATGTAGAATGTTACCTTGCCTCTTATTTAACAAAGGAACAAGGATATAGAGTTTATCGTTTACTTGTCTTCCTAGTTAGGAATAGGTGAAAAGACATTACTATATTTTATCACAATAATGACAAGGAAATGTCCTATGGAGATACTCCAATGTCATTTATAGTTTCTTGATCCTTTATTTGAAGATATTTACTACAAGGAAGATTATTTAGTTGGGGTCAAGATATATCATAAGAGGTGGGTTGATCACTGGAAAAAGATTTTAGTTGATCATAAAGAATTAGGGTCTGGGCAGACTTATGGGGTTCAGAGAGGGGATATGATTCTAGGGTTTTACCCAAGATCACAAAGTGATGCATAAGTTGAAATATAAATAGAAGAATAGGGTCCAATGGGATAGATAAAGATATTGAGTGTGATGGAATTATGTCCTCATTATTAGAGGATAGGGACCACACCCAACATATGGTTAGTGTGATATAGACTCTACCTAAATAGGAATTTAGGATTTATGTTTGTGTTACCACTACCTATATCATGTTTCTTTGCCTAAGTAAAATATTTACTTATATAAGGGTCTCTATTGGCTCTCCATAAAAATGTTTCCCTCCTAAACAAGGATAGGTTTTCTTAACTCTTCTACCCTCCTTATGAT
Source organism: Dactylis glomerata (assembly GCA_007115705.1). NCBI lineage: Eukaryota > Viridiplantae > Streptophyta > Magnoliopsida > Poales > Poaceae > Dactylis > Dactylis glomerata. Next base: position 1,579,288 of record QXEO01000522.1, read on the forward strand.
GCATGATATCTGCTTATCAAACTAGGTTTCATAGATAACCTACATACCTTCCTTTAACAAGCATAATCATGTCTTAGACATGATTATCTATTTCCTTCATCAACTCCCATAATGAGTTTGTCCTATTTCTCTCATCAACTTCTCATAATCAATTTGTCCTATTTCCCTCGTCAACTTCTCATAATGAATCTATCTTATTTCCTTCATCAATTTCTCCTTCTAAATCCGTATTCTGAGCTTGACACTAAAGCTCTTACATAATCTTATTAGAGATGTCATTCATATCTTTAAATACTCCTCATGGGCACATTATCCAGAGGTTGCTCATCTCAACTTCCTTAGGGTTCTCCATTACACTTCCATCATACTCCTTCTCAAGGTTTATGATCAAGATCATCATCAATACCTGCCCTTGAGATCTAGTTAATCCAATCAATGCATTACCCTAGACGTTAACTTCTAGGGACAAGATACTATACTACTAACCATCCATATTCCACCTTGTGGTTGCTTCTTCTCTTAAGTTTACTCCTTGTCTCCAGGCATCAATACTTGATTGTATCTACCTTCAGAGATTAAGAATATAATCTCCACCACTGTGGTATTCATATAGGATCTATCTCTCACCACATGAATACTACTACCATCTTCTCTGGATATTAACTTAGCTATCTTTGATCCATTTGCTTCACACATGTCATTATCCCACTTCCACTTACATGGAAATGATCATTTTGATCCATTGATTATATAGCTTAGGTTCTTACTAGGTTAATCATGTACTCCACACTCAATGTGATATCAAGATGATCATTATAATCCTTTGATCATATGGCTTGGGTTCCATTTGGCTAATCAAGGTCCATGGTTAATATGTGCTTAATTATTCTCTTAGAACATTCATTTAACTAAGAGAACTTCATATCACCTCTTAACTCCAAGTGACTACACATTGGATATTCTACTTAGAAGTGGTTTCGATCTCCTTGTGGTATACACCACATCTATAGCTGAGATAACTCCTCTAATCAACTTGGTATTAGGTTAATCTCTCCAATTGCTGAGTTTCCAAATTACATCCAAAAGCTCTATCTTAAGGGATGAGAATAACACTAACATTGAGATAGGCTCTCTCCTCTTGATCTAGGATGAATGGATTTAGATGTGAAAGAATATGATAGATAAAGATATGAGAATAAGATAGATCAAGTTTCAAGGGTAAGACTTGTGTTGTCTTCTCTAATGCTAGATGTGGTTTCAAGGATTTAGGTTTATGAACTACCATGATAATCATGGTAGGATAGGATATAAGGTCTTAAAGTGTCGTGTTCACATATTAGTTCCACCTCACATTCATCTCTTTTAATCTATACCTAATAATAAAGGACGTAAGGGTTCCATGGTTTGGTTCTTCCAACACTTTTGAGGACCAATTTACCCTCCCACCAAAATATGTATTTCATCTTCTGCCACGTGACAATTTTCATCCATCGTAGATCAACTGGCCAAGTCACGCAGCCGCACATATACCGTGTCCTACTCTATTACAACCTTGGGATACGTATCAGATAGTACAAGGCCTCATCGTGTAGGGGTCATCTATTTAAACAGAGCCAAGCTATCGTTTGTCTCCATGATGCTAGAGAGAAAGAACTAAACCAAGACCAAGCGCATCATCAAACTCTATGATTGTGTCCTACTCGAATCAAGATAGCTGAACCAGATCAAGCCTACGCTCGAAGCCAGAAGCCAGCAAAGTCGGCCTTTGGCCCGATCAATATTGTTCGCAGATAAATACAACTATCGTCAAAACATAAGTTTGCTTACCAGACTCCCTGCCCCTACGATAACAAGGTCGGACTAGAAGCGGACGAGGACGGCCTCGGATGACGTCGGGCTGCACGAGGAGGCCACACCACCGCCGGCACGCCATGGGCAACTACAGAGTGCTCTGACTACTACGAAGGCAAGGTGGGACTAAAGACAACGCGGCGGTGTCCGATGGGTGCTCAGGGTTCTCTAGGCCAGATCTTAGCTGCGGCAACATCCCCGCCGCCATGAGGAAGCTCCTGACAAAGGTGGAGCTGAGCCATAGGCACCCGGAATACTGCAGCCAAATCCATCTGTGGATCCCGACGCAGATGGAAAATTGCAGCTCCGCTCACCCACACGGGCCCTAGCTGTGCTCACTCTGGCTGCTCCGGATCGGACTTCCTCTCAACGCATATGTGGTCTGAATCCCAGAGGTGAGCATGATGAAGATGTTCATCTGCGTTGTGGACTGTGCAGTGCACCTGGAATCCCGCTCACCCTTGCTGTGCAGCCCTTGGCTCGCTTCTTTCTGGGCGATGGGAGCAACCATCGGCAGCTGACGAGCCAGGGCATGTCAATACTCAATCCTACACAGTTACTGGACACGTGATACCCTACTGAATTTTGTAGTGCCATTTGTTAGATCCAGAGTAGTGAATGCTTAATTAAGTGTGGTGCCTGATGCAACAAGAAGATATAGTTCTTATGTCACTTTGCACTTTTTTGGTGAATAGCTACTGAACTCCATCTCCTCACGTGACTATTATAAGATGTGCTATTCAATACTTAAATTGGTATTTTACTAATCAATATTCAAATTATTACTTGACTACTATTGGTGTCAGATTTTGTTCTTTGCCATGACTACACGAGTGAACCTAGACAGGACGCAACAAATCTGGCTCAGCAAAAGACAGTATACTTGCATGAATCATATTTTACCCTTTTTATATATAAACATGCTACGATGTTCACCCACTTTGCCCTAACAAGCTGCAACCAAAACAATATAAAATCGACTTTGTATCGGCATTTGACATTTTCTCCATAGAGAAGCATAGATTGATTTCATATGTGCTTAAATTTAAATACCATTTACTCCCGTTGCAACACACGTGCACGTGCGACCATGGCGTAGCAGTCCTCAAGATACGAGCATTGCTGGCCGCCACTACAGTTATGCAAGGTGGTCAAATAGATGAGAATTAAGTAAAAAAACTAAAAAGAGAAATTTGAAAAGCGAGGGTGTGGGCGAGTTTGTGATCACCTATAACTATTTCTGGTAGCATTTTAACAATGTATTTTCCGTTGCAACGCACGAGCAATTTTCCTAGTTGTTATAATAATCTCTACCCAAAATAAGGTTGTTAACAAAGGACATGTTGGAGTTTATCGCACTTCAGTTAGTGAGTTACTTCAGTTCCACCAACTTAAGAGAAACTTCAATCACTTTGACAAGTTTTACTTAAAAGCGTGAAAATTTTCCAGATTTTCTATGCATAAATGCAATGCACACTTTGATTTCCTTTTTAATTCTAGCCTTGCATCCTGGGATGTTACAGGTAGCTCACAATATCTAGACATGAAGCACACGGAGGAGAAGACAACCATCTAGCTACTGCTATGGACCCATAGTCCAAGGTAGACTACTCATGCATCACTCTGGAGGCTGGCATGATGATGAAGAAGGCCTCCGGTAATGATTCCCCTCTCCGGCAGGGTGCCGGGAAGAGCTTCTAGACCCTCCCGATCTCGGGACAACAACGGCGGCGGCTTGCAGTATGTTTCGTGGAAAAGTGTTCGTCTCCTTAGGGTTTTCCCATCGAAGGGAATTTATAGGCGGAAGGGCGATGTCAGGGGGTGGACTAAGGGTCCACACCACCTGGTGGCGCGGCCAGGGGTGGCCCGCACCACCCTATGGTGCGGCTGCCCTCTGGCCCCCCTCCGTCTCTCCTTTGGACTCCGTCTTTGTGTCAGGTAAATAGGAACTTCGGCTTTCATTTTATCCAATTCCGAGAATATTTCCCGTGTAACTTTTCTGAAACACAAAAACAGCAGAAAACAGGAACTGGCACTGTGGCATCTCGTTAATAGGTTAGTTCCGGAAAATGCATAAAAATGCCATGAAGTGTAAACAAAACACAAAGCAACTGGTGTAAAATAAGCATGGAGCATCAAAAATTATAGATACGTTTGCGATGTATCACTCCCTCTCAGACACACTCCTCCTGTGGTAAACTACAACTTCTTGCTCCTTCTCATGCACACTACTGCTTCTAGCAAGACAACTAGCTCCACAGCTCCTACTTCTCCTGCTACCCCATTTCAGGATGCTTGCCTTGCCTCCAGCAGTCCTCCAATTCTTCTTTCCCCACCCTATTCTATCCATGGACGACAGAAGTGGTAGCAGAGGTGTTGCCGTTTGAGGGAAATGTTAGCCATATTTATACTGGCATGCATAGCTAACTGCCAGCAAAACTCACAAGTACACAGTTGTAGCAAAAAGACACAGCATAAAAAGTAGCAGTGCAATGTCATTCATATTGTGCTTTTTATCTAAATGCCAGTCACTTTGCAGTATTTATCCTGATTCTCTGCTTGGACAATTTGTTTTCATGCAAAGCAGAATCTATTCCCTCAGAATCCAGACCTGCCTTGGATCCTACACACAGACAAGATGCAATGGTTTACATGATGGGCCAGGAGGTTTTCCCCTTATTAATGCTATTTTTCCTCACTTAGCAAATTTTGGTTCACTACTGTCATCTAATTTGCATCTGTTTCACTTCTGTCATCTAATTATGCATGAAGCAACACATGTAGAAATTGCTAGAGTGCAGGAACCATTACCAAAAAATGAGTTTGTTGTCCAAGCAAGAGACATCATTCTTGGACCAAGAGCAAGAATAACTACTGCTACCACTCGAGGAAGAGGAAGAGGGAGGACTACCAGAGGCAGAGGAAGGGGAGATGACCAAAGGAGCAGGCAGAGGAAGGAGTAGAGCAAGTGACCAAGGTAGAGGCAGATCATCTAAAAGGTCTTCAAGTAAGAAAAGAAGCACTGAAGCAACTACCAGTGCTACTAGGCAAGAAGACCAAGATGAAGAAAGAGGAAGAGCTAGAAGAGGGTACAGCAAAGCACCTGGCAGTCAATACTACATGCTATTTGGTGATGACAGTCGACAACAAACCCAATTACCAGATTTAAATGAAGAATACATTCCTCATGAGAATGTTCAAGAGATTCCATTGAGCCAAAATGCTCTAGCTATAGATGACATGTAGCTTGTTTAATCTGGGAGATTTGTACTACAAATAATGCTTGCTACATTGAGTACTTAATAATCTATGCTACCTTGAGTACTAAATAATCTTTGTTAGCTTGAGTGCTTGTTTAAATGGAATATCTTGTTGGAATATTTTTGATGGAATATCTTGTTGAAATATATTTGATGGAATATTTTGATGGAATGTTTTGATGGAATATTTTGGACTAAATAAATAATGCAAGCTACTAACAACAATTGACCACATTCCTTTATTACTCATTTTTTGTTGAAGCTACAACATTGTTCAAGCTCCAGAAGCTACAACATGGTACTAAACATTGTTCAAACTACAACATTGTTCAAACTACATTGCATGCCTACAACATTGTTCAAACTACATCATGCCAAAGCTACAACATTCTTAAACAAGGCAGTAGAGCAAATACTTATATCATTCATCCATAATTTGCTTCATCCTTCTCAACTTGTCCTTGTTAACATCATTTGCATTGAAAAGTTCAAGGAACTGGTACTCCAGCTTCCTCTTCAGCTCCTTGAGATCCTCCCTTTCCTTGTCCCACTGCTCCATCCTTAGCTTTGTCTTCTCCTCTTCATGCTTCTGAAAATCTTTGAGCAGAGCCACCTATTCTAGGAGCACATTTCTATGCCTTTTTATCTAAAGCAATTCTGCCTTCTCCTCTTCTTCCTTCATCTTGGCCAAATTCACCCCAACTGCTCTTTTCTCAGCTCTATCCATCATCCTATTGACATCATCTACCAGAGTCTTGTATTCCTTCTCCAACTTCTTTTTCTCTGCATCAACCTCCTGGAGTTTTCTGTAGTGCTCTAAACCTTGCTGATTTTTTGTCCCTGTTGATCTCATCATGCATAGAGAGCATTCTGCAATGGCAAGGGCCAGTCTGGATCTATCCAACTCACAAAATCAGTACCAGCTCATTCACTACAAGAAGACTGAAACTGAACACTGAACTTAACAGCAACAACAGCTAATTATCAGAAATATGAAGAATAGAGCAAGGACTCGGATTTGGACTCACATTTTCAATCCGACACATGTAGAACCTCCTGCCTGTATCAACTCCTTGAAAAGCTACACACTTCCTAGGCTTCAACCCGTGGCCGTCGCAGACATGGTCACCAACAGACGCTATGCCGGAGAATGTGGGGTCCTCGATCGTATTGGGAGCATAGTCGAGGGGGTTGAGATCCTAGTCGACCAAAAATTGCAGAAGAAACAACTTAATTCGACAGAAATCCACCTCAAATCAAAAAATCCCAAATTGGAGGAACCCTAATTGTAGAACAGAGAGGAGCTAGGGCGAGCAGAGCTTACCCCTCAGCGCTCCTCGCTTGACTCTCCGTCATTCCATCTCGGCATGTCGACGGCAGCCCGGCGGCGGTCTGGCGGCGGCGGCGAAGCAGCGCGGGAGAGACCGAGCAGTTACAGTTGCAGAGAGCGTTGGTTAGAAGGGAGCGAGCAGAGCATGAATATACAAGATACCAGGGACCTTAGTGCAAGAAAAACAAGAGCGCGGTCGTGTGTCTTCAGCCAGCATTGTTGGCTGAGGACAAAATCAGCTCGGATTTAAAAGTTGTAGGACTGTTATACAACCAACTATAGATTTTAGGACTAAACCATCACATAACGTGTAAGATGTAGGACTTCTAGTGTAATTAGTTGCGTGGGTAGTTGTTGGATCTTGAAGCTGCACGGATCGTCTACAACGGCTGCTTTCACCTCTGAAAAGCTTGGATCCCGTCACATGCTCAACCTAAAGATAACACTTTTGTTCAGTACCGCATCACTTTGAACCAACAAAAAGTTGTTGGTTAACAATTCAAACTAGTGTTGCAAGCAGCGATCTGGTACTACGGCTAAAGAAGAGTATCAGATTCAGCAGCTAGGACTGCAACGATCGCCGGTAAGAAAGTAGGCTGAAAATGCCGTTACTCCGTCGTAGGACTACGGCGATCTTGATTTTCGCTGGGAGCGGAGCGCGGCGTTTTCAGGTTCGTGCGGCAACTATGGATGCAGAGCCGCTCCCTCCATGGTGCCGTGGCAGTGCAAATTGATGCGCCAGTGCAGGTCCCAAATAAAGCATCAGGTCAAGGTATTGGTTCTGTCCTCATGCAACAAGGCAGACCAATTGCTTATTTCAAAGCTGGAGTGATTCCAACCCGGCCTTTGCGGCAACTTTCACCAGAGAATCCTATGATCCATAACCGCGACGTGTACGCTGTTGCTGTTGCTAGCTTCGCTGTGGACTTTGGTTGGTAGACAGAAGTAAAATGTTTGGAGTTCAGATGTAAACGAGGTGAGTTGCTAGTGACCAGTGTCGAGCTTCAGGCTCCCTCAGACGCATCAGATATTATGCGTAGTGCAAGTGCGACTAGTGCGTATTTCTTCGCCAAATTATGCGGAAATTAAGATGTTCTTTTTTGTGAGAAGACTAGAACAGCCGCTTTTGCATTTCACGGATTCCGACGAATTTTCTTCAGTCTTTCGCCTCGTTCAAAAAATCTACTCCCTCCATCTTGGTTTATAAATCTTGCATGTATACCTAAATTATTATTTTGATAAATATAATCTAAATTTTATAATATAAAAATTATATTATTAAAAAGTACAATATTTGAAGTTTCCAATAATACATATTTTATAATATATAATTTATATTATATTGATTAAAATGATGACCCAGAAACACACGCAGGACCTATATACGAGCTATAAACCCGGAGGGAGGAAGTAGCTGCAAAAGGATGCCTCGAATCCTGCACGTACTCCTCAATCATGTTGTTCCGTGACAAAAGCTCCCAGGCTAATGCGGCGCACTGCACGACGCCCTACGGAGTACGGACGGACGAGTGACGACAGTCATAGCCTGCCCAGGGGGACAGTGCGCAGATTTTTTTACAAATGTAGACCTCTGACGAACGTATTTAATAAAAATAGACCTCTTTCAAGTTATTTACCAAATCTAGCCGGGCGGAAGCAGGAAAAAGTGCCACGTGTACCTTTCCGCCGTAGGGTACGGCGGAACGCTGTTCCCGCCACCTGGACTGGCGGAAAGCATATTCCGCCTTTGCCTTTGGCGGAAAGTTAAGCGGTCATGTCTAGCAGATGCGGAAAGTTGAGCGCTAAATATTAGTAAAAAGCTTCGCTGGGGAGAGAGAATAAAGCATGCATGGCATTATCGTGTGGCTTCACTCGAGCGATTTTTTTTTAATAGTGCACTTTTTTTCAGCTTTTCCAAATGTAGCATTACTGTGTAGCTAATTTCATAATTAGGGCACCGGTGTGTCCGCCGGACACGATTAGGAACGAGGCTGGGGCCCGGGCTTGTCGTGACTTCCGGACGCGATTAGAAGGAATTGTATCCGACCGATACAATTCGCGGAAAACGAGGCTGGTGCCCGGGCTTGTCGCCCCGCCTGGGAAAGAATTCGCGCATGCAGGGCGGTAAAACGGTGGGCACCCCCGCGCGGCACCCCCACTCCCCCACTCGCCTGTTGCTTCTCTTTGCTCTTCTCTGCTTCAGCTCAAACCTCTCATTCTCAAATCTTGTTTCTTCGATTCTGAGAGCATTTCTTGATCAAAATCAGTGAAATTAGTTGCAAGAAGTAGAGGATAGCCCGATCTACAAATGGGTTAGCTTTAGAAGAAATTTCGTTGGTTCGTTTTGTCACATTTAGGAGTTGTAGGTGTAAATTTCCCTGTAGATGTTCTTGTGTTCTTGATGCTGTTCTTATGTTGTTGTGCAGGTTGAATCAGGTGTGGTTGAAGTTGTGTAACGTGAGCAAGTTTCAAGGTGGTGGTTAGCACGCTTCAAGGGTATAATTGCTATGTGAAATCTCAGTCATTATATTTTAGTGGTATAGTTTTTAAGTGAATAAGTTGGTGTGTTTAGTCTCATATCGGTATAATAGCTGTAAAAATCTCAGTAGTTGTATTTTTGTTCTTGAGGCCGTTCTTGTATTGTTGTATAGGTTGATTCCGGTGCGTTGGAAGTGGTGCGACGTGAGCAAGTTTGGAGGTGGTGATTCGCACGCTACAAGGGTAAAAATCTTATTCTCAAATGGTGGTAGTGTAATTTTGTGTATATATATTTTAGCGGTGTAGTTGACGGAAGTAGGATTTTTATGTAGCAGGAGTCATGTCTGGATTTGTTACTTTGTTTACGTTGTACTAATATTTCTTGTTCATATATGCAGGTATGGAGTATCCATGGATGCTTGATGAACGCGTTGAATATGATCATCGGGGCAGATTGCTGAAATATTATGGATTCCAGGATAGTACTCATCGTATCGAGCCTCTACAGTGTCGCACTCCGAATGAGTACTGGATGATACACCCTGCTTGGGTAGAAAGGTACAAGTCATTTGTATTGATATTACTAATAATTCTAGCATTTTGATTATCTATTACTAATATGTTTAAATTTGTTTGTAGGTTGAAGTGAGCTGGACTTCTACCTTTCGCACGACTGGTAGAGTCAACCCGCGAGGACTTGGAGTTGCATCCTCGTCATGAGGTGATAGAGACCGAGAGGAAGATGACCTTGGACAGGGCTTTGCTCAGTGGCTTAGTGGACCGGTGGAGACCGGAAACCCACACGTTCCACTTTCGTTGGGGTGAGATGGCTCCTACATTGCAGGACGTCTCATACTTGTTGGGACTTCCGTTGGCAGGTCATCCCATAGGGCCATTGAAAGCACCTAGAAATTGGGCGGCGGATATGTTAGCTCGTTTTAACGGAGTCCGTGGAGGGGTGGCATTTCCGGATATAGATTCCTCGCATGGGCCAAAATATGGTTGGTTGAAGGAGTATCAGGTATATTATTGCTTTGTTATTTCATGCAATCTATTTCGAAATTCTGTTGCACTGTAAATTCATATGTTTTCTCATTCTTGTCTATGCAGATATGTAAGTTTCAACAGACTACTGAAGAACAGATTACTCGGTCCTTGGACGCGTACCTGATATGGTTGTTTGGGAAGATTATGTTCATAGAGAGTCACACAGACACTATTTCTGCGGGTTTCATCCCTATTGCACTTGAGATTGCTAATGCAGTGACTCCGGATGACATTACACCGAGGAGTTGGGGTTCTGCCTTGCTAGCAAAAATGTACAGAGCTATGTGTATTAGTTGCCGCAAGAGTAAGCCACGTTCTGCCCTACTTGGATGCCCACTATTTCTTCAGCTATGGTCGTGGGAGAGATTTGCAATTGGACGCCCAGACATTAAAGTGAGTGAGCCATTTCCTTACGACGACATGGTGGATCCTGATCGCATCGACATGCCAACTATTGGTACACTTTGGACACATCGAAAGGTACATGTCTTTATTTTGTTTGCATTTTGCATTGCTCAAATACGTACTTCAGAAACTAACTGTTATTGTTTATATACAGAGACGGTTTGCCTTTGACCAGGTGAGGGGCTACTACCAGTCGATTACCGAGGCATTTGATTTTTACCCCGACGATGCCATAATCTGGGACCCATATTCGCCTGGTAGTATCGCAGCTAGATATCCTGGTGGGCTTTCTGATTTGTGCACAAGAGATCAGGAATACTGGCTTACGAAGTCCAAGATTGTGTTTGATATATTTGTGGAGGAGATGTCTCAATAAAGGGTTATGAGACAATTTAATCTTCTTCAGGATGTAGTTCCACCTCCACGTGCTCCGCGCCGCCGATGATCTATGTGATCTTTGTATCTTTGTATCCTAATAATTTGTATGCACATTCGTATTAGACATATATTTCTAAGCATGTTTCTGGTTCTCACTGTACTACTATCCCATGATGTATGAGACACATATATTTGTCATGATTTATTTCTGACTATTTGTTCCCGCTCGTTCTTTCCCGCCTATTATTTCCCGCTACTTGTTTCCCGCCAACTCCATTCCCGCTCGTTATTTTTAGCAAATTTTTTCCCGCTCATTCTTTCCCGCAAACTACTTTCCCGCTCGATTTCTCACGCACTTTCTATATTTTAGTTTGCGGTATGTAATACCGATGTATCACGCACTTTCTATATTAATATAAATGTTACTTCTAATATATATTCAGAAATATTACTCATAGATAAAACATCCGAAATATTTACCGTGACTAAAAATAATGCAAAGTAATGAAAATAACGAATTTTCGGGTACGCATTGCGTGGCCGGTTGGGTGCGTGTAGCAAACGCTGCCCCGAAACCACCTATTGTATCCGGCGGATACAACAGCAGGACGTGCAGGCGTCGGCCGCCTCGTTTTCCGCTACTCCTATCCGCCGGATACAATTCCTCCTAATCGCGTCCGACGGACGCAACGGTGCCCTAGTTATGAAATTAGCTACATATTAATGCTACATTTGGAAAAGCTGAAAAAAAGTGCACTATTAAAAAAAAATCGCTTCACTCGACGCATGCATGCATGCATACTTGGATTGAACATTAGGACCAGCTAATTACCTGCCTCCCGCCAAAGCAAAGAGCGGGATGACCTGCTTTTCTCTTCCCGCCTGTGACACGTCTACATTCCGCCAACGCAAATGGCGGAACGAGCTTTCAGCTATATCCACTGGCGGAACCTGTACTCCGCCGTACTCTATGGCGGAAAGTAACACGTGACGCTTTTTCCCGCTTCCGCCAGGCCAGATTTGGCAAATAATTTGAAAGGGGGTTATTTTTGTTAAATACGTTCGGCAGAGGTCTATATTTGTAAAAAAATCCAGTGCGCAGTGGTGAAAAATTCAGATCTGAAGAGCACCTTTTACAGCACAGTGCTCAAACATTCAGATCTGAAATCAAAGGCATGCAAAAATAGCAACGCAGGGAAAATGAATGACTGCAACTGATCAATGCAAGCACGCAGGAGCACTAAAAGTAAAATTCAACGGGGGGGTCCCAAGTGAAGAACATAGTTCCAACATACTATAATATCACCATTATACCATATACCAACCCTAATCCCACCACAAACCATCACCAGTTCACCGCTACTACTAACACTGTGTTATTATCCCGACACTAAGACCGCAAGAACCAAGATGAAACTACAATAATGTCATGCACCAAGCACTGACTGAACTGCAACAGAGTGAGTGTCTCTCTCAGTCTCTCTAGGTTTGGAACGACGGCTGCATCCGCGATGTGGTCGATCTAGCGGCGGTGAGGGCAGAAGGTGACGACGTACGAGGTACCGGCGTTGCAGGTGAGGATGGAGGTCGGGTCGTCGTAGGCGTAGGAGTAGGCCTTGGGGCACGCCCGCTTGAACAGCCGGGAGTAGGTCGTCGGCTTGCACTGCTGCGGGCCGCCGAACTGCCCAGTGCAGCAGTACTCGGCGCTGCCGTAGGCGGCGCAGGCGCTGCGGCACCCGACGACCTTGTTCCCGCCGCGGACGGCGAGGCCGGCGGGGCAGACGCTGTTGAGGTCGCTGACGCAGCCCGCGGCCTGGCAGTTGGCGCCGGAGCCGTGGTAGGGCGTCATGGCGATGGCCACGTTGTAGCCGTCCACCAGGCTCACGTCGTAGAAGTCCAGCGCTGTCGGGGTGGCGGCGAGGGTGATCTCGGCCAGCGTGGCGGGCGGGGTGCCCCCGGCGCCGTTGCAGTAGAGCGCGCCGCCGCAGTCGCCCGTGGCGCACTTGCCGCGGCCGGCCGCGTCGAAGCTGCAGCCTTGCCGGCCCCACACGCGGCCCGACCAGCCGGTGGGGAGGCGGATGGAGGTGGCGCGGTTGGGGGGCAGCTGCAGCCCGCCGTGGGCCAGGATCTCCTTGCCGGCGCCCGGCTGGATGCCCGGCCACACCGTCTCGCCGCACTTGTTGTACAGCGCCAGCGTCGCCGCAGACGCGTCGCCCGCGAGGAGGAGGAGGAGCGCGGCCACTAGGCTGGTGGCCACGAGGGCCGCCGCTGTTGCCATTGCCGGTGGTTCTTGGCTGCTTGCTCGCACTCTCACAGTGGACACCGCCACACCGGAGTGACTGCAGAGAGAACTTAGACAGAGGCTTGGTGTGATTTTGTAGGGTTTGTTAGTGCTGTATTTAATGAAGGTGTTTCAGGGTGAAAAACTTGGTGGCGGTATTGCGAGGAGGAAGATACTATTTGGCTCGGAGTGAAAAAGGATCGACTCGCTGTAAAGTTTGAGATCACCTGCCATCATCAAAAGACTTTTTGCCATGTGAGGGTGAACAGAGCGAGATGGAAAAATCTATCTACCGCTGGTAAGAGCATCTCCAGCCGTTTGAGGCCCCAGATCGAAATCCGGCGCTATTTAGCATTGAATGGATGTAAATTTCGGTTTGGGGAGGCCCATATTTCCAGCGGCGAGCCCAGAGGAATATTTGAATTTAAACTCAATAAGACGAAAAACGTTCATAGTTCGGCGAAATATAGAGATATTTATATATATATAGGGTGAAATTTTACATATATAGGCCGAATTCGAAATATAGGTCGTTGTGGCGGCGGCATCCCGAGGACCGGCGAGTTGCCGTTCTCGATGTGTTTGAGAACGGCCTCGAGGGTGCGGCCGCGCGCGCTCCACCAGCGGCGGCGGCCGGCGGCGCTGTTGCGCGTAGGAGGAGGAGGGCCGTCGTAGGCGGCGAGCTCGCGTTCATACCTTCGCCGGAAGAACGCGTTCCACGCCGGATAGTTGTCCGGGTAGAGGCGCGGGTCAGTGCGCTGCTCGTCGCTCATGCCCTCCAGGATCTCATCGATGGCGGCGTCGAGGGCGGCGCCCTGTGGCGGCGGCAGGATCGGGACGCCGCTCGCGCTCAGACGCTAACCTCTGGGCGCACGGAAGTCGGGCGGTGCCGGGTAGCCCGACGCGTAGAGCAGCCGTCCCTCCCACTAGTGGAGGGAATGCCGGCCGAAGCCGTTGTTCGCCGCGCCGTCGTCGTCGGAGCCATTGTTCGCCATTGCTCGCCTGGAGGAGGTGGGGGAGGTGGACAATGGATTTGGGGAGAAGTGGGTGAATGTGGCCGGCCAGACGCGCGATAGACCGCGATATATAGGCGGCCGCGCATTAACTCACCTCGCCGCGTGGCTGGACGTCCATCGGCGGCAGCTTTTACAGCGCGCGGAAGACGATGCGCGTGGAAGACGACGATGCGCGAAAGACGAGACGATGAGGACGACGACCGATTTCTCTCGCCGACAAGTCGGGGTCACACGACGCGCGGGAAGTTTCTTCGCCATTTCGCGCGCATTTTTTTCGTCAGGAGTACCCCAAGCGCGCCCCGGAAGGCCGGGGATGGCCTGTGCTCGCCGGATAGATGAAGGCCCAAATCCGGGCGAAATTGAGAAACCGGGGGCGCGACTGGGCCGATTTTCGCTGTCCGGATGAAAAAATAGGGTGCCGGGGGCCTCGTCGGGCTCGTGGCTGGAGATGCTCTAACAATTCACGTGAAAATCAACTATAGAGGTAAAATAAAATTTAACGCGAGAAACACCCACGGTTCCACCCGTTGCTACATTTTCCATTTGGCATTGCGGTGGTGCACATATTTTTTCACAAATCACAATCAATACCAAATAACAAGGTATATTTATAGTACTGACAAATAATATATGGTAGAGATACCTAAATTGCCGCTAATAATTTCAAAAATAAAGTCTAAAAAAGAGCAAACCTTTGAGGTTTTTACACTTTTTACTTCGAGTTTTTCTGAGGAATTTAGTTGGGTAATACACCTCCTGCACTCCAATACCCATCATTATATAATATTATGCAACAAAAAATGTTTCTGTTGCTAATATTATCGCTTAAACCCCACTGAATATTGCACTAAGAAGTGTATTAACAGATAATAAATGGAACAAATGGTTACATTTGCGTCAATGATTAATGATGGTGCATAACAACTTTCACAAATTTGTGAGGAAGGTCCATTGGTTTGTTTATTGTAAAGTCCACGTATTTCGATTTGATGAATGGTTATACAAGATTATTACGAATATAAGACTAGAAATTTAACATTACCTTAAAGATTAAAATCTTCACGTGGTCCTTAATAACAAAGCCATGTTAACAAAAGATAACCTAGCAAAAAGGAAATGGACTAGGTGTAAAAAAAAGTGTTACCTTTGTGGTTCAATGAAGACCGTCGAACCCTTATCTCTCTCATGCGCTTTTGGCGTATCATTTACTTCACATATAATATACCACCATCAACGAATATTACCAAAATGTTTGACAATTAGTTAAATAGAGATGATAAGAATTCTAAGGCTGGAATACGTATTGGAGTTTCAACCTTATATTGGTCCAATTGAATGTGCATAAATAACATTGTTTTTTACAAACATAAGGGTACAATATTTTTGTAGGTTATTCCACTCGTTGCGCGCTGGATTAACTTGTGCCCTAGTCCACCGACAAATCAGCAGAAGCCTACGGTTATTGAATGCAACTGTCTCTGAACGGCCACGCGGGACTTCTATTTTCCCGCTTCCGGATGGCAGTATATTAATGGACTTCAAAATAGATAGATTTGTGTTACTCTTCATTTTTTAGACCGTTGATATTTGCCTTAACCCTCATTGATCCATAATTGTAATAATTTGAATATTTTAACTACGCAATAAAAATGGTCATGTGCATCACTTGATGTAGAGGTGGGGCCTTTGTTCCCCTTTTTTTAGGAAAACTGTAGAAAAATGAGATAGATGTCAAGTAAACATGTAAGTACCAACGAGAGTATTTCCATAATTCAAGCCGCAATGTCAAGGCTATATCCACCAAACGAGTAGTAAAGTAATAAACTAACATCGCCAATAATAACAACACTAACATTTCTAGGAAAAGAAAAGAATAGTCTGGTTAACGGCGCTAGGGAGCCAAGAGTAAGAATCACTCTTATTGAGCACGTATTACTCGGGGCAAATAAATTTGAAGACAATCCTCCGCGGGCAACCATGAGAAGAGGTCTAAAAATGTTACGGTGAAGCAATATCAAAATTATCATATCTAGAGAAATATAATCTTACATCACCACCACTGATGTCAGGATGGGGCCAAGTCATCAAATGAATGCAAAAGATCACTTATTATAGATGATATCATCGATCATAAATAAGAGCACTTCCATAAAATCTCCCAGAAATCCACTTTTGATCTAGGATGCACACATCATGCCTTTGAAAAAAAAAGTATTAAAAATATTGGACAAAAATTCCGTGCGTACGTTCTCAGGCAGGTTTCGGGGTAAACCAATATTGTTTGTGTCCTCTATAAAAAAGATGAAAGATATGTCTCGAAAGAGATTTTTTTAGCACCAAAATTTATCTTTTTTACATATGGCACAAAAGAAGTCGATTTTTTGTGAAACGATTTTGGGACCACACAGAATGTCAAGATATATGTGCAATTTTTGTTGTCAATTTTTATGACAATTTAAAATATATCAGTAACTTATTTTGAAGAAACATGAGCATATGCACCTGAGTGCAAAATTCGGTCCCCATTTTTTGACACTGATAACCGACGAAAGGCTCGTAGTGAGCCCAAACAAAAAAAAATGGCTAGGAATTACAACAACCTTATACCTGTTGAGGATGATAGCTAAACAAAACAAGCAGAACAAACAAACAACAAAAGATTATAGCAAAGAGCCAAGCAAAACTAATTAAGCTTGGGCATGTTGAGGGAGTCTTGGAGTCTTGGTTGTTACTCCCAGGAGAACTCGATGACGGGCCAGCCACCTAGCTGCACTGGAGAATCCAACGAAGCATAGGTGGCTTGCGACACCTCCCAGAAGGTGAGTACTCCATCCATCCTAAATTAATCTATATTCTAGGATCAGTCAAAGTCAAATTTATAAACTTCAACTAAGTGTGTATAAGAAAAATATAAACATTTACAATATAAAAGAGAGATTGTTAGAATTATCATAAAGATTATATTTACATTAGGTTTGCTATTCTAGAATCGGTTCTAGAATAACTATTCTTGAACCCTTTCTGAACTTCCCTAGAGATGGATGTGAACTCCCTATTATCTGCATCTGAACTTCTTGACGGACTACAATAGTGTACAGAGTGAACATCCATATGCATTTCTATATGGGGAAAGTGAACTACCGTACGGAGGTACGTGATCTTCCAGATGGTTGTATGTGAACTTCCGATAATATCATGAACTTCTACCAGTTAAAATTGAACTTCTGAGTTGTTTTGCCTTTTATTCATAGTGAACTTCCGAAAATAAAGCGAACTTCCATCATATTCGAAGTGAACTTCTAATTTTTTTTGTCTTGTTGGGAGTGAACTTCTTTGACTGAATTGAACTTCCGTCGTGACTGAAGTGAACTTCCAATTTTTTGCCTTGTTTGAAGTGAACTTCTTAGGGGTGATTTTTAACTTCCGTCGCGATTAAAGAGAACTTTCGAGTTTTTTTTCTTGTTTGAAGCAAACTTCTCAAGATAAAGAGAACTTCCATCATGTACAAAATGAACTTTTTGTAATTTTGGAAGTGAACTTTCGATATTTTTGTATTTTTCAAAGTCAACTTCCAAAAATAAAAAGAACTTCCGTCACGTTCAAAGTGAACTTTCGAATTTTTTGAAGTGAACTTCCAACATTTTTTATCATGTTCAGATTTTTTGTCAAGTTTCAAAAAAATTGAACTTTCAAAATTTTTGTGTTCAAGGTGAACTTCTGAATTATTTTGTTTTTGTGTTCAAGTGAAATTCCTAATTTTTTTCGTGTTCGAATTGAACTTCTCAAAAAAATTGATGTGAATTTATTAAAATAAAAAACATTTTATCTTGTTTTTAGTAGAAAACATTTTATCTTGTTTAACATGAAACTCCCAAAATTTTAAGTAAATTTGTCAAACTGAACTCCCATAACTGGGCTGGTGAACCCCCGTAGACTGGGGGCGGCTAGCCCAGTGAATTCCCGTGACTGGGTTAGTGAACTCCCGTGTCTGGGCCAGTGAACCCCTGTGGATGGGCTGACCAGGTTGGTGCTTTCCAAATGGGCCAGGAAACCCCATGTTTGGGCAAACCACACGTTGGAGTCGGGACGGGGCGCGTCGTTGCTGTTGTGCTGCAGAACACCGACTCTAGCGGGAGCCAGAGTGAGATGAGGGGATTCGCGGGCGAGGCCCCGAAGCCGCGCTGGACGAGTGCATATCCAGTGATGTCGTCCATGGTCATGATCCCCTGCTCCTGGATTGTATGGAGCGCTAGATCTGGCATAAAGGGACAGGATTCAAGAGCCTCCCTGCCCATTGCAAAATATGCAAAGTACACCCCGTCTCGTATCCTAATTATGAGACAAGAGTTGGTTCGGTTGACCCGCCGGCCACCGCTACCCACCGGCTACCATGGCGCATGTCCCGCCACCGGCAACCATGGCGCATGTCCAATCGCCGCCTTCAGCAGAGCTCGATCGAGAGGTACAGGTCAAGTTGTATGTGCCTTTTTAGGTTGGAGCTCGATCTGCTTCCTCCCACTGTGATGCTTCCTGCATTGTTGTTTCTAGACTGACCAGATTCGTACTCCACTTTCTCATAATATTCTTTAGTTTCTTCAGCACAATCACAGTTGAATTACACCGGGGAGAGGCTATTTGATGGTATAAATAATGCAGCTTTTATCAAAATCAATCAATGGAAATAGATGGGAGCTCTTCTCAATCTGCATGTATTTCTCGGCCAGCTATGTGCAGAATAAATGGCTCACAAACAATGCGAGCGGCTCACATGCAGACATGAATTTCGACCTTCACATCAGGCTATCGCACCGGTCACCGGTGTACAAATTCGCCCAGTGTGTACATCTTATGGGGTAGAAACGTTCCGTACAGAGAAGATCAGGGGCGAGGTCACGGGATCTGAGAGCAACGGGATCTCGACAAAGGGATAGAGAGATTGGATGCAATTTTGCAATAAAATGTCTATTTTAGGGGCTAGGCGCAAACGTTCCAAGGGGCCAGATACAAATAAACAACTGAGTTGATCATGTTCATCCAACGTAGATCTAACAAACCACATGATCTAGGAGCAGCGGATCATATACTAGAGTTGATCCTGTTCATCCGACATAGATCTAATAAAATTTGTGCTTTCCAGGGGACCCACCATGATGACGGGTGGCCATGGTGGATCGACGAGATCCAGAGCAAAGCCGGTGGATCGACGAGATTCAAATAGGCTCCTCGAAGATGGCTATAACCGAGGAGCTCTACCGGCGCTAGAAGAGAGAGATGCTCGGGAGGAGGGCGCCAAGTGGTGGGGAGACGGGGAGTAGATGGGGCAGCTTAGGCAGGAGGACTGGGGCGGAGCCTATGGGGAGCGGGCATCGGCTGAGATCTAGGAGGCGCGCGGTGGTGGGGAACCAGGAGGCGCACGGCGACGAGGATTCAGGGGGCACTCGGCGGAGGGAATACAGGAGGCAGGTGGGGATCTAGGAGGCGCACGGCTGTGGGCGGGTCCTGGAGACGCCGGGGGAGATGGTGCAATGGGACGCCGGTGGAGATGGTGTAGCAGGCCACCGGCGGCGTCGCACGCTCGTGGAGGGCGTCGTTGGTGCTGTGAGTTGGGAGAAAAAGAAGGTGGGTAGTTCAGAATTGGGAGGTGAGAGGTGGTGACGAGGGTTAACTCGACAAATATCCTAGATGAAGGACTTAGGATCGGGGAAGTAGGGCGTCGGATGAACTCGAAGGTAAAATCAGTCAAACAAGGTGCGTATCGAAAGTAAAAGTGAGGTGAACTTTGGCTTACTCTCAATCTGTCCCTCACCATCCTCTCCTGGCCCCTATATATAGGTGGCCAGGTCTCAAGGATCGGGAGGGATCCGACACAGATTACAATATCGACATACGACATGAACTCGTATTTCGACCAGTGTTACAATTGGGCCTAGCTTAATAGGCCTCAGGGGTACAAACTGTCAGGCTCTATTATCTATACCCTTGTCAGTAGCCCCCGAGATTCTACGAGAATTGCAGATTCGGGTTGAATCTCATATCTTCAAATCTTCGACTTGATCAATCTTTTGACTTCTTCTGATCTTCAAATATTAGACTTGATCTTCAAATATCTTTCATTATATTGTCTCGCAAGGGGTTTTGATGAGCAAGCCTGACAACTCTGGCGGATCAAGAGGCCAGTTAACTGCCGGAACAGATACTTGTCACCTACTTCAAATTCAATCCCCTTGGACTTGAATTCGGGAAACCGATCAAACCCATTCTTTTGCCACATTTAGGACTTACAAAAAAATGAATCCCAGTGGTTCTTAGGGTACCCAGTGCGTCCACCAGGATTTTCTTCACGTCGGAGACACGGATAAGTACCAGCAGAGCACATCCATGTGCATATACCAGTCCACACAGGACGGATCCTAGGATCTTACCTTCATGATATGTTCCAATAATGGCATTCGAGTTTTGTCGCGATGATGCAACTCGAGAATCATATGTCGCAGCCTTGTTTGACTGTTTCAGCTCTAAAAATATTCGGGTTATTCAACCTTGATTAATAAAATGCCCTCCCGATGGTAGTAATGATGCT
Organism: Dactylis glomerata; assembly: GCA_007115705.1. NCBI lineage: Eukaryota > Viridiplantae > Streptophyta > Magnoliopsida > Poales > Poaceae > Dactylis > Dactylis glomerata. Next base: position 1,599,914 of record QXEO01000522.1, read on the forward strand.
GTCCAAATCTTCTTGCGCCTTCTTTGCTCCATTGTTCATGTAAAAATATCGTCGGGTGCGCGCCCAGCGCTCCCGATGGGAGTAGCCCCTGAGGCTATAGTCAAAAACATGTTTCAAGTATAGGCTCAAATAAATTGTCCTTCCTTTAATCATCAGATAATAGCTTATTTCATAATATCGTCGGGTGCCCGCCCAACGCTCCCGATGGTAGTAGCCCCCAAGGCTATAGTCGAATATTTTCGGGTATAGACTCAAAATTGAATTTTCTTTCCTGATGTATATGTATCTTGCATAACAGATTTCGTCGGGTTTGTTGATCAGCACCAAGACGCATAATGTCATGCTAGACTTTTCGCTGAACTTTCCATGGGTATCCATAACTATCGCATTGTATTGTAATGTTTTTATTTCTCATTACTCGAACGTTTGTGACATCATTAATGGAATCACTTTGTATGTGATTTGACTGGGCGCTGACCGTTGCTCATGGGCAGCGCGGTAATTTTACAGTTTTCCTGCCCGTTAGTGGTCTGCCATTTCCGCTCCTTGCGCCACGTCTCAGCCCACGTTCCTTCATCAGGAAGCTTTATAAGGGGGAGAGTGGGGATTTTACTGTTTACCAGTTCCTTGCTTCTTCCGCCGCCACCATTGCTGCAATCCTCGCATGCTTCTGAGCTCCTCCACAGCCCCCGTACGCAACTCGTAGATGTGCGTCAAGACCCTTGCGTAGAAGAACAGGATGGGGAAGAGTAATACTACCAATGCATCAACCAGCTGGGTGCCCTCTGAGTTCAAGCAAACGGATCTCATAAGGCCCAAGCTGATGGTCTCATCACCGACGGTGACCAGGTCATCTTCCCTAGCACCGAGCGCATCCCTAAGCCCCCGAGCGGCTTTCGGGTGATGTTCCTTGCCTTCCTTTTACGCGGTCTCTCTTTCCTGCCCATGAGTTCCTTTGTGGGCTTCTATTTGTGTACAGTGTGCAGCTTCACCAGCTCACACTAAACTCAATTCTACACATTGCTTGCTTTGTCACCCTTTGCGAGTCTTTTCTGGGGATCGAACCCCATTGGCTTCTCTGGAAATTTCTCTTTTGCCTCCGCCCCAGTGTTGCTTTATCGAAAAAGCCTGAGCTGGGCGGGGCTGTTATTTCTGTCCGTGCGGAGGCTCATTATTTGGAATTTGCCATGGCTGCCTGAGTACAAGGTTGGAGGAAGAAGTGGTTTTACATCAAAGACCAGAAAGTCTCTTCCTCTGACCAATACGGCATTGCCCCTTTTGATGCCGCTAAAGATCTGAAGAAATTGGCATCGTGGGATTCGCCTCCCATGGAAGCTGAGATGGAGGATATCAAGCCACTGCTAGCTCGCATCCAGGCTCTGAAGAGTGGTAGCGGAGGTGCGCTGTCAGGGACTCAACTTATGTCGTTTTTTCTGCAAGGGCGAGTTCAGTCTCTTCAGCATCGTATTTCCAAACTTTGGTCGTATTCTGGCTTGGAAGATTCTTCTCGAGTATCTGAAGATCTTATGCTTAAGAAGGATCTCGACAAACGAGTGAGAGCTTTGACTACTCTCAAGAAAGATCATGAAATTCTAGCTTTGGCCGCTGGTTTCTTCGACTTCGAGCATCCCTTGCCTGCGGTATATGCATTGTCTTCATTTATTCGTCTTCTTTTATCTTATCACTATTTTTTTATAAATTTCGACTTATTTTTCTTCCAGGATCACCAGTCCCTTGTTTCTCGCCCTCCTCTTCTAGAGGGAGGACCTATTCAGGATGTTCCTGTCTCTACTGCGTCTGAAGCCCCCGAGGCCGAGGACAGCCAAGACGAAGATGAAGCCGAAGATTTGCTGGAAAGCAGCTCGACTACGTCGCCTCCTCCTGCACTTTCCAAAGATCTTGTTGTCGATAGAAAGAGGAAGCGTGTTGAGGAACTCAATCCTTCGAGTACCTCTACTTCCAAGGCTGCTGTCGGGGAGCCTTCTGCTCCCAATGAAGATGATGAACTTTACGACCTTTTAGACTTGTGAGTTTTTTACAAACTCGAAATTTTATCTTTCACTTTTTCCTTTCGGCTTACTTGAAGTGTTTTCTTTTCACTCCTTTTGCAGTGACAACAAGAAGCCGACGGGGAAAACTGGCACCTCTCCCACTGCTGATGCTCCTGCTTCCAATGAACCGCCCTCTTCGGAGGCCAGTGCTATGGTGAAGGCGCCAGAGGCCCCTGTCAAGAAGGATAAATCTCGTGCTTCTAAGCGTCTAAAGAAAGCGGCTGCGATTAGCACTTCTCTTGATACCCATCGACCGGTGACTCCTGGTGGTGATGTGAGTACTTTTTCCCCTGCGGCTTGTTCTTTGACTTGTTTGGATTTTCTACTCATATTTTTCTTTTATAGATTTTGATGAAGAAGTTCATTGCTTTGGGCACTGAATGCGTCGAGTTCCTAAAAACTGTTCGAGCTTCCGAGGGTAAGCTTTTTTCTACTGTGTTCTTTCTTCTGTCTGTCTCGCTGATTTTCTTCTGATTCTCTTCTTGACTTTCTTTTTCTCTTTGCCATGCTGCAGATGCTTTGGCGATGGCCAATGCTTGCATAGCATCCCTTGAAGCCGAACTTGAAGCTTCCCAAAAAGCCTGGGATGTTGCCGCAGCCGCTAAGACCACTACTGAGAAATCTGCTAAAGCGGCAACGACCAAGGCGAAGAAAGCGGAGAGGGCACTTGCTGGTGCTAACCAGGAGCGCATTCAGAGAGAAGAAGCCATCACCAAGCGTTTGAACCGAGTTTTGGCTCTTGCTGGTGGTAAGTTTCTTTCTGCTCTTTTTTATTGCCTGCTTGCTCATTTTGCGGATGGTCACTTATTTTTCCTTTTTTGTTTCTACTTTGCAGAGAAAATTGGGGTATCTTTATCGCCGCTGCAACCAGTTGACGAGGATCCTCTCATGGAAGCAGTGAATTTGCTTGAGTTGCACTGGATATCTGTCCAGGAAGTTCTCGAGTTGACTCGTCGCATGCTAACGTGGTTTTTTGTCGGGTTGTGGCCGAAGAAGAAAGCCGACATGCCCGCTACTGACCTCAAGAAGCTTGCCACCGTCTTCGACATCGCTGAAGACCCTGTCCTGTTGATGAAGGGCCGTTCGGTGAAACGGGGTGCCGAAGGGGCTATTGCCCTTGCCTATTCACATGGCGAGGAGGTTGACTAGGAGAAGGTTAGCTCTTCTCGCGGTCGACCTCTTTCGTAGTTGCGGGGTTTCTTTGAGAAGGCGAAGAAGTACGCGCCAGGCATCGTGTCCATTATCACTCCTTCAGATGCTTCTTCGACTTCTACTCCAATTCCTTCGACTCCTGCGTCAAGTGGGTCGATGCCTCCGCCCAACGCTGGTGCTACCTCTTCTGCGCCTACTTCTGCCGCGGATCCTGATGATAAGGTGGCGTAGACTTAGTCTCCCCTTGTAGTCTGCATTTCTTTTGGTGTAGTGAACTTTATTCATATTTTGCCCGAGAAACAGTCAGAGGTCCTGTACTTTTTGTAAATACTTTTCCTTTATGAAATGTCGTGCTTGCTTGAGTTTCTGAGATGTTTTCTTTTCCTTTTTGTTGGCTTCCAGCCTATGCATGCTGGTGGGTCGTCAGGTCGTGACCGGGCATCACCTCCCGCCGATATGTTCGGCTCCGGAGTTTCTTTGCCTCCTCGCTCTTCTTGTCAATGTGCTGAATATTTGTTGAGGATTTGAGACCTTGAAGGTCGTTTATCCTTGATGAAGCATCAGGCACATATTGCTTTGGGCAAGGCCAGCAATTCTTGCGGCTTTATGAAACAGATATCCACACTTGAGGATAAGGTGTCGGGTCTGGTGGCCAGGATCGTACATCTTGAAGAATGTGACTCCTTTCTTGTTGGTATTGTTGAGTCTGTCTGTGAGATGTTGCGATGTAAGATTCCTTGCAGCCTTTCTCTTTTTCCTTTTCCTCCACTATTTTGGGTTAATATCTTTTCGTACCTCGGGTACTTGCCTGGACCTTGTTGGTGAGACACGTCGGGTTTCTGAACGAACCGCGGCTCTTGAGAAGGCATCAGAGGGAATCGACAGTTTGTGGTCTGGTCCCCGGCGTCATCGTGCCATTGTGCTTCTTCAGGATCGCGCTCAGCATATTGGGGAAGCGATTGATGGTTGTCAAGCATCTTTGACAACCATGTACTCTGTTATGCTCCCCCGCAATCCACTGCCGAGGGATTTTAGACAGTTACTCGAGACCTTCAGGACAAGCCAGCGGGTTCATCTTTTGATAAAGCTCAATTTGATTGCTGGTGCGAATTTTGCCCTTGGATGGATGCAAAAATGGCATCCAAGGATTAATTACGACTCGATGTCGGAAGGGTTGTCTCCAGGGCATGCTACTCTTGGTGTCCATATGGATGCCACGCTGCAGCCCGTGAGGAGGATTATTTCAAGGTTACTGCAGGAGGATGCGAGGTTTTTCCGCGAGCACCACTACTTGAACCCTTTCAATGTGGATGACTCAGATCAGCCAACAGTGTAGCATGTTGCTCCATGTATGCTTTGTATGTAAAACTTGAAAGTTCCTGTTTCCTGCGTTTTTCTTACTAGGAAATTTCTCAAAGCATTCCTTGCTTAGTGCGTTTGCCACGATTTCGGTTTAGATAATGGAGACACGTAAACTCGAATAGGAGGAACTATGTCTTTATTTATGCTTATAAGGTAAGATACATGGGGTGTCCCAAGAGATCCGGCTAATGACCTGTGTTCTGGATCTAGAGGGCATTGCCCTGGAATAGCTCATGGCTTTTATAGCCTTATTTTTCTACTCTACTTTTTTGGCGCACTTGTTGCCTATGCCGCCGAAGTCTTCTCTTCTTCCCCTGTAGGCTTGTCTTGGTCTGACGACTGTACCCGCGGATTTTTCACCTCTTTCTCCGCTGGGTGCCCTTCGAGTTGTTGTGAGATTCCTGTAGTTACGCTTTTTGCCTTGTCTTTGGGTTCTCCGTAGCTTGCCATCATGCCGAAGTTTTGGGCCATCTTCTGAAATTCCTTGTCGCATAGATCTGAGAGTTTGAAGCTTCCTTTTACTGTGATAATTCCGTTGGGCCCTGGCATTTTGAGTACCAGGTACGTATAGTGAGGTACTGCCATGAATCGCAAAAACGCGGGTCGCCCGAGGATCGCGTGATATTGTGATGGCTAGTCCATGACTTCGAAGTCGAGCTTCTCTCTTATGTAGTTTTGTCGATTCCCGGAGCACACGTTGAGTGCTATTCGACCTAGTGGATAGTTGGCACTCCCTGGGACGATCCCGTGAAAGGAACAGTCAGTTGGTTTCAGGAACTCTAATGAAATGTGCATTGCTCGTAGAGTCTTCGCGTATATAAGGTTTATTCCGCTTCCTGCATCCATAAACACTCTGTCGATGTCATATGTCCCAATTTGGGCTTTGAGTACCAGAGGCACGTTTCCTGGCCGAGGTACTGTTATGGGGTGGTCATCCCTGCTGAATTCTATGGGTTGCTCCGATCAGTGTAGATATTCCGTTGTTGCCGGAGGCGAGGTTACTGCTAGGTTAACTTGGCGAGTTATGTTTTTTTCCTCTTTGTTCGACTTTGGCACAGGCTGTATCATTGCTATGATGTGTCCTTTAGATGGAACATATCCCCCGTCATCGTCGCGTCCCTAGTTTGGCTGGTCTTGACCTTGAGGAGCTCCATTGTTTCCTTGTTGACTTGCAGGCGCGTTGTTTGTGTTTCCTTTGTATCCTTGCCATTTTGCTTCGGCTTGCTTGTTTAGTGCTGCCTCCTGGAGTTTCAAGAACATCGTGCAATCTTTCATCATGTGCCTGGATACTCGTTTCCCATCAACAAATGCGGTGTGTATGTGACATTGTCCGTTTAGCATATCTTCTGGTGATGGGTTGTACTCTCTGGATCTCTTGTCTGAAATTTTTTGCTGCTTCCGTAGTCTTCTTTTTCGTAGCTGCGGTACCCTGAGCTTCGACGGTCGTTCCCTTGATAGCTATTGTCTTTGTACCCTGCGGCTACTTGGTTGTGGGAGACGTAGTTGTTATAATTGCGAGATCTCCTCCTTTGGCCTCCATATCTGTTTCCTCTATCATCTTCTGGTGATCGCGTTTGTTTGTTGTTGCACGCATCTTCTCTGTCTGCGAACTTGTTTGCTATATCCATTAAATCTGATACTATTTTTGGCTTAAGCCTGCCCATCTCTTCGACTAGGTCTCCTCTCCGCAACCCGAGTGTGAATGTGTCTATTGCTCTTTCGTCTGAGACTTCGACTGCTAAATTTTTGATAATACTCCACCTTTGGATATACGCCCTTAACGTCTCGTTACATTGCTGTACGCAGGCTTTGACTTCTTCTATGGACGCTGGCCGTTTATATGTCGACTTGAAGTTACTCGTAAATTGCTTTGTGAGCTCCTCCCAGCTTCCAATTGTTTATTTTTCTAATTTGCTCAACCATGACCTTGCCGCGCCGGTGAGGTGTAATTGCATACTTTGCATTGCTGTTTCCTTGGTTCCTCCGAGTATTTTTACTGCTTATAGATAATCCGAGAGCCACGACTGTGGCTCCTGAGATCCATCATATTTTTGCTGATCATGGGGTAGTTTGAAACCCTTGGGTACTGGCGTGGTGCGAACCCTATGAGTAAAGCATGACGCCCCCATCTCCTTTTCATCATCTTCGTAGTCATATTCTTTGTTGGGAGTCCTAGATCTTTGGGTTCCTCTATGCTTTGGACTTTTATGTTGCCTTGGTGATGGTGTTCTAGATCGTCGACTGCCACTTCTGTGCCGAGGACTATTGTGACGAAGGGGTGACCTTGGTTTATGGGTTCCTTTGTTGCGGTATGCCTCCTCTTCTTTTGCTGATAATTTGTTGCCTACCATCTTCAATCCTTGTAGTGCTGCCCGATGCATATGTTCCCTCGGGTCTCCCGGATTTGGTCATGTTGTGTGCAGGTATGCTTGAGCTGCCACCAGTGCTGCTTCAGGTGTCTTTGGTATAATGTTTCCTTGCTCGTCGACTGATAAGAAAGACGAGTCGAGGTTTTTGGAGAGGCTTTGCCTTTCTGAATACTCGAGGTTTTTGAACCTTGATCCATGTCGATGATGCCTTTTGTTGTTTATGTATGACGCGTCGCTACGTGCTTTGCAAATAGCGTCGCTTGCTGCAATGGCTGAGTCTCTTCTCTTCTATATTTCAATCCTCTCCTTCGCTAGTTGCTTCGAATGCCGTCTCAAGGCGTAGTGGTACCCCAAAAGCATGTTCTTGCTGGCGTTTGTTGGTATTGGCGTGCAGTGCTCCACAGCCATTTTGATTATTCTCCACTCGTCGACTGATAGTCGAATTTTCGCCCTAGTTGCCAGGGAATCTGCAGTTTCTTCTTCTGCCACATGATTTGCCCCTTCTGTTTACATTTGCTGGGTTGAGCACTGGATTGTTGTTTTCGTCGAGCTCTTCTGAGTTGTCCCCTATAATGGCAAGTATTTGGTATCGATTGTCGAACTTGCTATTGAAGCTTGAGAAGATTGAACTGTTATCTTCATAAAGCTCTAATCCTGTCTTCCAGGTGTCTGCTGATTTGTCTGAAGTATCGTCATGACAGATCATGAGGTCTTCGAGCTTCACCTCTAAGTCGAAATTTTCCATGGTTTCGTTACCTTCTGCGATTTTTCCTTCATCCGCTTCTACAAAGCTGACCGGCAAGTTTACCTCGCTGGAGGAGCTTTCTGATGATTCCAACATTGCTACTGTCTTGGACTTACTTGCCGACGGATCCAGTTTCGCCGGATCTGAAAGGCGAATCGAACCTAAAGATCCGACGCGAAAGTTTAGACTTCCGATCGTCAGGTCCATATCTTCATCCATGCTCTCGAATACTTGTGTAAAATTTGACTGGTGAGGTTGAAAATTGACGGTTCCGAAGGGTATCTGGATTTCGTCGACTTCCGGACTGCTGTTGGCCAAAGGCGAAAAAGCCGTCGAATTCATGATTCCAACGCCCAGAGTCCCCATGGTCGGCGCCAATTGACGAGGGTTAACTCGACAAATGTCCTAGATAAAGGACTTAGGATCGAGGAAGTAGGGCGTCGGATGAACTCAAAGGTAAAATCAGTCAAATAAGGTGCGTATCGAAAGTAAAAGTGAGGTAAACTTTGGCTTACTCTCAATCTGTCCCTCACCGTCCTCTCCTGGCCCCTATATATAGGTGGCCAGGTCTCAAGGATCGGGAGGGATCCGACACAGATTATAATATCGATATACGACATGAACTCGTATTTCAACCAGTGTTACAATTGGGCCTAGCTTAACGGGCCTGAGGGGTACAAACTGTCGGGCTCTATTATCTATACCCTTGTCAGGTGGGCCGGTTGGGGGCAGGTGGGGCAGTTTTGTTAGGAGAGGGCTGGATTTTTAGTTAGGTATCTCTGGGTGTACGTACTCTCACGTTCAATATACCACATAGATGAGTCAATTATACTTATTTATAATTTTTAATATACTTCATTAGTTAATACTAGATACCTCAAAGTGAGTTTTATGAAAAATTTCATTTGAGTCTATATACCTCATATTATTTGTGTATATTCTGCATTTATGCACGTAAAAGTGATATATTAAATAAAAGTAAGGGTTTCGATGGAATTTTTTTTGCATACTACTTATATTGAGGTATATTAGAATAATAGAATGTGCTACACAGTGGCGTCGCACAAATCTACTTCCGTGTGGCGGTCTTCTTTGCATGCATGCATGTATGTGTCATTAGTTACTCCTTTGATTTCAAATTTTAAAAAGTTTTATCTCCTAAACCGTTAATCCGATTGATGATCTGTTTTCACCGTTAGCTTCCTCGCGGCGAGATCTTTGAAACTAAATCCCATATTCTTATGTTTTGACAACTTTTTTTTCATCGTCAATTGCCAGATTACAATCACTTACTTGTCAGATTAAACGATAATGTATTTATCAGTATTAACCAAATTGTTATCACATATTTACGAGATTATGACTACTTAGTTGTCAATAGTTAACAGATTATTCTCCAATACCCGCTAGATTATTCACTACTTAATTCTTTTGTTTAATATACTTTTTCTATACCGATGCACTGTGCATGATACTATTTTTTATAAACCATACATATCTTAGTTGTTGGACACATTTTAAGACTCTATCAAAATAGTATAAATCATTTCAAAGTCTAAAAACATGTAAAAAAGTCATCTATAACTATGCATAATTATTATGATAACTGTTTATTGCTAATCGGGCAACTGTGTTGATGTAATCTGGCAACTGAATCGGCAAAAAAAAGTTTATAAAAACATAACAATATGGGATCTAGTTTTGAAGCCCTTGCCGAGACGAACTCAGCGGTGAAAACGGATCACTCATTGGATCAACGGTTTAGGAGATAAATCATTTTGAGTTTTTAAAATTAGCAATTAATGCGATGACATAAACGCGAGGTGTAGATTCCTGCATGTTGCTTCCTATAAGGAAGGAGCATAGAAAAACTATCCGCCGCATGGAACTAGGAGCATGCGGCGGCTCTCCTTAGATTTTCCCTAGAATAATTAATGAGGTATATTAAAAATGATAAAGAGGTATAATACCCTTGTATATGAGATATATTTAATATTATAAATTTTTATATTTTTACCAATACGTTTGATCAAATTTTTTCTTATTATACTTTGACTAAATCTAGAATGCGAAGTTAATAAGAACAGATGCAGTAACAATTAGAAATGTTGGAATAAATGCCTACGCCACGATACACCATGAGCGTGCGTGCGTTCTTGTTGCTGAGTGTTTGAATGCTAGTGGTCGTGGCCGAGCTACAGTGGCGCCTATGCTGCGTGCATGTGCAATGTGTGGCCTGAACCGGTGATGTGCCCAGGCCGGCCAGCTCTGTATCGCACCGCTGATCCTGGCAATTTAGACAGAAATAACCCAAACTTGAAACAAATGTAAAAAATAAACCTGTGGCGAAAAAATTTCACGGGGCTAACCCTTTTTTGCCGCGTCGTTCACGGTGGCGCGGCAAATTAAGGAGCGGCGCCACTGCCAGTGGCGCGGCACTGGCTGCCACGTAGGCACGGTGGGCCCCGCTCTGTAAGTGCGGCGCCACTGAGTGTGGCGCGGCTGTAGCTTCTGCGGCGCCATGCTGAGTGGTGCCGCACTTTCGAATTAGGGTTAGCCGGCCCAGGCCCGAGATGGCCTCCTCCCTCACTTCCTCCCTCACCTCCTGCTGTGTGGCGGCTGCTCTCTCTCCCCCTCTCAATCGTCCCACCCAAAACCACCAAAATCAAAGGTTTTCTCTGTGGATTTCTCCTTCCCCAATTCTCCTAAGGAACTCTCCATCATTTCCCATTGATTTGACCCATTGGAATTTGCATATTTGGTGTTGAATCCCCAAATCTTGGAAACCCTAGAAATATTGATTCACCAAAATTGCAATGTTGATTCTTGTTAATTTGGTCAATGTTGGCTTGTATGATGTGTATGAAGTATTTTAGTATAGATTGGTAGGTTAGGGTTAGGGTTTGTTAGGTTAGGGTTTGTTGTTATGATACGGTTAGGGTTAAGGTTTTCTTGTTATGTTAGGCGGTTTGGGAGTATGATGTGTTAGTAAATATTGGCATAGGTACTTATTAATTTGTTTTTACCTTATTGTTGTTATACCAAATATAGGTATGGCGAGAATTGTTCATGTTCATCATGTTGACAAGGAAGCATATTTGAAAGGCAATATAGAGCCCGACCCGGATGAGCTTGACTTGGTGTTCGAGCGTACTCCTACGTACGCCGAGGTCTTGGAACAAGTTAGGATAGAGTTGAATTGGATGGACCCTAGTGATGTTGTTGAGTTGGAGGGTAGGCACAACGCCGGATTTGGCATGCACTTCTGTTGGAAGATAATGCGTATCAACTCCGAGCAACGTTGGGGTGCATACAAGGAGGTGGTGGCCGAATCTCTCGACAAGGCTCTTGAGTTATTTGCCACCAAAAAGATTGGTGGTACTTTGCATGTGGACTTGAACCGGAGTGCCTCCCGGGTTGATGCTAGGAATTCTCCACCGAACCACCAAGAAGAAATGACGGATGGAAGGCCAATTTCAAAGGAGGACGAAGCATTGGAAGAGGAGGATGATGAGTGCGGGGATGATGAGAATGATATTGAGCTTCATGACCACAATGTTGGAGATTTGGATATGTAATATACGCAAGAAAACATGGACCATGACATCCCGTACTTGTGATGCTATGCATCGGACTCGGATGACGATGGTCCCAAAGAAGAAGTTGATGAGGAAGGGTTCACGGCCAATGAGGCCGAAGTCCACGAGAAGGTATTGGGGCGAGATCATCGGATACCATTGTTCCGTGATCTTAGTCTTGCGGATGAACCCACGGTTGACGGCGGCGAGGGTATAGTGCTTGGACCAAGGCCTACTTCTTACCGGGATGGCAATCACGAGAGTAATGGTATATCGAAAGGCTTGATGTTCAAAACCTTGCTAGAATTTAAACAATGGATCAAGGACTTCTCGGTTAAGTATCATCGTCCCTATACGGTGCTTCACTCAGACGTGAAGAAGCGTTACACTGTTAAGTGCGAGGAGGATGGATGTCCTTGGATTGTGCATGCAAGACCATGGAAGGGAGGACCCGATTGGCGCATAACAAGTTGTGTGCCAACTCACATGTGTCGCAGAAAGAGGGTGGATGGCAAAGCAGTAAAGCACGATCACCGACAACTCACCTCCGAGTTCATCGCATATAGACTTTCCAACCAAATCTCGTCACTTCCAACAATGAGCATCGAGACAGTAATGGAGCTTGTGAAAGCTCTCTTTCACTATGATGTCAAATACGGCAAGGCATGGAAAGCGAAGCAAGCTGCATTCAGGATGTTGTATGGTGATTGGGAAGAAGCATACAACTGAATTCCTCGGTTGTTGTTAGCAATGGCCGACGCAAACCCGGGCATGGTTCATGTGGTAGAGCCTTATGGACAGGAAACAAGGATTTACAATGGAAGAACTGTCCGAGTATTTGGCCGTGCATTTTGGGCTTTCCAACAATGCGTGAAAGCTTTCGAGCATTGTAGACCGGTTATCTCCGTTGATGGCACATTTTTGACCGGGCAATATAGGGGGACTCTCTTGGTTGCAATAGCAAATGATGCCAACAACCGTTTGGTTCCTTTGGCATTTGCTTTCGTTGAGGCAGAGAACAACAATAACTGGCAGTGGTTTTTTCACCTTTTGAGGACCAAGGTATTACCGCCACAAAGGGAAATTTGTGTCATCTCAGATCGACATCAAGGAATTCTCGCAGCGGTAAATATTGAAATTCCAGGGCATGCTCCTTTGCACCATAGATGGTGCATGAGGCATTTCTGTTCAAACTTCTATAGGGCATGTGGTAGCAAGGAGTTGACCGATGATCTTCAAGATTGTTGTCTCGCTTTCACTGACCGGCGTTTCACAAACTTGTACATCAAATTGACCTCAAACAGAAAGCTCGATGCTAAGGGTCAAGCATTTCTCAGTAGGCACATCCAAGATAGAACGAAGTGGGCAAGAGCCTACGATGAAAATGGTCAGAGGTATGGTCAAATAACAAGCAATATGGCAGAGTGCTTCAACAAGGTGCTCAAGGGTGTCCGTGCATTGCCCGTGACGGCAATTGTGCGGTACACATTCGACAAGTTGAATGAGTATTTTTTGAAGTACTCAGATGAAACGGATAGGCAGATTGCAGGAGACAATACGCAAAAGCACAAATACGAGTACCCACCCAAAGTTGACGAGTGGAGGACATTTCAGTCTCGTAAGGCGGATTCTGAAGTTGCCACCGTTTATGATAACGAAGAGCTCATTTATCAAGTGAACGAGCCTGGAGGAACCATGGCCGACGGTGTCCAACACGGAGGCCGAGCATTCAAGGTCTCGCTAAGGAATTGCGAGTGCACATGTGCGAGGACATCTTTGGTCCATCTCACTTGCTCGCATTTGCTAACGGTGGCTCGGGTGCGTCATTTGGACTACAATCACCCTCTCACCGCGAGAGAGTCAGAGTTCTCCATCACGACGACCAAGAAAACATGGGCTCCTAGATTTAACCCATACCTAGACCAATCACAGTGGCCCGAGTATCATGGAATCCAACTATGGCCCCATCCGTCATGGAAGGTTGCTAAACGTGGAAGACGTCAGACAAAGCGTTTTAGGGGCGACATGGATGGATGGGGTCATGGTGGTGCGAGAGAATTAGGAAATGACCAATTTCAAGAGCCATGTGATAGATCTCATTGTGGAAAGTGTAATGGTCATGGACACAATGCTAGGACATGTACCCAAAGGAAAAGAACAAAGAGAAATGACCCGAACACAAGCCAACCCATGAGTAGTCAACAAGGTGGTCCAAGCCACCAAGATGTTCCAAGCCAACAAAGGAGTACCCAACAAACTGGTCCAAGCCACCAAGATGTTCCAAGCCAACAAAGGAGTACCCAACAAAGTGGTCCAAGCCACCAAGATGGTCCAAGCCAACAAAGGAGTACCCAACAAAGTGGTCCAAGCCACCAAGATGGTCCAAGCCATAGGCGCTGGCGCCGCACGCCTGCCGCGCCACCCGGGGTGGCGCCGCACCTCTGCCGCGCCAGGCGTTGCTCCCGTGCCTGCCACGCCACTGGAGCTGGCGCCGCACGCCTGCCGTGCCACCCGCTCTGGTGCCGCACCTCTGCCGCGCCACACGCAGTGGCGCCGCACCTCTGCCGCGCCACACGCAGTGGCGCCGCAGGCCTGGAGCTCAATTTCAACATCACAAACACAAGGCCACATTCAGATTACGAAATTCACAAACACAAGGCCACATTCAGATTACGAAATTCACAAACACAAGGTCATATATCACAAACACACGCTCATATTTCAAATTCGAACATCATATCATGCATAAACTCTAAATCTTACATAGCCAAACATCAAGTCTATATTGGCAAACATGAAGTCCGTATTGCCAAACACAAATTCAAAGCGAGATTACGAAACATGGCAAGTTCATATAGCTAGATAGCATAAAACCTAACTAAACATCTACTTTCTTCCACGCTTCCCTCCTTCCCTACGCGGAGTAATCTTCTTCCGTGGCTCCAACACGAAATTATCATCGTCGGACTCGGAGACTTCTTCCGTGACCACCTTCTTCTTTGTCTTCTCCTTGAAATCATGTGGGGTGTATTTGTCCTTATGTACACCTTTGTTCTTTCTCTTCGATGGTAGGGGATCCTCTTGTTCCTTCAAAATAAGACAAATGCAATGTTGTCATTTCAAGAATACATGGAAAATAGACGAGCTAAGGCGTTGCTTATGACAAATGCGATCTCGTACCGGCGTGGATTCCTCGTCCGCGGAGACCGATATGGCCCGAGACTCGGACGGCGACGGCGTCGATGCAATCTCAGGATCACGGCAACCAAGAAGGTTTCCTAATCTCCGTAACTTCTGGCCCTGACGCTATAAGAAGAAAATAATTGTGAGTGCTCTTGAAGAGCCCTCTTGAAATCTCAGGATCACGGCAACCAAGAAGGTCAAAGTATGTTCATACCTTCACAAATTCTCGCAATCTTGAAGAGCCCTCTTTGTTCTGTGGCAATTCCAAAGCCACCTCGAATTCAGCAGGTTGCTTCTGGATCTCCGTGCGCTACCATGTATATGAATATGTAAAGACACAAGTGGCAAGTGGAGATAGTAGTGAGATTACAAAAAGAAGAACAAGCTTACCACAAAGTTAAACGCGGAAGCAAAAGGGACTTGGCGCCCGTCTCTGACAAGCTTATTGTAAGCAAGACTGCCAAGCTGGTCGAACGGCAAAGGTTCTTCCAAAATGTCATCCGTGTAGGCATCCGGAAGAAGCTGTAAACGAGTCCTTTGTTGAAACCAATGGAGATAGTTGTTGAAAGCAACATCAGAATGGTCCGCTATATTAATTCCTTTTGCCCGCTTAGCCTCCGCCACACGTTGTTGAAACGTCCTGATATGCTTCTTGTGAATATTGGGCCAATCCGTCTTCCGATGTTTGATCCTGTCATAGCTGCATATTAAAATAGCACACTGTCAACAAACAAGAAGTACATTACAAAATGGCGGAACGGCGGAAATAGGATTCATACTGGTGAAGCATACGATCCGTGTCCTCATACATCGGCGGGTATTCTTGAAATAAACCAAACTGCCGCATAACCCGCTGCGTCAAGTGAAACTCAATAGCCCACATGCATATAAATGGGCAACGCATATACCAAAGATTTCTTTCAGCCGTGCAACTCGGGTTAAGCTGCCAGGCAGCGTCACCGAAAGAATATCCACGACCATATGGTTGCCATATCACCTAAAACATGCCCAATAATGAAGATCCTACATACCAGAAACGAGAGAGTGAGGAAATAGAGTTTTTTACCTGCTCAGGGACAAGGTTGTCAAACTCGTTGGTGTATTGTTGATACGCTAATTGTGGGTCAGAACTAAACTCAGAATGGATGTCCCAATAGTAAGCCCATGTGGGAAACCGGTAGGGGTTGTTACCATCGTGCCAGTCATTCCGAGGACCAATTTTTGGCCGTCCAACAGGGAAGCGTTCCCAACTCCACACCGAAAGAAGAAGCAGCGGACCACCAATACAAGCTTGTACATCTGTCCTACAACAAGCATCGTCAAGTTGCACATGGTATGAAAGCAAACATCAATAACAAGAATGTAGCCAAAATGGAGAGCAAATGTACGGAGTGGACAAAACAACTCATTACCTGACGATACAACCAAGCCAAAGCTGCAGTGCCCCAGCTCCACTTCCTATCCATAACGGTGAGCGCCTTCAGCCAATGCCAGTGCGCGGTCTTCCCACTAGCGTCATTGAACAGAGTCCGTGTGATAACATACCACACGTACACGCGGGCGTAGATCTTGACGACATCCTTATCGGCATCCTCAGGGCAGGTATTGAAGTTATCTGAGATCCATTTGAAAGTAGCCCCGGCGGCGACCCTCAACTTTACTCCATCCTTGTTGAGAGTATCCCCGGGGCAATTCCCAATAAGATCTACCATCTTCCCGCGCCAATCATCACAGGCTGTATCGATACAAAAAGGAGCCCCCTCGATGGGGAGCGCAAGTATCATCGCCATGTCCTCTAGCGTGACCGTCATCTCGCCGGTCCGGAGGTGAAAGCTATGGGTCTCCGGCCTCCACCGGTCGACAAGCGCGGTGATCGCGGCAGGATTCATGTTAAGTGTGGACCGGGTGCCCATATGGATGAATGGTAGAAGCCCAAGATTCTGGATGTAGGGGGTGTACCGCTCATCGTAGTTCATCGGCGTTGCCGACATCTGGTGGTACCTAAGTCGCAATGGTCCTAGAACCTGCACGGTGACGAACATATACGCACGGTGTCACATACCAATTCAAGCATACCAATATTACATTTGAGTACTTGGTTTTTTTAATTACCTTCTTCTTCTCGGTCATCATGTAGGCACGGTGACGAACATCAACTTCATCCTCGAGAATGCTTTCATTGGTTAACTCCTCTATCCTAAACAATTCGACTATAATGTGAGCATATATGCACATAAGTCATACAATTCTTCTATAACAATTTATCTCCAATATTTCATCTACAACTATACAATTCATCTAAAATTAACTTCAACTATAAAATTCATCTACAACTCATCCAATTAACATATATTTGAGCATATATGCACATAATCAAACAATTAATCTACAACAAATCCATATAATATGCAAATAATAATTCTACTAATTTCATACATATGATGAAGCACACAAATTGCACATCACAAGTAATCTAAAATTGCTAGTTCAATAACAAGCAACATAAATCAATCACACAAATCCATCCATTGGAATCTACCATACAAGTCCACCATACAAATCAATATAAATCCACCCATCACTACCTAGGATTTGAGAGCATTCATTTGAATCTACCATACAAATCCATCCATCTTGAGGACACTATCATACAAATCCATCCATCCATCTTGAGGACACCACCATATATGATGCACCAACTAATATGGACTACTAATTCCATAAAAATCACCAAATTTCATCTCTACATGTCATCCATACTAATTACCAAATTACAACTCCATAAATCATCTACAAGGCATTCATACAAAATAGCAAATCTCCTCTCCATACATATACATGTAACTAGGGTTTCACTCATCAATCACTACCTAGGGGACCATACACACTCCACATCAAAATACCAAATTTCATCTCCATATACAAACAACAATCAATTTCAATCTACTATACAAATCCATCCATCAAGTTGGAGGATTAGAGAAGGGGGAGAGAAGGGATTAGGATTAGAGCCTAGGGGATTAGAGAAGGGGGATTGGGGGAGAATACCTTAGGGGAGATCTTGGAGACACCACCTAGTCTTAAAGTTGGAGGATTAGAGAAGGGGGAGAGGAAGAATAGCCGCCGCCGCCGCCATGGAAGAGGAGGAGAGGTGAGGTAGGGGGAGAAGTGAGCCGGTCGGGCGGTCGGGCCGGGTTATGCAACCCTAAAGTGCCGCGCCACTCCTAGTGGCGCCGCACGAGCCTTTGCCGCGTCACCCGCAGTGGCGCCGCACTACCCACTGTGGGACCCACCGTGCCTACGTGGCAGCCAGTGCCACGCCACTGGCAGTGGCGCCGCTCCTTCATTTGCCGCGCCACCGTGAACGGCGCGGCAAAAAAGGGTTAGCCCCGTGAAATTTTTTCGCCATAGGTTTATTTTTTACATTTGTTTTCAAGTTTAAGTTATTTCTGTCTAAATCGCCGCTGATCCTACAACCACAGACTCCTACTCCTACGTGGACGGGGAGGAGACGTATATAAATTATTGCACGCAGTCAGATGCGGATCGACGGCTCGACGCAGTGCGCATGCGTAGCGTGAAGTCAACTAAACACTGGGAGTCTGGGACCGTGGTCTCGACTCTCGCTCCACATGTTCTTTCGACGGCTCGACAGTGAAGTTGGTAATCGGATCGGGCGATCACGTGAACAGGGAGTGTCCACGTGAACACGGCGTTTGACGAGGAAAGGCAGGCGCGCGAAAGAAAATGGGCAGATGGACGGACGGACGGCTGGCGCCGCGCAGAGATTCCCTTGGCTTGGCATCGGGCAGGCAGCGGCGTGGCTGTCGTCGTATATATGCCTGTGCCTGTCTCGCCTCGCAGTGCGTGCACATGTCAGGAGATAGTTTTGGGCGCCGTGTCGGTGTGCAGCGCGCGAGCGCTCGCCTGAATGCCATGCACACACGATTTGCTGTAACACGATTTTTCTCTACTAGTTGAATGCCCGTGCTTTGCTACGGTTAATCAATTTTTTTCTCTGCACATGTAAATATTATATATATATATATTCACCTATTCAGAAAGGGTAGCTACTAACTAACACTCTTTCTATATTCTGGTATGCTTTCGTTATTCTCATACATCATGATTGTTTACAGTGTAAAATTCGATATGTTTCAGCAAGTTCCCTCAAGTTTCCTTATGCAATGTTCTTGTTTTCAGTCCCCTCAAACAATATTTGACTTGAGGCCTAACTTAGCGCAAGGATTTCTGAAGAAAAAAAGGCAGAAAGAAAAAAGGAACAACAGTTGAACAATAGGATGTTTAATCAAGGAAATCTCTACATTTCCGAAATACATTGAGGGACATAAATTTGTAAATATAGTATAGAACTTAAATTAACTACAAACTAATTTAATTTAAACAATTGGCATCTTAAAACAATCTGACGTCAAACCGCTCACTTGAACATTTTATTTTCCTTTTCTACATCAACCACTGTTAGAGAATGAATACTCATCCTTTGTAAGTTATGCAAACATATCCATGTTTCAGACTCATGGTAACTAAGTGCTCGTAATTACAGTAAGGGATCAAAGTAAAACATCCTACTCTAGGTACCAACATAACCATCACACCCCTATCAGAAGTAGAGAGGTTAGAAGTTCATCATGGCATACTAACCGATCCATACTGAGTGCTCACAATTTTTGTAAGGGATCAAAGTAAAACAGTAACAACAAAAGCCATGCACATGAGTGACTGCACGATTATCAAATTTATAGAAAAAAAAAACTACAGAACTGTCACAAATGTGGAATCCACGCACCAATTCACACATCTTCAAGGTCAATTAAACTTTATATCATCATGATCTCCTGCTTCTCCATCTTGGTGGACTCGATGAGCCCGGCGTATGCGAATGGTTATGTTGCTGTCGCTGAGATGGCTGAGCCGCATCTCAGCAAATTAAGCCACACAGAAAAATTGATCCAAATAATAATGAATATAGGGATGCTCATCCTTGTTGGTACAATTGAAATGATACATTGAATGTTTTTGGCTGGTAATTTAAAGAAAATAACAGTGAGTGCCAAAGCAAAAAAAAAGTGCAGTGAATTTCATGGCTGCTCAATTGCGCTCACCTTAGTGTTTTAGGTGCCAGACATATCTCTGTCGTGATTGCTCTGAAAACACCATCTTCTTTCCTCACAACACAAACCTGCCAAAGGCATAAACGTAAGCACACGTTACCGAATGGGGGATCTACCCTTAATTAGTTTCAGCTCGGACCTATGGCCAGTACACATGTACATCTATATACTTTTGTAGGCATGCACCCTATGAAGCAACAATGATTAAATCATAATGCCCGATGCCAAACCAAACAGAGTGCTACTCTAAAACATAACGTAGCTATACAAGCACACACCAAGCTGACTATGTCCAAAATTCAGTGATTCAGGAACGAGGAGCTGATTTTGTCAAAAAATCAAAGTGCCCTATACCAATAGCATTCAATAGACTTTAAAGTGCATTGAGATAATACAGGCACAGAACAAACTTCAAAGTACACTAAGATATGAATAGCTACGGACACACTTGATGCGTGGCGGCCGGGGTCATACCAAGGGCAAGACCCCATGCAGATATATACATTCTGCTACAGCTATGTTGATACGACATGGTAAAACAAATTTCAAAAAAGAGAAGTTGTGTATTTATCTAGAAAAAATATTGATACCTTAATCTTTCTCAGCAGACTTGAAATCTTCATGCAAAGCAGAAACCACAAGCTGGGAACATAGAACACACAACCAATAGAGAGTAACAGACTCAACTTTTACATGAATATGAAGAAAAGAAATATAATGATCTCTTCGAGCTAAAAAATGATCATCTTCGGTAACAAAAAATACACATCAAATATTTTAATTTCACAAAGAAATGATAAATTTCAATTTCACAAATGTGTGTCAAAAATCAAGGAAAGGGGTTCCCATTAGAATCAAGCATCGCTTGCTCCAGCATGCAGGCTGGAAAGAGAGATGCATAACACTACATTTCATGACTACATGACTATAGGCTGGTAGCAGCTGAGCTGCTTGGCTGATCTTGTAATATTCAGAATCTTCATGTTTTCAGTGTTATCCGCTATACAACGTCCTTTAGAGAGAGGAAAGTTGAGAACATGCTGGCTAACAGTTTCAATGATAGCAGCGGCTTTGATGGTTGCAGCCTGTCGGGCCCCTTCAAGAACTTTAGCTTCAGCTTTAGCCAGGAACTGCAACAACCAATCAAGATCCAAGCCACTGAGACAATACTTCCCTTAGTCACGAATGACCCCTCCCAGTGTATCACATTTTGAGTCACACAGTCCACTGCAGAAAAGAAAGCGTCAATATTAATTTTCAGCCAGCCGACTTGAGGTTTTCCCCAAATGATCTTAAGATGAGCCGATGACAAGATTGGTCTCATTAGGTAAAAATTAGCTTCCACCTTTGCCTTTTCCGATGCGATCTGTTTCGTTGAGTCCACCTTCGATCAGATTGGTAGTGTTGAAGTAATTGATCAGGAAATGGTCAGAGTTGTCAACCGACACCTTGCCATCACCAAAAATGGAGTCATTGCGTAGGTGCCAAGCATGCCACCACACAAACACATCAGCTTCCTCCTTGTCTCTTCACAGTCTGACTATCCAAAATATTGTATAGCATGATAAAATATTGTATAGCACGATCCAAAAAATTAAAAGGCATCAATTGCTAGTAACCGGGCATCTTGTGGAGAAGGAAACATAGGTTATAAGGGGGGTTGCAACTAACTGAGTTGAAGGTCCATTCTAGAGTCATATAAGGCATGCAGGCCCTACACGCAAAGTCTTCGTCCCAAAACTTGCAATAAGAAGCCTTTTCAATTGACACACCTTACAAGAACGAATTTTATCAAACTCCAAAATGCCAACTGTCGGTGCAAATTGTGAGATCTTCCAGAGACACCGAGTTAATAGTTGTAATAATAAAAATATTTGAAATCAAATAACATCTCAAGCTGAAGCCTTAGAAAGGGAGAGCGACACAGATGGACTTCATGCTTACACCACAATTCAACTCCAAATGTTAGATATTTGCAGTGCAGCATAATGTTACTCAGTGCCCTTGAGAAGCATGGGCATTTTTGTGAAGGTTGTATATGATATTCATTACATGTACCTTGCCAAGGACATACTCCATAGATTCAAAATAGGCGCACCTGTTAAAATGAAAGCAAATTATCATTTTAAGGATACCATTGGCATCTATCAGGCCACGGGATCATTTAAGTAAACCAGCCACAAAGTACACAAAACACATTAAATAACTGCACCATGTCTCTGCAATGAAACTATAATACCGCCAGTAATCTATGAGCAGGAAGTGAAGCAAAAGAATGAAGCCTTGGATCAATCGATTAGATGCTATGATATGTGCTTAACAAAGTAAAATTACAAGATGCATTACAGAACCGAGGTGAATATATGTATGCCATTTTCCAGCGAAACAACATTCAGCTAGTGATGCATCAAGATGTAAGCAGTAAAGTTCACGTTCATCATCATGGTTGTCTATTTAAGAAATGAGAGCACGGTGCTAAAAATACCAATAACATCTAGTTAGCAAACCAGTTCACACCTTGACCTTACAAAGTACTACAGGATCAGATGATTTTAGTTCAGGTTATGTAATCGTTTAACTGGTCCAGTTTCTAGGTTCTTACACAGATAATACATTTCAACGATTAGCTTCCTTTCAATAAATAGTCAGATTATTTTAACAGAAATGTTGTAATGTGTTTAACAGAAATGCATCTGAGCACCAATGAGCAATATCAATTTTTGTTTAGGCCAAAGAATGAGCAACAAAAAAATTGTAAAGGCCAGCAACCTTGGGCGTTGGGGAGGTCCTGAAGGCAGTGGAGAGGCATGTG
The DNA here is from genome assembly GCA_007115705.1 of Dactylis glomerata. Classification (NCBI taxonomy): domain Eukaryota; kingdom Viridiplantae; phylum Streptophyta; class Magnoliopsida; order Poales; family Poaceae; genus Dactylis; species Dactylis glomerata. The sequence continues at coordinate 1,622,301 of QXEO01000522.1, forward strand.
CTGTACCGACAGAGATAAGTCAAGGGGTTGCAAAGAGAGTTGACAGCAGGAGTGCCCTTGCCGGGAAGTGGTGATGCTGAGGTCGTGGACCAGGGAGGGCGACGACCAGGTGCTAGTACAACCGGCGTGCCGTGAGATCTTCCCGAGACAAGCCATGGTGGCTTGAGGTACCTGCAGTAGCCAATGACCATGGCTGTCAGATCCAACAGAAACAACGACCAGAGCGTCTAGATCAATGCGGTCAAATTCATAACGAGATTGCCGGCGTGGAGGCCGAATGCAGCTGGGCGGCGTGATGTTCACAACAGGAAGGCGAAGACGTACCAACCTAGAAGATTGACGCAGCGCACCTGCGAGCTCCCCGATTCTGTCGCAAGGATGCGGTTGCTCCTCGATTAGAGTGCCCTGCGACCCTGGACAGGAGGACATGATCGGAGAAGGAGAACATGCCGGAGCGCGCGGAGGAGGAGTTAGCCACGTCCTGTGCCTTCCCCTGCAGCCACGACACCGGCGACGAAGCTGGAGGTATCTCCAACAGATCGGGGCGCAACCTTTTGCGTCTGGCAGTGGCGAATTTTTGTTGGGTAGGCTTCTCAATCTCGGCGAGAAGAAGCACGAGTAGGAATCGGCAGCGACTTCACCGTCGGAGGCGCCGACGGATCGGGCGTGGCAGCGGCCAACTGGCGTGGGGGCGTGGGGGGCGGAACCTTCGGGTGAGGCGGATCGTGCGAGAGGCGGGGGTGGAACTGGAAGATTTGGCCCACATGTCGGCGTGCCTTTTCTTGGTGTGGGCTAAGACGAAGCAGACGACGTACGGGCGACCATCACCTCTACACACACCAGGTGATTCGCTTACCATTATTACATGCAGCCATGTTTTGAGAAGCAATAATGCTACACCTACGGGAAATACCTACGGAAAACAGCTACGGGCTGACGTGTGCCTCAAGCCACCCTGACCGTAATCGCCGGAACAAAAGGGAAGTGGGCAGCGATTTGAGGAAAAGAATGCATGGGTCTTCGTAGCCGAGCGAGCTCCTTTGATGAAGTCCGGTGACCGTGGTCGAATGATGTACGCAAGCAAATCGCCGCACTAAGCTAGTCGCATGCGTCCCTTCATTCGAGGCGGGCCACGAACTACACGACGCTGGCGGCCGGAGGTGTCGTTGGGCGCTGGTGACGCTCCCTCTCAGGTTGCGAGCCAACGGCGGGACGTATAATTCGAGGACGCGCGCGGCGCCGACGAGGTCTTCCGATGCGGCGCGAGCAGCGCCGATGAGGTCTACCAAGGCGACGCAGTGACCTGGTCTCCCAGCGCGGCGCGAGCGGCCAGGTCTCCCGACATGGCGCGATGTCCCGGGGACGGCGGCGAGACTAGCTCCGTTATGATGACTCGAGACAGAGATCCCTTCTGAGATGCCACGGCGGGCTTTTATTCCTCGCCGTGAGAAGGTGACGTCCGGTGCCATGATCTTGTTCCTCGCCGGAAGCAGCGCTGCAGAAACGGGAACATCTCGTCCGCTGTGTTTCCATAAATCACGGTCTATTTCCTTTTTTCCGGGCTCTTTCTTTTACTTTTCCATCCATCATGTTCCACGTCTGACCACACGTCACCCCCGTAGGTTTTCTTCCGTAAGATTGTCCCGCAGGTGTAGCATTACTGTTTAAGAAGAGGCTCGTATATTGATTTGTTCTCAATTAATATAAGCAACACCCGTGTTGTTTTCATCGAAGCGCCGCCGCCGCAACTCCCCCATCCAACTTCTCCATCCCCACAGCGGGCGCAGCACGACGTCGCTGGCAAAGACCGTGCAGCTGACGGCGGTGGCGTGGATGATCACATCCCATCGCGCAGCAGGCGTTCGCGGGGGCCTCCTCTTCTCACGTTGCGGGATCTCCTAGCTGGTGTGGCGCTGCCCTGGACGGCAAGTTATGGCTAGAAGAGAAGGCAGCCAGGGCGGCGACCCTGCAATCTCACAGTTCGGCGGCTGTGGTGGCCGCGAGGGCGGCACGGCGGTCGGTCCTAGGTGCTCGCGCTTGTACCTGTCGGCTGCGTGGAACCCACATTAACCTTAGCATTGGCAGTCCTAGGGTTTCTTTATGTGCTCTATGGACTGCTTGAGGTGGCTACAACCGGCTTGTGATGTGGGGGTTACTTGCTTGACTTGAATAATGGAGGCGGTTCTAGGGCTTCTCTCGCACCAAGACGAAGATCTCATTAATGCCTGCCTTGATTGATCTAGCCGGAGTATCGAGTTCAGGGAGGCATCCCTCGAGATTGATGTATCGGATGGATTCGGTCGTGCGCACACATGTTTTTTCTGATCATTTTGTTTCAGTGGGAGCGTTGCGAAGCTCTGTTATATGTTGTCATAATGGTACACATGCATGTTTTCAGTCCATGGTGAAGTTAGAGGCAGAGCATAACATGGAAGTCGAATTGAGGACTAGCAACGGTTATTTGAGTCTGTGTGGCAATGAGGAACTTTCTTAGTGATTCGTGAGTCGTAGCAGCGGTATCAGCAAGTGGAGGTGACAGCATATGAGAAATTCAAAGTCCTACATTTCAAGGTGAAAATCTAAGGTCAAGCATAATTTGATATGCATAACAATGGCCTTATTGAAGACATTGTTTTGTGAGCATCGACTTTTCTTAGGATGGAAACCTACGATTTATGATGAAGCGACGACAGCTTATGCATTGTTTATTTCTTGGAGGCACCACTATTGGAGAAGCTGGAAGTCTTAGGCTGGTACCAATGCATCACCCCACTATAGCCTCGCCACGTCAGCTTTTACCCTCACTCTCACCCCACTCTCACCCCACGGTGCCAGTGCACGGGCTATAGTGCCAGCTCTCACTTCTCTCTCCTCAACATCAGCTTTTCTCTCTCCTCTCTTTTACAACATTCAAAATAATGCAAGAAAATTATTTTATTCAACTGGCCTCCCGCCCCTCTCCCGCCTCCCTCCCGCCCCTCTCCCGCCTCCCTCCCGCCCCTCTCCCGCCTCCCTCTCGCCCCTCTCCCGCCTCCCTCTCGCCTCGCCCCGCCTATCGCCCCACCCGGCCAGCGCGTCGCCCCGCTCCCGCCCCCCCCTCTCGCCCGCTCTCGCCCCGCTAGCGCGGGCGCCGGCCGTGCGGTATCGCCCGCTCCCGCCGGGCGACGGAGCCGGCGCCCGCCGCTGCCCTCTCGCCTCCCTCTCGCCTCCCGCCGGGCACTAGCGCCCCCACTCCAGCCCGCGTTGGCACCAGCCTTATGCTATCCTGGTGGTGTTTGTACTACCGCTACAAGGTATAGATCACTTTAGCGAGATTTTTCTATAATATTTTGTGTTTGCATATGTAAGGCCATTAGTGTACTGCATTTTTGTATAGGCTGGATGTAATTGATATCATCACGATATTAATATATATTCCTTATCAAAGAAAATTAACAAGCAACTGTTGATCAAAAAATGTGCAACGGTTGGATCATGTAAACTAATCTTACAAACCAAAGCGACTGTATTAGTTGAAAACAGTCATAGTTTTTGCGCCCCTCTGCGATTCAATGAAAAAAATGCTAGGTAATGTCGAAGGTTTCATAATTTCAAATCTTACCTGGTGGTAATTCAAAACATATCCCCCGTGTCCTTATTCTTAATTAAGACTATTTAAATATCTTGAATTTTGGGTTACACTACAGCCAGAGCTCTGGTGAAACAAAGCCGCAACCTGGAGGCGACGAGCGAAGGACAAATGAGAGGTTTGCATACGTGAAGAAGACGATGGCCGTGTGATGGTGGCACAAGCATGAGAGAAGCCTGTCTGGATCTGAGACCTATCTGCATTCAGCCCTATAACAGGCCCACATGACTAATACTCTTCATGGACCGTCCAAACTGACGGGCTAAGTAAAGGGCCTCTTATGAGGTATTCAAAAACAAAAATGAATAGAGTACTACAAGCACATGGCATGTTCAAGTTCCTTCAAAGCTGCGAGTTTTCCTCTAGAGACTTGCAAAGCAATCGCTGCCTACACTGACGTTCTCCATCATAGAAACATGGCGGTGCAGCCGGCGTGTGCCCTATGTGGATCTCCAGACTCGTGGAGGCACTCGCTACTAAAGTGCAATATGGCGAGGAGTGTGTGGGCTATTTTGCCCGAGGAGATAGTTGAGTTGATCATCAACACACAAGAACCGGATGCGAGGAGTTGGCTGGCCTCGATCATTAGTGTGGCATCACATGAAGACCTGACGAAGGTGGTGGTGGATCTCTAGGCCATTTGGCATGCGCGGAGGAAGGCGTTGTATGAAGATATTTTCTAGAGCCCGCTGTCGACGTTTAGTTTCATTATGCGCTTCATTTAGGATCTCAATGTCCTAAGTATCCCGGCGAAGAAGGAGCGGAAGCAGGCTGGTGTGCCTCCGGCCCCGAGATGGCTTCTGCCACCACCGGGAGTAAGCAAGATCAATGTCGATGCTGCGATCTCAAAAAAACAGTAACAAAGTTGCAGTTTCAGCTATAGCGCGCGATGCAACAGGTATATTCATGGGTGCCTTGGCAGTGATGTTTGAAGGCGGGTGTGATCCCGAGATTATGGAGGCTGCAGCATGCATGGAGGGTTTAGCTCTCGCTGATGATCTGCTTCTAAGCACAGTTCGGACGGCAAGTGACTGTGCCAATGCAGTACGGACGATCAAGGGAGAAGAACCGATGGGTCCATATGGCCAAATTGTCCGGGAAATAAAGCTATATGTGCAAGCTTTTGCATCTTTTGAGTTGTTGGATGAGAATCGGCGATCCAATACCGATGCTCACAACCTAGCTAGGTCTTCTATTCATTCTAGCTTAGGCCGCCATGTTTGGCTTCTAAATCCACCTGGGGGTGTTTGTATGAACCTTATTATCTGATTAAATAAAGGGTGGTGATCCTAAAAAAACATGGCATGTCGTTTCAAATCTTACAGAAAAATTCGACCATTCCTCCATAGCTCCAAGAATAAAACAGGCAAGGTTGAGTTCATGTTCTTATAATTTCGTAGGATCTCACCGCCTGCCTGGAAAATCTCCATGGCATCGCCCGTTCCATACTTCCATGGGGTATTGGGATTGGAAACTCCACATCGCTACGGCAGCAGCTCCAGATAACGGCGGTGGCAAAGACCGTATAGCTGACGGCGGTGGTGTGGATGATCACATCCCATCGCGCAGCAGGCGTTCGCGGGGGCCTCCTCTTCTCGCGCGGTGGAAGCTCCTATCCGGTGCGTGCGGCACTAGACGACAAGCTGTGGCTGAAAGAAGGCAGCCATGGCGGTGGCCCTGGAATCCCACAGTTTGGCGGCTGCGGTGGCCGCGAGGGCCACACAGCGGTCGGTCCTAGGTGCTCGCGCTTGTTCCTTGTACCTATCGCCCGCGTGGAGCCCACATTAATCTTGGCAATGGCGGTCCTAGTGCTCCTTTATGGCTCTATGAACTGCTTGAGGTGGCTGCAACCGTCTTGTGGCGTGGGGGCTACTGACTCGACATGAATAACGGAGGTGGTCCTAGCGTTACTTTTGTGCCAAGATCAAGATCTCATTGATGTCTGCACTGATTGATCTTGCCAGAGTATCGAGTTCAGGAAGGCTCCTCCGGCGAACTCCACAAGGCGCCTCATGCCTCAAGGTTGCTGTTTCGGATGGATTTGATCTTGCACACACATGTTTTTTCTGATCATTTTGTTTCAAAGAGAGCATTGCGACGCTCTATTATATGTTGTCATAATGGGGCACATGTTTTTGGTCCATGGTGAAGTTAGAGACAGGGAGTAACATGGAAATCGAATTGAGGACTAGCAAAGAATGTTTGAGTCTGTGTGGCAATGAGGAACCTGTTTGTTGATTCGTGAGTCGTAGCAGCGGTAGTATAAGAGAAGTTCAATTTCCTACATTGCAAGGTGAAAATCCAAGGTCTGGCATAATTTATTATGCATAGCAATGACCTTGTTGAAGACATTGATTTGTGAGCGTGGACTTTCTCCAGGGTGAAAACCTATGATCTATGATGGAGCGTGGACATTGTTTTGTGCATTGTTTACTTCTTGAAGGCGCCACTATTGGAGAAGCTGGACTTCTGATACTATCTTGGTGGTGTTTGTACTACCGCTACAAGGAATAAATCACTTTAGCGAGAATTTTCTTTTTTATAATTTTTATTGTTGTTTGTATCCGTAAAGCCATTAGGTCACTGCATTATTGCATCAGCTGATTATAATTGATATCATCATGATATTAATGTACATCCTTATCAAAGAAAATTAACAAGCAACTATTGGTCAGAAAATAAAAAGAGTGTGCACCCTGCACCGGTTGGATCGTGTAAATTAATCTTACATACTAAAACGACTCTATTAGTTGAAAACCGTCGAACAAAAAACATTGTTAACCTCCCTCGACCCCCGACCTAACCTCCCGAGACCCCCGTGCGGTGGCGCCCGCGCCGCACCGGGGAGACGTCGTCGGCCGCCCTAGAGAGCTCATCTGCCCCGCTCCCTCCTACGGCCACCATCGGCTCCGCCGTCAGGCAAAGTTCCAGCGGCGGCGAATGCTCCTCGCATCCTCGACCTATTGCGGTAGCGGCGGCGCCCCCACGGCCTCGTCTTGGATGGAGCTGCCGGACGACGGCGGGCAGGCTCCTGGTGGTCGGCGTCTCTGCGGTGGAGAAAGTCAGGGGCGATCGATTAGCCACGGGCCCGATCTAGGCCTAGATGGGCATGGTCGGGCCGTGGTCGTTCCTGTACCTACTGCCTTTGATTCATCGTTAACGGCGACTCACGCGGGATTTCTGGGTTCGTCCGGCATCACGAGGTCACCTAGGTTGCAATCCCGGGCATGGTGGTGGTGGCCTACTTTTTCGTCGGAGTTGGTCGGCCAGTCGAATAAAGGTGGCAGTCCTAGGGTAACTCTTGCTCCAAGAGGAAGATTTGCTTGTTGCATGCTCTTATTGATCTAGCCGAAGTGTTGAGTTCCGAAAGGCTTCACTGGCGAACTCCCTTGGACACATCATGTCTGGAGTTTGTTGTATCATATGGAATTCGGTCGTGCGCACCCATGTTTTTTCTGGCCGTTTGGTTTCAGAGAGAGCGTGGCGAAGCTCTATTGTTTGTTGCCATCATGTGACACGTCTTACGGTTCATGGTGAAGTCAAAAGCGGAGAATGACATGGAAGCCGAGTTTCTGAGGAATTGCAATTGTGGTTTATGTCTTTATGGTGAGGAGGAACTTGCTTGGTGATTCATGAAAGTGGGGGCAACCGCACATAGGAAGTTAAAAGTCCTACCTTGCAAGGTGAAAACTCAAGGTCTGACCTTAATTGGTTGTGTGTGACAATGGCTTTGATGAAGGCATTGTTTTGTCAGCGATGATTTTCTCCAGGGTGAAAACCTACGATCTATGATCGGGTGACGATGGTGCGTGTGCACTGTTTCCTTCTTAGAGGCGTCTTTATTTGAAGAAGCTGCCTCCCCGTCCTGACCTAACCCTCCCCGTCCCGCACGCGGCGGCGCCGCGCCGCGCTTGGGTGCCGTCCCACTCTCCTCCTCTGACCACCCCCTCGTGCTCCTCTCCTCCACCGCCGCCGCCAGAGGCATCACCGGGCAAAGCCATAGGGCACGGTGATGGCGGCGGCCTCCCTCGTCCGGCATTCGGGCAGCGGCGGCGGCCGCCGCCCCGGTTGCATCTGCCGGAGCTGCAATGGACAAAGGCGGCGGCCGGTGGCATCGGTGCGGGCAGGCAGATCTGATCTGGGCCCGATGGGCTTGGATGGGCTTCGTACTGCCTCCTCGTTTTGTCTCAGGCGACGTCCTCGGTCCTCCTGGGTCCTTCACGATGCACGAGGGCATCTTGGGCATAGGTCTCGGACATGGTGGTGGTGGTCGTCTCCTCCGTCGGAGGTGGCCGGCCGATGGTGGTTGATCTAGCCGACGACGGGTTCGAGCGATGTGGCATCCGGTGAAAACCGAGCCTTGATGGCGGTCGTGGCGGATGATGGTGGCGTCTTCGGATGTCGTTTCTAATGCTTGCGGTGGTGTTATCTTTTCACCGTCCAGTTGGGAACCCCAAGAGGAAGGTATGATGAATATAGCAGCAAGGTTTTTCCCTCAGTTAAGAAACCAAGGTATGTCGATCAGGAGAGGAAGGAGCCAATACGACTGAAGGTGAAGCTTGCTAGCTTGCGACAGCTCAGGACAATTTATAGGGCGCCTCGTCCAAGCTTTGATTTGCTAGCTGCAACGCGGAACCTGCACACAACACAACCAAATACTTTGCTCCCAACTTACGATGAGGTTGTCAATCTCACCGGTTTGCTTGAAACAAAGGAATGAGCGTATCGAGTGAAAAATAGTAATAGTATGCGAGTAAAGTAAACAGTGTGAGTAAAGTAAACAGATGATAGCAATATGAAGGAAATAGGACCAGGGTCCACAGTTCACTAGTGGTGTCTCTCCATAAGATAAAATAATACATGCTAGGTAAACAAATTACAGTTGGGCAATTGATAGAATAAATACAACGTGCATATGATGAGAGGATCACTATGAGATCTACTCTGGGCATTACAACAAGATACATAGACCGCCATCCAACTGCATCTATGACTAATAATTCACTCACGGGGATATCGTCTGAACACCCCATGAGTATTAAGTTGCGAACAACGGATAACTGCATTAAGCAAAGTATGTAATGTAAACAAAGCATATGCCCTCGAGCATATGAATGTTGTTTTCCCCCTAGTAGCAACAGCACATCTACAACCTTAGAGGTTTCTGTCACTCCCCCAGATTAAATAGAGGCATGAACCCACTATCGAGCATAAATACCCCCTCTTGGAGTCACTAGCAACTACTTGGCCAAGATAGCTACTAACAACGGAGAGCATGCAAGATCATAAACAACATAGAGATAACAAAAGATAAATTTCAGTACATCAACTCAAGCATAGCACCAATATTCATCGGATCCCAACAAACCAAACATGTAGAGTTACATAACGGTGATCTCAATCATGTAGGGCAGCTCATGAGATCTAAACATGAAGCACATGGTGGAGAAGACAACCATCTAGCTACTGCTATGGACCCATAGTCCAAGGTAGACTACTCACTCATCGCTCCGGAGGCAAGCATGACGATGAAGAAGACCTCCGATGGCGATTCCCCTCTCCGGCAGGGTGCCGGGAAGAGCTTCTGGACCCTTCCGATCTTCGGGTCGACGGCGGCGGCGGATCGCGATGTGTTCTGGAAAACTGATCAGGCCTTTAGGTTTTTCCCGTCGGGGGGGTCTTTATAGGCGAAGGGGCATCGTCAGAAGTGGACCGAGGCGGTCTCACACATAGGGGGTGTGGCCAGGGCCTGGGCCACGCTGCCCTGGTGTGTGGGCACCTCGTGGCCCCACTCCGACTCCTCTTCGGTTCTCTGGAAGCTTCGGTGAAATTCTGGGCGACTGGCTTTGGTTTCGTCTAATTCCGAGAATATTTCCTGTGTAGCTTTTCTAAAACACAAAAACAGCAAAAAATAGGGAACTGGCACTGTGGCGACTTGTTAATAGGTTAGTTCCAAAAAATGCATAAAAGTGCCACAAAGTGTAACGAAACACTAAGCAAATAGTGTAAAAACAAGCATGGAGCATCAAAAATTATGGATACGTTGGAGACGTATCAGCATCCCCAAGCTTAACTCATGCTCGTCCTCGAGTAGGTAAGTGATAACAAAAGAAATAATTTTTGAGATGACATGCACCTACACAATCTTGATCATGTATGTAAGCGTTGTGCGCTGGGATCAAAAGAACTTAAAACATGGGCATGAAAGATATAATCTTGATAGAAGAAACTTAGCAACCATGTTATAACATGAAAATGAACACAAACAAAAGATCATGAAAATGAAACAATGAAAGTCAAACATGTGTTCAAATCATAAAAAAAACATACAAATGGTTTTCAGCTTGTCCTTCATGGAGAGCAAAACATAAATGCATAGGACACCTTCAAGTTTAAGAGTGCGACTAGATACAAATAATTTAAGAACAAGTGAAACCAACAATATGAATCAATCAATGAAAACTTTGGGAGAATGCACATTATACTAAGAAATAACAACTATGCTCTCTTAATGGTGCATAAAGATAGAAGGTGGTGACTCAACATAAAAGTAAAAGAAAGGCCCTTCGCGGAGGGAAGCAGTGATTGCAAGTTTTATAAACCTTCAAAAATTATGGTACTTACCGGCTTTGAGCTCTCATTGCCCCTATCATAAGCATTTTGAATGGTTAAAGTTAATGCGAGAACACTTATGCTGCATATGCTTGACAAATCATAAGTTGAAAACCTCGTGTCCCGTGAATACGAGTACCCAAACCTCATGCTACTTTACTTAGAGTCCCAAGCAAGGCTCTTGTCATTTTAAGTATATACGTATCATCGAGAACCGCCAACGGGGTACCTCCGTGCCCGATGACATGGAACAAGCCCACATCAAAATGACAGGACAAGCAGACAATGAACACCTCGACATCTCTTTTATTTACCGTTTATATAGCTTTTTATTTTGAGATGCGTCGTCGAATGTCCACTATGGGCATGCTGCAAATTTCCACCATGAATTGTGCATGGCTTAGATTGGCGGCTCAGGCGTTTCCCTAACACATATACAAACTCCATGATCCCGCAAGATTCCCAATTCATTTCACACCGCGAGTATCCATAAACAAAAGATCACGATATCAACTCAAATAAGAAGTGCAATGTTGAAAGCTTGCTCCATGACGGCATGGATGGGCTAGTTCCCAACTTACAACTTGCAAGCATAACAACTCAACATAAGAGACCACAATGTCAAATTTTTAAGAATGAGAAAAATAAAGTGTGCCATCCGGTTCGTGAGAGCTTTACTGACCAATTTTCGCATAACACTGGTAAGAGTTTAATTTGAAGAGTAGATAAAAACAAGTCAAATGTACTTTGGAATAGCAAATTGCTAATAGGTATGTATGGTGGACACTTTCGCAAAATTTGGTTTTTAGGAGTTGGATGCACGAGTAGAGCTCATACTCAGTACAAGACGAGGGCTAGCAAAAGACTGGGAGTGACCAACTAAGTGAGCAATAATGGTCATAATCATGCAAAGCGACAAAGCGACATTAAAAGAAGCATAAGATGGTATCAAAAGTCAAAAACTAAATGATCATAGAGGCTATTGGCGACTTTGTACGAGTCTAACATGTGTGAGCATGCGCCAAGTCAACCCAAATAAAGTATCAAGGAGAAAACCAAAATAATGCTTCCAAACGATAAAAACAACGCATAATTTTTTCAAAGGCTCATTAAGCAATCTCAGTTATTTGAGACAAGTCATGGTACAGCAAAACCACTAAGCATACTATCAAAAATACATCAAGCACGACATGCAAAAGCCTAGGCCGCAGTCTACACAAGCTCCTTCTTGTACCACTTTTTTGCATAAAGCATTTTCTCTTTTCCAACACCATTCAAACTTTTTTTTAACACCTCTTTTGATGAAAACCAATAAAGATCAGAGGCAAAAATACACCTTGATGAAAAGATATAAGAAGATCTGAACACATATCAAGGCAAAAACAAAAACTAAACGCAGTTCTAGAAAAAGAAGAACACTCGTTGAAATTATAAGAATGAAAAACGGAGTATTCTTGGCAGATGAAAAGCAAGGCAACTTCTCCAAAAGAAATTTGTTGGGGTCCAACCATTTATTGCAGCAAACAAAACTAAACTAAACTGAAAACAAAAAACAACTAACGCTCCAAGAAAAACGCATAATGCATGAAGCAATAAAAATATAGTGTCTTGAAAGGTGACCTGATTTTTGCCGATGAAGAAGGGGGGCATCCCCAAGCTTTGACGCTTGTACTTCTTGGATATTTCTTGGGGTGATGCATGGGCATCCCCAAACTTGAGCTTTTGTCCATTCTTCAACTCATCTCATCACTCTTCGATCCCTACACTTGAAAACTTCCTTCATAATAAACTAAACACAAATCTATTAGCAACATTAGTGTAAGCATAACATAGAATCAACCCTTTTTGCTTCAGGTTTCAACCTAAAACCACCACATATTAACCATATAATACTGTAGCAACTTCCCCAAAAGTTCCGTGATCAAAAGAACTCAAAAAGAAAGCGATAAAGCGGCAAACACAAATATTGGCAGAAATCTATCAAAACAGAACAGCTGACAAAGGTCGAATTTTTTAGGGGTTTCTGTTGCTCAAATAAAAAAGTGTTCAACTAATGAAAGTTTGGATATAACCTGGGGCATATGCACAAGAAATCGCAGGTCCAAAAGATATACGGAGAATTTTCACGAATTTTTACGGTGCAGCACCAAAAAACAGTTTCAGGACAGCAACATCCCCAAATCTTAACTCGCTCAAATTAGAGGCTTCTCTTGGCACAAAAACGAAATAAAAAGGATAAGGAGAGATCATTACAGTAGTAATAACTTCCAAGACTCAAATAAAAGAAAAAGAACTGAATGTAAAAACATTGGGTTATCTCCCAAGAGTGCTTTTCTTTAACGCCTTTAAGCTAGGCGCAGTTATTTGAGAAGATGCTCACATAAGAAATATGAATGGAAGCCAAAAAGAGCATCAAGGAGCAAATATAAAACACATTTAAGTCTAACCCACTTCCTATGCATAGGAATCTTGTAAGAAAATAAATCAAAGAAGCACAAAGTAACAAGTATGGGTAGATAAAACAAGAGCAACTTCGGAATTTTCAATATAAAGAGAGTTGTTTTAGTAACATGAGAATTCCAACAACCATATTTTCCTCTCTCATAATAATTCTCAGTAGCATTATGAACAAACTCAACAATATAAATATCACACTCACCCTCCTTTGTTAAGCATGGAGTGCGATCAAATAAGGTATTAGTTAAAGAGTTACTCTTATTGGGAGGTAGACATGGGTAGCTCCATTCTTCCTCCTCTTGATCATCACTCTCCTCTTCTATTTCATCCAATGAGCTTCCAGTTTCAGCAATTTCTTCTTCCATAGGCTCCTTCAAGGCATTAGTCTCTTTCGTTGGAGAGCATCTATTAAGATATTTAAGAATATAGCCATTTTCTTCCTTGTAATTATCAAAGCAAAATGTGAGTATATCATAAACCTCATATTTATAAGGTGCATCATCAGTATTTTCAAGCAAATAAGCAAGTTCAAATGCACCCTTCCAAGCAATAAATTCTTCAATTTGTTCCACATCATAAAAGTCATAATTTCCATTAATATAAGAAGATATGGTAACATCATCATTATACTCACATTAAAAAGGGAGGTGTTTATACCTCCTACAGCAACAAGATCTATCAAAGCAATAAGTAATATTATAAGTAGAGCACACGCTTCTAGCAATGATATACAATCTATTGATTTGTTCCCATAAGTGTTTCCCTTTTTGTGTCGAGCGGTGTTCCTCATAATAATTTTGCTGCTCTTCCGTGAACCCACCTTGCCAAAAAGATTTAGTTTCAAAGAAACCAACCATTGATAGAAAGCATGATAAAGCAAGACAATAACAGACCAACAAAAGTAACAACTATAAAAGGAACTAATTTTTTTGTATTTTTGATAAAACGATGCAAGTAAAAATAAAGTAAAAGCAAAACTTAAAACAAAGTAAAGGATGTGCGTGCGAAAAACTCCCCTCGCAGAAGTCTTCTTCTTCCTCCCCGGCAACGGCGCCAGAAAAAGTTCTTGATGCTTGCAGTGGTGTTATCTTTTCACCGTCTAGTTGGGAACCCCAAGAGGAAGGTATGATGAATATAGCAGCAAGGTTTTTCCCTCAGTTAAGAAACCAAGGTATGTCGATCAGGAGAGGAAGGAGCCAATACGACTGAAGGTGATGCTTGCTAGCTTGCGACAGCTCAGGACAATTTATAGGGCGCCTCGTCCAAGCTTTGCTTTGCTAGCTGCAACGCGGAACCTGCACACAACACAACCAAATACTTTGCTCCCAACTTACGATAAGGTTGTCAATCTCACCGGTTTGCTTGAAACAAAGGCATGGGCGTACCGAGTGGAAAATAGTAATATTATGCGAGTAAAGTAAACAGTGCGAGTAAAGTAAATAGATGATAGCAATATGAAGGAAATAGGACCGGGGTCCACAGTTCATTAGTGGTGTCTCTCCATAAGATAAAATAATACATGCTGGGTAAACAAATTATAGTTGGGCAATTGATAGAATAAAGACAACGTGCATATGATGAGAGGATCACTATGAGATTTACTCTGGGCATTATAACAAGATACATAGACCGCCATCCAACTGCATCTATGACTAATAATCCACTCACGGGGATATCGTCCGAATACCCCATGAGTATTAAGTTGCGAACAACGGATAACTGCATTAAGCAAAGTGTGTAATATAAACAAAGCATATGCCCTCGAGCATATGAATGTTGTTTTCCCCCTAGTAGCAACAGCACATCTACAACCTTAGAGTTTTCTGTCACTCCCCCAGATTAAATAGAGGCATGAACCCACTATCGAGCATAAATACCCCCTCTTGGAGTCACTAGCAACTACTTGGCCAAGATAGCTACTAACAATGGAGAGCATGCAAGATCATAAACAACATAGAGATAACAAAAGATAAATTTCAGTACATCAACTCAAGCATAACACAAATATTCATCGGATCCCAACAAACCAAACATGTAGAATTACATAACGGTGATCTCAATCATGTAGGGCAGCTCATGAGATCTAAACATGAAGCACATGGTGGAGAAGACAACCATCTAGCTACTGCTATGGACCCATAGTCCAAGGTAGACTACTCACTCATCGCTCCAGAGGCAAGCATGGCGATGAAGAAGACCTCTGGTGGTGATTCCCCTCTCCGGCAGGGTGCCGGGAAGAGCTTCTGGACCCTCCCGATCTTCGGGTCGACGGCGGCGGCGGATCGCGATGTGTTCTGGAAAACTGATCGGGCCTTTAGGTTTTTCCCGTCGGGGGTCTTTATAGGCGAAGGGGCATCGTCATAAGTGGATCTAGGCGGTCTCACACATAGGGGGCGCGGCCAGGGCCTGGGCCGCGCCGCCCTGGTGTGTGGGCACCTCGTGGCCCCACTCTGACTCCTCTTCGGTTCACTGGAAGCTTCGGTAAAATTCTGGGCGACTGGCTTTGGTTTCATCCAATTCCGAGAATATTTCCTGTGTAGCTTTTCTGAAACACAAAAATAGCAGAAAACAGGGAACTGGCATTGTGGCGACTTGTTAATAGGTTAGTTCCGAAAAATGCATAAAAGTGCCACGAAGTGTAACGAAACACTAAGCAAATGGTGTAAAAACAAGCATGGAGCATCAAAAATTATGGATACGTTGGAGACGTATCAGTTTCCTTCATGAAGAAATCGTCTATGGTGTTATCATCATTCGACTCGGACTGCTCCAAGGGAAACCCTAGATCTGGGGCTTCCGGATCGAATGATGGCGGTGTCCGGCGTCATTACCCATGTGGGCATCATTTTTGGAGTAGACGTCGGCTGGAGTTGGTGTTGCTCCGGGGGAAACCCCAGATCTGGGCCTCCCGGATCGGACGATGGCGACGCACGACGCCGCTCTCCCTGCTGGGGGCATCATTTTTGGAGCAGACCTTGGCTAGAGGTGGCTCTCAGGTGGAGTGGCATGTCGCTTTCCGTGTCGACAATGCATCTCGGCGGCTTGGTGTCGCGGAGTCTCGACGGAGGACATGGGCTGAGATGCGCGCGCAGGGTGGTGGGGCTGTTTGGTGCCATGGCGGCATCGATGGCAGGAACTACGGAGTTTATGCGGATATTGATCCCGAAGATTGCTTGGTGGTTCGTTGGAGATGACGGCTTCTGTAGCGTGTGCATGAGGCACTCGCTAAGAGTCTACTAGCACGGATGAGCGCTCCCGTTTCACTTAGTGGGTCACGGGGTATGCGATGTTTCCCGGTTTCTAGCGCATGAGGGGTTTGTGTGTCTTTCGGGCATAAGGCCATGTTGGCATGTTTTTCGCTCATGGTCAGGTGTGTAGGTGTTGTGTGGTGGCTTCGGGTTTTTTGGATGTATAATCTTTGTAAGTTCGTTGTGGTTTAATTTCAATAAATGGCCGTATGCATCTATCGATGCAGAGGCTGGAGCCGTCTCCTTTTTGAATTTTTTTTTTAGAGAAACTGGACTTCTAGTGTTGTCTTGGTGGTATTTGTACTGCTGCTACAAGGAATAGATCACTGCAGCGGGACTTTTCTTTTTTGTAATTCTTCTTCTTTTTTGGTTGTGTGCATCTGTAGTACCATTAGGGCACTGCGCATTGTTGCAGAGGCTGAATGTAATTGATTTCTCCATGATATTAATATATATTTCTTATCGGAAAAAAATTAGTTGAAAACAGTCATAGTTTTTGCGCCCTGTGCGATCAATGAAAAAATGATGGGTAATAGCGAAGCTCTCATAAATTTAAATCTTACCTAGAGGTAATTCAAAACGTATCCCCCAGAAAAGAATGGCGCGCTATAATAAAATAGCTGACCTTAAAATACGCTATTGGCATGCTATGTCACGCTATAACATACTATTAGCGAGGCTTTGCACATTGATTAATTTAGCATGGGCTATAGCATCCTATTAATTAGTGCCAAAATAGCGTGCTATTTCTATAACATGCTATTAGCGAGGCTTTGCACACTGATTAATTTAGCGTGGGCTATAGCATCCTATTAATTAGTGCGCTATTTTTTTTTTGCATACTCCCCACATTTCCTATTTTTAATTAATACTATTTAAATATCTTGAATTTTGGGTTACACTACAGCCAGAGCTCTGGTGAAACAAAGCCACAACCTGGAGGCGACGAGCGAAGGACAAATAAGATGTTTGCATAGGTAAAGAAGACGACAACAGTGTGATTTTTTTCTTTGAGGGAAGACAACCGTGTGTGATGGGGGAAATCCTAACTCCCGCTCTTAACGGGAGGGATATCTGTCCCGCTAACGTAGCTCCGCCTGCTGGGTCGGCCCAGGTAAGGTGTTTTCTATTTTTTCTTTGTTTCTTTTCTTTCTGTTTTATCACATTTTTCTTTTATTCTTTATGTGAAATCTAAATAAATTTCAAATTTCAAATATGTTTTAAAACCATTTAGTTTTTGGAATCTGTTTAAATTTAAATTTGTTCCAAATTCGAAACTTGTTCCAATTCAAAAATTTGTTCAAATTTGGAATTTGTTCCAATTCAAAATTTGTTCCAAATTTGAAAATTGTTCCAAATTCGAAAATTGTTCAAAATTCGAAATTTTTTCAAAGTTCAAATTTTGTTTTAGTTCAAAATTTGTTCTAGATCTTAAAAAAATTCGAATTTTAAATTTTGTACAAATTTCAAATTAGAACAAAATACAAATTTTGTATGAAATAGTCAACCTAGGAAAACATTTCGATAATTGCATAAAGACTTATTGGGCCTGGCCTAAAGAAGCATCCTCCCGTGCGGAGCGCTATAGCGCACGCTAAAGACAATACATAGCAGCTTCCGTGTGATGGTGGCGGGCTATTCAGTTTGCGGTCACCAAGTTGTTTGGCACAGGCTCACAGGTGCCTTTCTTGGCTGCAATCACATCACGGTACCGCAAGTTGATGAGGTCAATTACAGAGAGGGTCATTTCTTGGTCAAATTCGAATAGCCCAAATAATACCGGTTGAAATCGTTTGAACACAAATATCTCTGTTACGGTGACGACTCGGTGCTCCACTTGGCAGGATACCCCATTATTGCTTTGCCACCATGGCTGCCAAGTGGCGTACCTCGTCCACGTAACCTTTCTCTTCTCCCCCCATTGTTCTTCAAGCTCCTCCTCCCGCTCGCCTACCGAGATTTTAGAGTACCACAGCGCTGCTAGCGCCGCGCAGGGGACATGGCCTCGAGGTTGAAAGCGGGTTCTCCTCGCTGCGGATCTGGCAAGATCGGGATCGAGAACTGGGAAGATCTGGAGGAGGCTGTTCTCGTGCTGGAGAAGTTGGGGCGGAAGCCAGTGATCATGCAGAGGTTGTTCTCGTACTGGAGAAATGGAGGATGTTCTCAGTCTTCCATCAATTCCAGCAGCTCTAAGAGAAATAGAGAAGTAACAGGTATGCAAAATCCGAATTCTCTCTGAATTTGAATATATACGATGAATACTCTCTGAATATGCACATATAACGCAGGATTCTATTATGTTGCTCTTGCTCTCTGGTGAATTGCAGATTATCATGTTCCAGGACAACATCATCCTCTTGCTCTACTATGTCCTGAACTTAGTTATGATCACCAACCTTTCTGTCAACTGTAGCATTACAAATGTGATTATCTGCGGCATCTTTTTGCCAAGTATCCTCATCTCCTTCTCCTTCTTGACAAGTAGATTGTTCTGCTTCCGGTTGTGTTTCTTGTCCTGTTCTATGACTTGTATGAATATCTACTGGTGGTTGTGGTTCTTGAGTAGTTCCATGATTTCTGTGAAATATTACTGGACACCAATTCCTTGAACATTTCTCTCATTTCTCTGATGTGATCCAGTAGATATTATGTTGCCAAGTAGATGGTCAGTCTGACTGCTGGCTCATGTGCCCTTCCATGCTTGAGCAAATCACTTCTCAAACATTGCACAAAATTTGTGTGATCAGCATATAGGTTTAGTACTGTCAACTTTCAGTCGATGTCAACTATGTGTGTATCATTAACTAATTTACTATTTTCTGATGCTGGAGTAATTAGATCATGTCAATTTAGCAAATCCACCAACTGAACAGCTATGCTTTGCACGAAAACTAGCACATAAAAATCAACAAAAATGGTGCATTTTCTGAACCTTGCAAAGAACAGAGGGAACATGACAGCTTCTAGAGAAGGCTAGAGGGGGAATTAGCAGTACCTAGCTTTTAAGTAATAGCAAAATACAGATAATCATAACACGACAAAATATGTCAATTTAGCAAATCCAAACAACAGAAGATTATTCCATTGCTTGGTCAATTTAGCAAATCCAAACAACTGATAAACATAACACGACAAAATATGTCTGTTACAAGCAGATAATTAATCACAGAGTCATTACACATCATCATACTAGTGTTCGTTAACTAAAGTTCAAAAGTAGAACACTTCAAGGTAACTAGTCTTCTGGCTATTCCCAACGATGAGTTGGGGGAGCCCTCGGCATTGTTGGGAAGATCCACATTGGCGCCTCCCACTCATTGTAATAAGTGGGTCCATATATCAGTTGTGATCCTATTGCCGAAGCTCCTCCATTGATGTGTATACGGCTCCAATCTGGCACTGGCCTATGGGTGTAGGGATGGGCTCGATGGTATGCAACAAACACACAGTCTTGTTGTAACAAGGACATGCCTTATCCAGCAGATGGACCAGCTTTTGCAACATCATAACAAGGTTCTCGGTGGAAGATTGGGTTGTTGATTCCAAGAAATACTGAAAGCCCGTGCAGATGCTCCTGCCTGATCCACACTGGACCATCAACAGGATCTTCGGCTTCCGGGCGAAGATTAAAGGGATGCCTTGCGAAAACGTGGCACCGTAGACTAGGATAAGTGCTCAACCGTATCCCATCTTCAAACTGTGCAGGAGCATTGCTGTTTCTATCACCATCTATCTGAATCCAAAGTAGATCGAAATTGCCAAGAACCAGGTAGTTTGTGGATTAACCACTACAATTTCTTCAACGTCTTCATCCGGATCGGCAGGAAATGCATCTCCTTCAGCCGCATCGCCAGCAACTGCAGCGTCTTGAGCCGCATCGCCAGCAACTGCAGCGCCTTCAGCCGCATCCCCTGCAACTGGATCCTCGATGTTCGGGGCAAGTATTAGACGCGGGCCTTCATCGGTGCCTGCGTACGGAAGAAGACAAGCCACAATACAACAATGCAGTAAGCAGGTAGAACTACCTGTAAATTTAGATAGGAAGAGGGCATAACTCACCCCAAGTATGTGGTTCCCAAACCAGAACATCTCCTCGTGGTTCTGTAACCGCGTACACGCGGAACAAATCTGTCCGATCACCGAATAGATGAATTGCACAGGCGTCGATATACCTGCGAGGTGCAAGGTGGTAATTTTTGAGGATGACCCAGCCGTTGTCTTGGTGACTGTCTACATAGGCGATCAGTTTGTCAAAGATTACGATTTTTTCATAATGCCACTGATCACTGTATTTTTCCTTGTAAGGGGTCTTTGTAATCTGTATCTTCAGAAGCTGTAACTCACACTGCTTGTACGAAAACATGCATGTTCGAAACTTGGGGAAAACTCCAATATGAGCCAGTAATGGGAGAGGCAGAGTCACTTCTCTGTACATGTGGCAGATCTTTAGGAGACCGTTATTCATGAGTAATGCCATCCAGTCACCGTGACTTCCTACCCAATGCCCGCTTCCATCGGAGTCATTGCAATGCACGTGTGCTTTAAGCATCTTCTTGTTTAACGGTATGAAGAGGGCGTCAATGCCCTGCAATTGAATTTGTTTGGAAACTTTGTAAAAATTAAGGTGTTCCACAGAAGGAATAGTTTGCTTGAATAGATGGAAAACTATATAGGTAAACCGTTACAAAAAGAGCGGTCGTGGGCAGAGTAACAGTTGTACAGCATTATTCCAACGAGATTGGATTTTCTAAGCACTACCTCAGTTGTACCCTCTATCTGAACTATTAATAGGTGCATCAAGATACGTGCTAGTCTTTTTTTTTCCTCTCAAACAACTTCTCTTTTTTGTATCTCTCACTCTATATAACATTTCAATCTGAAACTTTGCAGTTTACTCAAACATTTGAGATAGAATGTTGGAAAAATAGTTCGGGATTTTTATTATACTATATATATACTTTTTAAAATAATTTTTGTTGAATTTTAAATATTTGAATAAGTTAAATTTCACAAAAAAAATCTAAAATATTTTTCCCACATTCTAGTTGTAATATTACAGCGATCTGCAAAGTTTGAAATCTGTATGTTACATAGTTTGAGAGATATAAAAAGACAAATTCAAAAAAGTATGGGAGTGTAGGTGAGACCCTGCTTAGACAAAACTTTTCCATTCAAATTTTTGGTATTTAAAAAGTCATTGCATGGTATTCGACAGAATGCTCACTGGATTGCAAGAACATTGTTTGGTAAAAAAATGCCAAAAAATACTGTACCTACTAGATGTTCGGCAGAAGGATAACTATGCTTGAATATATCATAAACACATACAAGATGGAAAACTAAGTCCGTAAACCAAAACCCTAAAAGGCGTCATGGGCGGAGTAACTTCATTTTTCGGAAATATTATATCTAAAAAGTCGATGCATGCAAGGTGTTTGACAGAGAGATCGGTGGATTGCAAGAACATAAACAGACAGGAGATCAATATATATATAACAGAATACTGAATCTAGTTACTCTTACTTGTGCATCGGTATCATATGGCCACGAGGATTCGTCGGCGTGGAGCAGGCCCGGCGCATCAAGCGGTAGATTCGGGGTCCCTCGAATGGCACGACGCATGCCAACCATGCCGACAGCAAGGCGAGCAGCGCTTAAGATGTCGACCCGCTCGACTATGTTCTCAACCGATGGGTAGTGGAGATCACCCCACCCCATGGATTCGTGGTAACGATCAGCAATGGGCTCTTTTGGAGTCGAACGCTGACGCTTCCCCCCCGGGGGTTCGTCCCACCCAGACCCAGACATGACCTGTGCCGGCAAATGCGGGCGGCGGCGACGTGATGGAAAGAGAAGTGGCGATGTGATGGAATGGAAATGAGAGGGCGCAACGGTGTTGTGGAGAAGATGGAGAATGAGGCGATGAACTGCCTAGCACAGGGTAATAAGTGGAAGTTGGCGTTGGGAAGGGGAGGGGGGCGGCGGCGGCGGTTCACTATACAAGGAGTGGAAATAATATTTTATCTCTATCGTGGGCCCTCATTGCAGCAGGCTTCCTGCCCGCCAGTGCAATCCCCGTACAAGGCATGTACACGTAGTTCAAAAATTAGTTTGACGTCCATCTTTCTCCAACAAATTATGCCATGAAATTTGTATTTTAAAGTTTCAAAAAATTTCGAAACAAAATTCTTGTGATAGGCATTGTTGAATGCTATAAACCGGTACAAATCTCAATATGAAATACTTTATATTCTATTCTACACAAAAAAGATAAAATCTGACATATTATATAGTGGATAGTACACGATTGAACACTATAAAATTTTATTAGATTTTAGGGATTTCTATTTTCGTGCCCTCAGGTCGTTAGTTGTACTCAGTTTTCTCCGGCTCGTTAGTTTTTCCTTAGTTTTCCCCAAGCCATTGTCTGAAACCCTCAGAAGGAGCTCGGACGGGAGGATTCCCGTTTAGTTGACCGTTTCCGTGCTGACGTGTGGGGCCGCGTCGTGTGGGGCCGCGTCGCGTGGGGCTGGTAGAAAGGGACCGCGTGGGACAGGACGAGACCTCGTTTGGTTGTATGTGAGAGCTCGGTTCTGTCTCTCTCGGGCCAAATTGGCATTGCCTTTTCAGAGCGCCTTTTCTGAGCGCCTTTTTCCCCTCTCTCTCTGTAACAGTTCTCTCTCTTTTCACCAAATTAGTATCAAATCTAGAGAAGCTTCTATTTCTGTCTTTCTTCAATGATTGTTACCTTTTGGCCCTCGTTTTTTGCCCAATATGGTAACAAATCTAGTAGCAACTCTAGAAGTTAGTATAGGATAAATTCACAGCAGTATAATAAATCTAGAAAACTAAGTATAGTACATAAACTGCATACAGTAGCCAAAAGCAGCCAATAACGATGTTAATGTTCACGACAAACTAAGTTGAAAATAATACAAGACGCAATGTATGCCCAACATGAAGATTAGGATACCCCAGGATGAATGAATCTGTTCTTCATTCATCATATATATATTCGTCGCTCCATTTTCTGGTCCAAAAGAAATATTCATTGAACTCCTTCCGTCTGCAGTGTGCAGCCAATACATCTTCCAAACGGTATGGCCTTTGTTCATCTTTCAGACCGTACTTTCCTAATCTATCCACACGTAGTGGCCACTCATCCCAGGCGTTCATATCATCAAAGTACTCTCTGATATAACCCAAATCCGCGTAGTAGATGCAGCCAAGTCGAAGTGTCGGGTGCACTCTGGTGTCGACGGAGATACACCGGACATGATGGATGAAGAAGGCACGACTGCTAATGTTACTGACGGCATGGAGAGAGCGGCTCTCAGTGTCCACATGGTACACCAATGTTTGACCTTCCTCCAAACGACCGCCCAACAACACAAGCAGCAGATCACCATCCGACTTCACAAGGTAGAACTTGTCATTTCCAAGTTCTGGAAATGAAAATAGTGTCTCCATGTTGACATTGCTCGCGCCCTGCTCCAACTGGACATTGTTGGTGCACACTAATGTTCCGAACTCAAAATTGTTCACAGCTAGTGCATAGAATTCACCATTGAACGTGGTAATGCAACGCATAGAATGGTGCTCGATCGAAAATCTTCCTTCTCCCCAATCTTCATCTATACCCTTAGTTGGAGTGCTCTCATCGACCCAAGCAATTTCCGCCGGGTAATATGTGGAAATGAAGAGCATAGTCAGGGACTTCATTACAGTGACTGACTCCAGAATAACAGATGGCATCTGCGCCTCAAATATAGTGTTCGATGTCTTTGTGAGTGGGTTCAGAAGTCGTATCTTGTGCGGCTGGTTCTTCTGGGCAAGCACGATGATGCCACGGCAAAAGCTGACGAAGTAGTATCTAAAATATATGGGATTGATGAAGATAACATTCAGCACTAAGATGTTTATGATTGAAAATAAAAGGATTAACTATATAGATATGGAGGAATTTAAACCTTGCATGAACTTCTGTTAGATCGATGGTGACATAGCGGGATGTGCGGAGGTGGAGGAAGGAGAACTCAGCGGCGCGTGGAAGGGCGTGCTCTACCATGATCCATTCATGCAGGTGCACGTTGGGCTCAGGTAAATCTGAGCGCCAATTAGTACAAACTTGCCTCAAAGTAGAGTAGGTGTCCATGTACTCCTCGTTCGCCAGTAAGCAGGCGCCGATCTTGTGAAGTGGTCCGTCAGCCCTGAGAGAGGCCCAGTTCACGGAGGCGCCGCGCCTGGATGCGCCGCCCTCGGAGGCGACGGGCTCGGTGGCGACGGGCTCGGATGCGACGGGCTCGGCGGCGACGGGCTTGGATGCGACGGGCTCGGAGGCGATGGGATCGGGGGCGACGGCCGCCGGCGCATTCTTCTTCTCCATCGCCGGCAGGGGAGCGCGCGTAGGGCGGCTGGGGTTTTTTGGAGAAGGTGATGGGACGTGAGAGGCGTGGTTGCGTGCGTGAGTTATAATGAGACTGTGTGCAGAGGGAGGGAGAGAGGGGCTCTGTACTGGCAATGTGACGGTTCGTCTCAGCAGTTGACGTTTGGTCTCAACACGCGCACCGCGCGGCTAACCGCTGCTCACCGCGACACGCGTCCGTGGGACTGCACGTCAGCACCGTTACGTGTACTCAGTTCTACCCTCTAGTCTTACACTGGAAAAATATCTGTACTCAGTTTTTCCCTCGAGTACTAATACTGGCTAGTGCAATATACTCAGTTTTACCCTCAAGTGGCTGGTCAACAGAGAGTCAACAAATGGGATTAAGCTATCTAATTGAGTCATTTCATGCGCAAAAAAATTCAAAAAAATAAAATCATAGTGCCTCCTACTCATGGAGTCTTGTTACGCGACCTGCCACGTAGACAATCATATATAAATCAAATTTTAACACAAATGGCCACTTCTCAAATCACTACTAGCTATGAAGGTTTATGGCTTTCCACTCAAACCCCTTCTCAAAACATCTATACCGAAAACATAGTTTGTCTGAATGAGGCCATAATTTTTACACTCATGTATATTTGAATTGCTAATACTTTGAGGTAGGCAAACCTGGGTTTCATTGTACAAAACATGTGTTTTTCTTTTTCTAAATCTCTTATTTAAATTCCTTAGCCTATTTACTATTTACTTACCCTTGTATCCTTGATACTACTCAGTTTTACCCTCTCCCTTCTCACAGAAGCCCAAACTTGGCCTGATTGGTCGAGCTGTTGTCACACGGATCGTGCCCACCTACCGTCGATCCTATGATCTAACGGGCAGGATCGTGCCACCCTCTCTCTATCTGTCGGTGGCAAACTACTACCCCTCTATGTATGCTAAATGACGAGTTTGCCACCGGATTCAACAAGTTGGGTAATCACGGATTTCTTGTAGGCATTACTTTTCATGGTAAAATGATAAACTATCATGAATTTCCATTTCTTATAGGCTTTACTTTTCACGGTAAAATGATGAACTATCACGAATTT
This sequence comes from Dactylis glomerata, assembly GCA_007115705.1. Classification (NCBI taxonomy): domain Eukaryota; kingdom Viridiplantae; phylum Streptophyta; class Magnoliopsida; order Poales; family Poaceae; genus Dactylis; species Dactylis glomerata. Next base: position 1,647,729 of record QXEO01000522.1, read on the forward strand.
CCATTTCTTTTAGGCATTACTTTTCACGGTAAAATGATAAACTATCACGAATTTCTATTTCTTGTAGGCATTACTTTTCACGTTGAAATGATAAACTATCACGAATTTCCATTTCTTGTAGGCTTTACTTTTCAAGGTAAAATGATGAACTATCATGAATTTCCATTTCTTTTAGGCATTACTTTTCACGGTAAAATGATAAACTATCACGATTTTCCATTTCTTTTAGGCATTACTTTTTTGTTGAGATATAAACCACCCCCACAACGGTCATCTCCTCCTTAATTTATTGTGTAAACCCCACAACGGTCATCTCTACCTTAATTTATGGTGTAAACCCCACAACGGTCATCTCTCCCTTATAAACCCCCACAACGGCCATCCCTCATGTTAATAGGTTCTGCCTCTCTCTTCTTCGTTTCTGCCTCTCTCTTCTTCGTTCACATACACTTGATCCATTGCCATGGCGTCCACGTCTCGGACGCCGACCGAAAGGGGAAGGGGAAGGGGAAGGGGCGGCCGGGGTGGTGGATCATCATCATTGCCACCACCACCGTCAACACTGCCATTGATCATAGAGGAGTTCTTCATCACCATCTATAAAGACCATTTGGCCAAGAAGGTACGTACGCGCTCCCATATATATGATGCATGTGATTAATTATGTGCATGTTCTAAAAAACCTTTAATTTCAAACGATCGGTGCTCGATCTCTTTGTAGGCATTCCCACAAAAGTTTGTGGACTATCTTGACGGCCAGGAGCCCGCAAAGGTGTATCTGCGAGCAGCTGACTGCGGTCCTCGTCTCTGGACCGTGGAGGTCCTATTTGACGGACAAGGCCGGATGTACCTCGACAAGGGCTGGGTGAATTTCACCATCGCGCACGGTGTGGATTTTGGCTGCTTCCTACACTTCTAATATGAAGGCAATTATGTGCTCACAGTGAAGGTGTTCGACGGAACAACGTGCAGGAAGTACTACTACACGGACGACGAAGATACTGACGATGAAAGCGACGACGACGTGAAGCCATGCATCTAAGGGGATTATGACCAAGAATATATATGTAGCTTCATATGCATCGATTAATAGATCTAGCTATTTTCTATATATTATGCATGTAAAAATAATAGGGAATCGCAATTTCCACTATGATTCGAGCACCACAGCCTCCAAACGATGCCGATGCCGATATTGGCATGGTCAGAACGGCTATGCATGCTCGCTGCCACTGCTAGGTCACCGTCGGGATGCACCCTCAATCCCATCCCCTCATTCGATCACTGACACACCAGAGATACCGCCGAGGCCAATGACGAACGTACATGCTGATGCCAATGCCGAACATGCACGCCGCTGTGGGCACGGCCACGCCGCCCCGCTATGCTGGACGCCACAGACCACCGCGAGGTCTTTCTCTTCGCCACCACACTCTCCTAGCACCCATCTATACACGCCAGAAAGGAGAGACGCTAGTTTTCTATACATTGCTCGTGTTCGTATCAAATACCGTCAGTCAAAGTGTTGAGGTCGTCGTCGATGTCCTCGACCATTTCTTCTCTTCTTTGCATGGTTAAACGCGTCTAGTTCATATCTATCTAATGCGTCTGGTCTCGCCTCATGCAGTTCTTTGTGGACGTCGATCTCATCTCGGCACCCCACAGGCCACCTCCTCCGTGCCATCGCTGTAGAGCTCTGTTTAAAAATCTAATCCTACCCGTGTATTGCCCCTTGTATCAGCGTCTTGGCCCCACTTGTCATTCGATATACCGAAGCCCCACTCGTCCGCGTTTTGGTCAGGGATACGGCGATGCTTACGGTCAAACAAAGATGGATGCTCTGACGTGTCTTTGCGGGCTCTACGTGGCCCCACTAGTCAGCAGTTAACGGACAAAGGTGTTGAACCGTCGGGCAACCGGCCGTTCCAGCACTGGTGACGGTTTCAGACAAGGGCTTGGACAAAACTGAGGAAAAACTAAGGAGCTAGGGAAAATTGAGTACAACAAAGAACCCGAGGGCACGAAAATAGAAATCCCTAGATTTTATTATATTTGTGTAGCCTAGAATATAAAGAATTTCATATTGAAATTAGTACCGGTTTGTAGCATTCAACATTGCCTATCACAAAAAAAAGACAAATTCCTAAGAAAAAGATGTACTTTCTTACTACTATTTTAATACTATTTACATTCACAAATGTATCTTCTTATATCTTCCAAAATTCAACATATCTTTGTATGTATTTAACGCTAATTTTTTTGAAAACATAGAAGTTTGAGAATTTGAACTTTTAAAAATTCTGAAAGTGTATGGAGCATCGGTGCCCATTTGCACCAAATCCCTTGTCGAATCCAATGATACAGCTTTTATGAACTTTTCAAAATTCTGAAAGTGTTGGGAGTATATCATTTTACAAGGTGCACACGACGGGCGCTCTGACTTGCGAAGCATGACTTGAGAGTCATTGACAGATGGGTCCCCCATGTGATGGGGCCTGCGTGCAGTGAGGGCAAGTCAGAGACAAGTTAGAGTGGGCAAGTGATGACCCACAAGTATAGGGGGTGTATCGTAGTACTTTCGATAAATAAGAGTGTCGAACCCAACGAGGAGCAGAAGGTGTTGATGAGTGGTTTTGATCAAGGATTCACTGCAAATACTAGCAAACGGGTTTTTAGGGGTATTTGGCAATACAAGTAAATAAAGTGCGAGTAAATAAAAGACAGTAGTAATAATTGCAGCAAGTGGCCCAATCCTTTCTTCAGCAAAGGACAAGCCGGTTGTGTAACTTATAATAACCAAACGTTCTCGAGGACACACGGGAGTTTCTGTCAAGAGCTTTCGCTTCATACCGCTAATAGTCTTTATTGGTTTGATAGGTGTTATGGGGGTGAACCTGTGCTAGCGCACTACCCTTACTAGGATAAATACACACTTGTGATTATACCCCTTGCAAGCATCCGCAAATACAAGATAGTAATTAAGATAAATCTAACCACAGCCTTAAACTCTAAGATCCTACGCTCCCTGGTGCAATGGTTTCCCAACGGAGGTTTAGGTTTCTGTCACTCCAGCAACCCCACAATTGGTAGCCAAATACACAATGCATCTCACTAGGCCCATAAATGGTGAAGTATCATGTAGTCGACGTTCACATGACACCACTAGTGAAATAACACCACAACATTATCAAACCATTAAATATTTCTCAACAATAATTCACTACTAACATCTTGACTTCTCCCATGTCCTCAAGAACTAAACGAACTACTCACAAGACATCATATGGATCATGATCAGAGGTGAAATAATGGTAAATAACAATCTGAATATAAACCTTAATTCAACGGTTCCACTCAATAGCATCAACTACGAGAGTAATCAACACCGAGAAAGTTTCCCCTATGAATATAACAAGATCCAAATCAAGATGTTACAGCGGGATGGCGTGGTGATGGTGGAGATGAAGGTGCTGGTGATGGAGATGATGATCCCGATGAAGTCCGGTGCGATGGTGATGACGATGGCGACGATCTCCCCTCTCCGAGAAGGAATTTCCCCGGCAGATTTCTTCCTGCCGGAGAGCTTTTCTCTCTCTGGTGTTTTCCACCCCGCAGAGGCGGCTGTGTCTCTCTCTGAGCCCTCCCTTGACTTAGGTTTTTGGGGACGATGAAGTACGCGAAGGGGCGAGACCAGAAGTGGGCCAGGGTGGCCTCACACAGGGCCGGCGCGGCCAGGGTCAGGCCGCGCCTCCTGTGCGTGAGGCCGCCCCCTGGCTCCTCTCTCCTTCTCCTTCTGGCTTCCGTAGTCTTTTGGTAAAATAGATTTTTCTGGTATTTTTCTAGAATTTTCCTGATCTTCCAAAATATGGTGTCTTGACGGTCCTTTTCCAACAGAATCCTGACTCCGGCAGCAAATCCTCCAATGATCATCAAACATGTAGAAGCAGAGGAAATAACATAAGTATCATATCCAAATATGAAATATATCAATGAATAACAGTAAATTATGATACAAAATAGTGATGCAATATGGACGTATCAACCCCCCCAAGCTTAGACCTCGCTTGTCTCCAAGCGAAAACTAAACTCGGTAAACATGACCACAAGTTTATGGAGTGAAGTGTCGATAATCAAAATACGGACAAGAAGCATCACATTCACCAAAGGCACAAGTTGTAATAGACAGCAACTTCCCTTTACATAATATAGACTTGCAATAAGTAAAGGGAATCACATATAAAGATGCACAAAGTAAACTATAATTGGTGATGGCAAACTTTAGTTCTTGGTCGGAGAACAATGAACAACTATACTAGCCTTTTGAATGGAGCCTTTTTTTAAACAAAGCTAATATAGCAAAAACCATATGCTCAACGAAACAACATTTTTGCATTCATAGAAAGCTTTCAAAGATATATTCCTTCAGACAAAAGCATTGTACAAAACAAGGAAGATAGTAAACATGATTAAACGGATCAACATATGGATGAGTGAAATATAACAACTCAAATGCTTGCTTGAGATAGAGGGGAATAGGTTGACTCAACATAAAAGTAAAAGATAGGCCCTTCGCAGAGGGAAGCAGGGATTAAACATGTGCTAGAGCTTTTCATTTGTAAAACAGAGGTAAAAATTGTTTTGAGAGGTGGTTGCTTTTGTCAACGACTAGCAACGGAGTTCTTGATATCTTCCATACTAAACAAGTGAGAGCGGTTCCGAAATGTTTGATTAATTGGCACTATGGTGCTCTTTTATAGCTTTGCACTCCTCCCCACCTTTTTCCTTTCTCAAACCATGGCTAACCGATTCCATCGGGTGCCGACCAACTTTCACATACCATGGAGGAGTGCTTCTTTTTCCTTTCTATTTGAGATTATAATGGTCTGACCAGCTCCCTTGCAAAATTAATGACGAGCAGATGAAGCTGCCTAGTCGAGGGGTACTTAATTTAGTATGGAAGATAACAAACCCATCCACTACGTCCTCATGAGCTAAAAATAGTGGCACGAAATGAGAAGTGTTTGAAGGTTTTTGAACAGGTAGCACATGAAAAATTTACTTGGAATGGCTTAAAATACCATGCATAGGAATTTATAGTGGACTCTTTGGAAGTGACTTGGCTTTGGGATTTGGATGCACGAGAAGTATTCCCTCTCAGTACAGGTCTTTGGCTAGCAAGGCTGGGTAGCAAGCATAAGAATTGCATGAAACAACAAACATACATATAATAAGAACAATCATGCAAACTCCCTTGAAGGTACAATGATTTTAACTTTGAGAATAACAATGCTTATAAGCCAAACATAAGGGAAAACTGAAGTGATGTAGCTACAAACACTTCTTTATTTTTTCTACTCAAACCTCAAGGTAATGCTGCTACTGACCAAGCTAAGTTTGCCAAAACCAACTAAATTTACTCATGCTCCCAAAGTGATACCAGTACCAATCAATAAGACTAATCATATAAGAAACTTTGCAAACTGAAATAAAGTGTGCGGAAAGTAAACGATAGAACTTCTCACTAATATTTCATTACCGCAACTCACACCAAAGGATACATAGATAACCAACTAAGGAGGATACTTCCACACTGCAAACTATTCTATAGGATAATTTCTCTATTCATGATATGACTCTACTTGAAAAGTAAATGAGTAAAAAGGTAATGATGTGATACCGCGGCACTCCCCCAAGCTTGGAACAAGCCAAGGGGATGCCTATACCGATGACGAATTATTCCTTTGGCGGTGGCGGTGGATAATCTTTAATAAGCTTCTCAATCAAATCTTTCAGATCATCAATCTTGTGACTGAGGTTACGAATCATCTCAGAATTGTGCTCAACACGGTTCATGAACCTGTCAGCAAGAGAATCCCAGCTCTTGGAATTATTTCCCCATCCTTCCTCATTCTTGGAACTTTCTTTTCCTGCACTGTTAGAACGATCTATATCCCAACCAGAGGGTAATCGCGACCTAGGCACCCTTTGAAACTGATGTTCATGTATTAGAGTATGGAAAGGATTGTTGCCTGACGGAGATGTCCATGGAGCTAAGGTGTGACGCGGCACACCCCCTCCGGTCCTTATGCGTGCACTCTTCTTGAACTTGTCATGATCTGTCACCACCCCTATGCTGGCAATCATGGTGTTTGGCCTTGAACTTTGATCTTCCTCCTCGTCTTCACTTTCAACCTCTTCTTTCAGCCGAAAGTTTTTGGTGTCATCTTCTGGAGGTGTCTTCTCCTTGTCATCGCTTGAAGAGGCCATGGCTCCCCCAAGCTTAAGATCAACTCCTGACAGAAATAGCTCGAAACAAAACACGATGAGAAAACGATATACAGACCTCGGGGACTCCGGGGGGTTAAATAGGCGAAAATTATACATCGAAACGAAATCACGGAGGAAACCGGACGGAAACGAGTTCCGGTGTGCTCTCACACCAGGGCGGCGCGGCCAGAGGTGGGCCCATGCCCCTGTGTGTGAGGAGCACACGGACTCCTTTTCCTGCCCGTTTTCGTCTCGTGATTTTTCTATTTAGTAAAAATAGCAAAAATAATAAAGTAAGAGTTTTTCGCGAACCTTTTCTGACTAGAACTGTTACCTATTCAAAACGAACTCTGCAGGTACCTGCAATTTGTCTTGGATGAATTCTTCTGGAGAAACTGTTTCAATTACATCAACATCTTCATTATAAGAATCTCCAGAAATATAATGTTTGAGTCTTTGCCCATTCACCACTTGTGTAGAGTCATCTTTCAATGAAGCAATCTTAATGGCACCTGAGCGGTACACTTCCACAATAACATATGGTCCTTCCCATTTAGAGAGTAATATTCCTGCAAAAAATCTGAGACGAGACCTATACAATAGAACTTTCCAACCAACATGAAAATCTCTTTTAAGGATTCTCTTATCATGCCATTGCTTGACTTTCTCTTTGAAAAGTCTGGCATTCTCATACGCTTCGTTTCTCCACTCGTCTAGAGAACTCAAATCTAACAACCTTTTTCTTACCGGCTAGTTTAAAATCTCTATTAAGCTCTCTCACTGCCCAAAAAGCTTTGTGTTCTAATTTTAAGGGCAAGTGACACGCTTTTCCATAAACCATCTTATAAGGAGACATACCCATGGGGTTCTTATAAGCAGTTCTATAAGCCCATAAAGCATCGTTTAACTTACTAGCCCAATTTTTCCTAGATCTATTGACAGTCTTCTGAAAGATAGACTTGATCTCTCTATTTGAAAGCTCTACCTGCCCACTAGTTTGGGAATGATAAGCAGAAGCTATTCTATGATTAACATCATATTTAGCAAGAGTTTTTCTAAAACCACCGTGAATAAAATGAGAACCTCCGTCAGTCATAAGATATCTAGGCACACCAAACCTAGGAAAAATAACATCCTTAAGCATTTTTAACGAGGTCTCACTATCGGCACTCTTTGTAGGTATGGCTTCTACCCATTTAGTAACATAATCAACAGCAACAAGTATGTGGGTATAGCCTTTTGAAGGAGGAAAAGGACCCATAAAGTCAAATCCCCAACAATCAAATGGTTCAATAACAAGAGTGTAACTCATAGGCATTTCATTGCGTCTAGAAATATTACCAACTCTTTGACATTCATCACAAGATAAAACATACCTTCTGGCATCTTTAAAGAGGGTTGGCCAATAAAAACCTGATTGTAGAACCTTTTGCGCGGTTCTATCTCCACATGATGTCCTCCATAAGCGCTGCCATGGCACTTTCTTAATATTTCTTGTTGCTCATATTCTGGTACACATCTTCGCATAATACCATCAACTCCTTCTTTATATAAGTGTGGGTCATCCCAAAATAATGCCTCAAATCATAGAAGAATTTTCTTCTTTGCTGAGCTGTAAAGGTTGGAGGCAAATACTTGGAAACAATAAAGTTAGCATAATCAGCATACCAAGGAAGGTCTCACGAAGTTACATTTATTAGCAGCCAACTGTTCATTTGGAAAACTATCTTAACAGGAATAGGATCAAAAGAAATGTTTTCCAATCTAGACAAGTTGTCAGCCACAGGATTTTCAGCACCTTTCCTATCTACGATATGCAAATCAAATTCTTGTAAAAGCAACACCCATCTAATAAGCCTAGGCTTAGCATCCTTCTTAGTCATAAGATATCTAATAGCAGCATGATCAGTATGAATAGTAACTTTAGAATCAACAATGTAAGATCTAAACTTATCACATGCAAAAACAACAGCAAGAAACTCTTTCTCAGTGGTAGCATAATTCTTCTGAGCAGCATCAAGAGTCTTACTAGCATAATGAATAATATTCAACTTATTATCTATGCGCTGTCCAAGAACAGCACCAACAACAAAATCACTAGCATCACACATAATTTCAAAAGGTAATTCCAATCAGGTGGTTGAACAATAGGATCAGTAGTTAAAGCCTTCTTAAGGGTTTCAAAAGCTTCCTTACAATCATCATCAAAGACAAATGGTACATCTTTTTGAAGAAGATTAGTAAGAGGCTTTGAAATCTTAGAGAAATCTTTAATAAACCTCCTATAGAAACCAGCATGACCAAGAATACTACGAATATCTTTAACATCTCTGGGACAGGGCATTTTCTCAATTGCCTCCACTTTTGCTCTGTCAACTTCAATTCCTCTTTCAGAAATTTTATGTCCAAGGACAATTCCTTCATTCACCATAAAGTGGCATTTCTCCCAATTAAGAACAAGGTTAGTTTCTTCGCATCTCTGCAAAACTTTATCAAGGTTGTGCAAACAATTATCAAAAGAAGTTCCATAGACGGAGAAATCGTCCATGAAGACCTCCACAATTTCTTCACAAAGCCATGAAAAATAGCAGACATGCATCTTTGAAAAGTAGCAGGAGCATTGCATAAACCAAACGGCATACGTCTATAAGCATAAGTTCCATAAGGACAAGTAAAAGTGGTTTTCTCTTGATCTTCCTTTTTTAACAGCAATTTGAGAAAAACCAGAATAACCATCAAGGAAACAAAAATGAGTTTTCTTAGATAACCTTTCTAGCATCTGATCTATAAACGGTAAAGGATAATGATCTTCTTAGTAACTTGTTTACCTTCCTATATCAATGCGCATCCTATAACCACTACTACCCTTTGAGGAATAAGCTCGTTATTCTCATTAGGCACAACAGTCATACCTCCTTTCTTAGGAACAACAAGGAACAGGACTAACCCATCTACTATCAGCAATAGGATAAATAATACCAGCATTCAAGGAGCTTTAATACCTCATTTCTACCACATCCTTCATCTTGGGAATTAGGCGGCGTTGATGCTCCATGACTGGCTTCGCATCTTTCTCCATATTAATGGCATGCTGACATAAAGTGGGAGAAATCCCTTTTAAATCATCAAGAGTATATCCCATAGCCCCTCGGTGTTTCCTCAATATCTCCAATAATCTTTCTTCTTCCTTTCCTGAAAGTTTAGAGCTAATAATACAGGATATATTTTCTTATCATCTATATAAGCATATTTAAGATTATAGGCAAAGGCTTTAATTCGAAACAGGATCTTCCTTAGGGCGGCAAAGTGGTACCAAGATCCTCCACGGGAGATTATGCTGATTAATGGTGGTTGACGAAGAAGAATATCGTCAATCTCTTCTCTTTCCTTGCTGAAACATCACTTTAGTGATCTTCCATGAATTGCTGCAAGGCATTATCTAGGAGCAAGCGCAATAGAAGCAAGCTGTTCAACTCGAAAATTTTCATTAGGCGTGTCATTTTCATAAGAAGTCTAGCAAACTTGGAAAAATTAAACTAATAGACTCTCATTAAACTTGTAAACAAAATCTCCCCTCCTCTTACAATCTATCACGGCGCCACAAGTATTCAAAAGGGTCTACCAAAAATAATAGGAACAAGTTTTACTAGCTTCCTTACCAAGTACTAGAAAATCAGTAGGGTATTTAGTTTACCGCAAAGAACTTCCACATCTCGAACAATACCAAGAGGCCAAATAGTCTCTCTGTTAGCAAGCTGAACAACCACATCAATATCTTCAAGTTCACAAGCGCCAATCTCATGCACTAATTTCTTTGTAAAGCTCTAAGGAATAGCACTTGCACTAGCACCAATATCCACATAAACCATAATAGCAATGATCTCCCAATCTTGACAGACATAATAGGAACACTCATTTCCTATGCTTTTTAGGATGTGAGCGAATGTTAGAAGCATCTTCACAAAAAGATATATTCATCCCCTACATCTTTATTAACAAGGTCCTTCAATATGGCTACAGGAGACTTAATAGTAATTTGCTCATCAAGTTCTGCAGCTTCTTAGTACTTTTATTAGACACACTTACCAAAGTAGAATAACTTCTTTACCTTAGCAGGGAAAGGTGTCTTCTCAAAATAAGGTTCAGGCACAATGCTATCAACAGTACAAACTTCAGTAGCTGCAGCAGGAATATGACTAATAGAATCTTTATAAGGCGCATGATATTTGTTCCAATCTTTCTTTGGAACATCAAGATAAGAGGTAAAGGCCTTAAGACAATTAGCAAGTATTTGTGAATCAAGACCATAAGCAGTGCTAACACTATGATAGTCATCGGTTCCCACAAAAGATTTAATGCATTCATAATCATAGTTTATACCTGACTTCCTACCTTTGTCGTTTTCCCATCCTTCATCATTCTCTTGTATACGGTCAAGAAGTTTCCACTTAGCATCTTCTTTCATATGAGTAAATGATCCAAAGCAAGAAGCATCCAATAATCCTTATCAGGAAGAGTAAGCCGCGCATAAAAATTATCAATAACAATATTATTGGGGAGCTCATGAATGGGGCATTTGAGCATTAGTAACTTCAATCCCCCCACGCTTGGGCAATACTCTCTCCATCATGAGGCCAAAAATTATATATCCGATTACGATCTTTATGGATTTCACTTGGAGGATAAAACTTGAATAAAAGAGAGGTACAATGTCCTCCCATGCTATAGATGGACCATCTTGGAGCAGTCGACTCCTCAGCTCTGCCTTTCAATGATAAAGAGAATAGCTTCTTCTTGACCTGGCTTGGTGAAATACCTGCCACACCTGAACAACTCGCATAATTCATGTATAAATAATAAGTGATCACCTGGATGGACAGTTCCATTCCTGAATAGCCGTTATCCATAATACGCCCAACAATTTTCATAGGTATTTTAAAAGGATCAATTTCAGCAGGTGGTGGCGGTGGTGGTTCATCCACATGCGCAGTAGTAGTAGAAGTGTTTCCAAATAGGAAACCAAATGGAGAGTTCTCCATAGCAGAGTAAAATAAAAATAAAAGACAAGAATAAACAATACTCACAGTGACGGTTACCTTTACCAATTCCACTCTTCAATAGCGCTACACTCCCCGGCAACGGCGCCAGAAAATAGTCTTGATAACCCACAAGTATAGGGGGTGTATCGTAGTACTTTCGATAAATAAGAGTGTCGAACCCAACGAGGAGCAGAAGGTGTTGATGAGTGGTTTTGATCAAGGATTCACTGCAAATACTAGCAAACGGGTTTTCAGGGGTATTTGGCAATACAAGTAAATAAAGTGCGAGTGACAAGGGTATAGATAATAGAGCCCGTTAGTTGTGTATCCCTGAGGCCCGATAAGCTAGGCCCAATTGTAATGATAGTCGAATACGAGTTATTACCGTATGTCGATATTTGTAATCTGTATCGAACCCGAACCGATCCTCGAGACCCTGGCCACCTATATATAGGGGCCAGGAGGGGACGGTGGAGGGCAGATTGAAAGCAAGCCAGGTTGAATACCCGAGTTTACTTTCGATATACACCTATCTCGACTAACTTTACCTTCGAGTTCATCCGACGCCCTATCTCCCCGATCCTAAGTCCTTCATCTAGGACATTTGTCGAGTTAACCCTAGTCAATTGGCGCCGACCGTGGGGACTCTGGGCGTTGGAATCATGAATTCGACGGCTTTTTCGCTTTTAGCCAACAGCAGTCCAGAAGTCGACGGAAGTCAAGAGGTGGAGCTAACAGTTGGAAGTTTGAGCATCTTCATCGGGCCATCGGGTTCCTCTCGCCTTTCGGATTCGACGAAACAAGGTCAAGATCCGTCGGCACAAGAACCCGAAACAACAGTAGTGATGGAGTATTCTGAAAGCTCTTCCAGCGAGGGTAAACTCGCCGGTCAGCCTAGAAGAAGCGCAAAAAGGAAAGATCGCAGAAGGCGACGAAGAAAAAGAAAATCTCGACGTGGAAGTCCAACTCGACAATATCTCAGACAATTCAACAGATACATGGAAAACAGGGTTAGAGCTTTCTGAGGACAGCGACTCGATCTTTTCAAGCTTTAAAAGCAACATCGGCAAGCAGTGCCAAGTACTCGCCATTGTGGGCGACAACTCAGAAGAATTCGATGAAATAACAACCCAGTGATAAACCCAGCAAATATCGACAGAGGAGCAAATCACCTAGCAGAAGGGCAAACAGCGGAAACCCTCACAGCCAGGGAGAAAAATTCGACTATCAGTCGACGAATGGAAAATAATAAGAGAAGCGTAGAACACGGCAAACCAATACCATCCAATTCCAGCAAAGATATGCTTTTTGGGTATCATTATGCCCTCAGGCAGCAAGCAAAGCAATTAGCGAAGGAAAAGGTAGAGATACAAAGAAGAAAAGATTCAGCCATCGCAGCCAGCGAAGCTGCCCACAGAGCACGAAGCGACGCATCATACAGCAACGCAAGGAAAAATCGGCGACACGGCTCAAGGTATGATAACCTCGAGTACTCCGACAAACAAAGTATTTCCAAAAACCTCGACTCGTCCTTCCTATCGGTCGACGAGTAGGGAAACATCCTACCAAAAACTCCTGAAGCAGCACTAGTGGCAGCACAAGCATATCTACTTACAACTCGACCAAGTCCAGGAGATCCTAGGGAGCATATGCATAGAGCAGCACTAAATGGACTCAATATGGTGAGCCACAAGTTATCAGCAAAAGGAGAAGAAGCACATCACCACAAGGAAGCGCACAAAGCAAGATCACCTCGCCGTCACAATAGTCCTCGGCATAGAAGCAGCAAACGCCAGTCTCGATCACCATCACCAAAGCAGCACGGTGGAACTCGAAAGTCGCGATCCCCAAGGCGCGACTATGAAGACGACGAAAAAGAGATGGGGCATCATGCTTTACCCGTAGGGTTCGCATCACTCCAGTACCTAAGGGATTCAAGTTACCTCATGATCAGCAAAAATACGACGGATCACAGGAACCACAGTCATGGCTCGCAGATTATTTACAAGCAGTCCAAATACTAGGAGGAACCAAAGAAACAGCAATGCAAAGCTTGCAGCTACACCTCACCGGCGCAGCAAGGTCATGGTTGAGTAAATTGGAGAAAGATCCATTGGAAGCTGGGAAGACCTCACAAAGCAATTTACAAGCAACTTCAGGTCAACATACAAACGGCCAGCATCAATAGAAGAAGTCAAGGCGTGCGTACAGCAACGCGACGAAACGCTACGGGCATACATCCAAAGATGGAGCCTTATCAAAAATTCAGCAGTCGAAGTTTCGGACGAAAGAGCAATAGATGCGTTCATCCTCGGATTAAGGCGAAGAGACCTAGTCGAAGAGATGGGTAGAATTAAACCAAAAACAGTGTCAGATCTCATGGACACAGCAAACAGATTTGCGGATGGAGAAGATGCGTGCAACAACAAACGGACACGATCTCCAGAGGACGACAGAAGAAAACAGATATGGAAGTCAAAGGAGACGATCCCGAAACTACGACACCTACGGCTCTCATAGCCAAGTCGCCGCAGGATACAAAGACAACAGTTATCAAGGAAACGATCGCAGAAGCTCGGGATATCGCAGCTACGGAAGAGAGGACTACAAAAAATTCCCATCAAGAGAATCCAGAGAGTACAACCCATCACCAGAAGATATGCTCAACGGACCTTGTCATATACACTCAGCGTTTGTCGACGGAAAGCGAGTATCAAGACACGCAATGAAAGACTGCACAACATTCTTAAAGCTGCAAGAAGCAGCAATCAATAAACAAACTGAAGCAAGGCGACAAGGATTCGAAGGAAGTAATAATCCCTCGACAAGCAAGCAAGGAAACAATGGAGCCCCCCAAGGGCAAGATCAGCAAAACAAGGAACACGACGACGACGACGAAGGGTACGTCCCATCAAAAGGGCACATCACGGCAATGATACAAACCAGTGCCCAAGTCGAATAAAGAAGAAAAGAGTATTACTCGACAAGTCAATCTAGCAGTCATGTCGCCGCCAGCTACAACAGAATATTTGCATTGGTCAGAGCAACCAATTGAGTTTAATAGAGAGGACCACCCCATAACAGTACCTCGGCCAGGAAACGCGCCCTTGTACTCAAAGCTCAAATCGGCGCGTATGATGTCGACAGAATATTCATGGATGCAGGGAGTGGAATTAACTTGATATACGCAAAAACACTCCGAGCAATGCATATATCACTCGAGTTTCTGACGCCAACAGACTGTTCCTTTCATGGAATCGTACCAGGAAGTGCCAATTACCCGCTGGGTCGAATAGCACTCAATGTTTGCTTTGGCAACCGACAAAACTACAGAAGGGAGAAACTAGACTTCGAAGTCATGGACTGGCCATCACAATATCACGCGATCCTCGGACGACCCGCATTTTCGTGATTCATGGCAGTACCCTCACTACACGTACTTGGTACTTAAGATGCCAGGACCAAACGGAATAATCACAATAAAAGGAAGCTTTGAAGTTTCAGATCTCTGCGACAGGGAATTCCACAAGATGGCGCAAAATTTTGGCATAATAGCCAACCACGCAGAAAAGGCAAAGAGCGCGACTACAGAAGGCGTCAAACTACTCGAAGGATGCACCGCGGAGCCCGAAACGAAGAAGCCACGAACAGGAACATCAGGAGAAGACACAGGCGCAGAAGAGAAAGGGAAAGCCACGACGACATAAGCATCAAAAAAGGCGACAGAGTAGAACAATAAAGGCTGGAAAAGCCACGAGTTATTCCAGGGGCAATGCCCTCTAGATCCAGAACACAGGTCATAGGCCGGATCTCTTGGGTCACCCCATGTATCTTACATTACAAGTATAAATAAGATAAACCGTTCCTCATATTTGAGTTTACGAGTCTCTCAAAAAGAAGATGCGGCAAACGCACGAACCATACAAATACGCCCTGAGAATAAAATTTCAGACATATAGTCGAGAAATAAAGAGTCTCTCGCGTTCCACGCACACCTTACAACATCGGGTTGTCAGAATCATCTACGCCTAAAGGATCTAAATAATGATACTCGCGGAAAAACGCAGCATCCGCCTCTAGAATCCTAGCTACAAGTCTTCGAGCAGGTTGAAGCGTGCTCTCCATATGAACCCGAAGGCTAGCTCCACCTGGAGCCAAACTTAGGGACATAGTGCTGTAATTCAACCTCGGTTGCCACTTCCGTATCCACCCAAGGGCAAAATTGGCACCAGCCACTAGGTTCAGCTCTATGAGCCTATGAATTCGCTGGCTAGACCGGAAAGCATCAAGAAGAAGTGGGAACGTTGCAGGCAAAGGATTACGGGGAAGCATGACGGAGTGCATAGTTGTAAGAGCCCGCCGGCAACCATCAACTGACTCGCCAATATGCTGGGCACGGTCTTGAAGCAATACAATGGCGCTCCGGCGTCGAGGATCAGACCACAGAGTCTCGTAGTCAGTCGATATCTTCTCCAAAGCAGCATTTCGCTCAGCAACTCGACGTTCTTCAGCAGCAAAATCCAAGCAAGTACCTACAATGCCAAATATATCACAAAAAGAAGTGCGCAAACAGCTAAAGAAGGAGTCGACAGGAAACTCACATCGCAATAGCTCACAAGCAGACTCGACAATACCAAGAATGAAAGATTCGCATTCCTCATTATGAGCAACCTTCGCTGTCAAGCGGGAGACCTTTTCTTCAAGTGAAGAGATTTTCTTCATATAGCCACTGGCCTGGCTACCCTTTTTAATAGCCATCTGCGCTTGGCGTTTAGCCAAGGATAGGCGAGTCTCAAGGTCGGCAATCCTGGAAGAATATTCTTCACAGTGACTACATCGACTAAGAGTCGACGAAATCTGAGGATTGAATCCACGAGCAGAGGAAGGAGCAGAAGGATGAGAAGAAGGATCACTGCCACGCATCGACTACAAAAAGAAAGAAAGGAGAAGCTATTTCAGAAATGCAGCATAAAAACTTCTTACGAAGCGGATATATTTACATAAGAGTACAACCCTATGACTAAGTTTCTCGGGTTGTACCTACTTGGAGTCTTTTACATTAAAGAGGAGGAAACTAAATACTACAAAGAGGCTGAATCTACGCCACCTCAGCATGGTGCTCCGTGGCAGAAGAGGGCACGGCAGTTTCCTCGCCAGAAGTCGATGGTGGTACTGGATCTTTCACCACCGAAGCCGATGCAGCAGGCACTGAAGAGGCTACCAAAGGAGAGATAGTCGACAGCAGCGCAGGTGCTAGTTTCTTCGCCTTCTCGAAGAAAATCTTCATCTCATCCCGGGAGTAGCCGAGAGGGGCGTTAACTTTCTCCCAATCAAAGTCCGTCCCATGAGCAAGAGATAGCGCAATGGCACCTTCAGCTCCACGCTTAATGGAAAGAGCTTTGAATTGAAGAAGAGGGTCTTCAGTGGTGTCGAAGGATTTGGCGAGATCAGTCAAGTTATCCTTCGGAACTGTCGCCTTTTTCTTTGGCCACAAGCCGACAAACAGTCGCGATAAAACACGACTAACCAATTCAAAGTTTTCCTGGATAGATATCCAGTTTGCCTCGAGTTGATTAACCGCATCCATGAGAGGATCGTCATCTGTTTGAAGGGACGATGGGGATACCCCTGTGAATTCTACAGCAATAAGAAAGACAAGAAAAGGCAAGTGTCAACAAGCACACTAGCGCAACAGGAGGAAAATAGAAGACAAGTCGAAAAACTTACGTTCGGCAGCAGAAGACATAGTGTGAAGACGCTCTGCTACGGCCTGCTCCCGTTGAGTATTTTCCTTCTGAGCATCAGCCAAAGCCCTTTCCGCTTTCTTCGCCTTCGTAAGCGCAGATTTCCGCGACTTCTCAGCAATGGCTTTAGCAGCGGTCGCAGCATCATAAGCTTTTTGCGAGGCTTTCAGCTCTGCCTCCAGTGAAGCAATTCGAGCATTGGCGGCTGCTAAAGTAGCTGCATAAGAAGTCGACAAGGAATCAGGTATATAATGAAGGATACAGTGTAAAAGACAAATAGTGATTGGACGTCAAAAATTGTACCTTCGGAAGCTTTCGCAACCTTTAGGTACCCCGCACACTCCGTGCCCAGGGTGATAAATCTCTTGATCAAAGCCTGATAAAATAAGGGTATAAGAGAAGAATTGCATGAAAGGAAAGAAGGAACGAAAGATTCGCTCACATCATCAGAAGAAACTGCAGAAGCATGGGCCTCCAGAGAAACCTCGACTTCTTTGGTCTTCTTAGCGCGTTTGGGGTTTCGGGTTTGAGATTGAGGCACCTTCCTCACAGTGGACCTGGTAGTCCTCACCGTAACAGCTGGTTCATCAGGCTCCTCAATAGCCGCAGGAGAAATCGAGGGGGCAGCTGTAGCATACGCCGGCGGCTCTTCGTCGTCACTACATGACAAAGGCAAATTATAAAAACAAGTCGAAGAAGATACAACTGACAAGTGTGACTACAATACTTACGAAGCTAGCATGTCGAAGTATTCAAGGTCTTCCACTTCAACAGAGGCTTTCCCAGCCGCCGCAGAACTCGAGGAAGCGATGTCGTCGACATGTTTTCTTTTCTTATCGACACCAACCTCATCAGCAACTACGGGAGGAAGCGATGTCGATGAGCTAGTCTCATCTTCTGATTCTTCGACATCATCGCCGTCCTGACTATCGTCAGCCTCGGGGGCTTCAGATGTAGGAGAGGCGAGATCAGCTGGCAGGGGCCCTTCTGAAGGAAATATGCCCTAGAGGCAATAATAATATTGTTATTATCATATTTCTTGTTCATGATAATGTTTATACTCCATGCTATAATTGTATTAAGCGGAAACATTAATACTTGTGTGGTTTATGAACAACACCGTGTCCCTAGTACGCCTCTACTAGACTAGCTCATTGATTAATGATGGTTAAGGTTTCCTAACCATAGACATGAGTTGTCAATTAATAATGAGATCATATCATTAGGAGAATGATGTGATGGACAGACCCAAATAAAGCAGAGCAATTAGATCGTGTCATCGTGTTCATCTTTGCGAAGCTTTTCTATGTCATGTATTGTATTCCTTAGACCATGAGATAATACAACTCCCTAGTATCGGAAGAAAGCTTTGAGGTCATCAAACGTCATCCTATGTGAGGGTGATAATAAAGGTGTCTCTCAGGTGATCGGAAAGTACTTGTTGGGTTGTA
Source organism: Dactylis glomerata (assembly GCA_007115705.1). Lineage (NCBI taxonomy): Eukaryota > Viridiplantae > Streptophyta > Magnoliopsida > Poales > Poaceae > Dactylis > Dactylis glomerata. The sequence continues at coordinate 1,666,230 of QXEO01000522.1, forward strand.
TGTATCGAGATGGAATTTGTCCCTCCCAAGTCGGAGAGATATACTTCGGGCCCACTCGGTAATCGATATCAACACCGCTTGCAAGCATGTGGTTAAGGAGTTAATCACGAAGTGATATCGGATTACGGAACGAGTAAAGTACTTGCTGTGAACGAGATTGAACTAGGTATGGCGATACCGACGATCAAATCTCGGGCGAGTAAAATATCGTGTGACGAAGGGAATACATATACGGGATTAATTGAATCCTGACATCGTGGTTCATCCGATATGATCATCGATGAATATGTGGGAGTCAATATGGGTTTCCAGATCCCGCTATTGATTATTGATAGAAGATCATGTCTGCATATTCTCGAACCCGTAGGGTCACACACTTAACGTGCATCGACGCTAGGATAGAATGGATAATTGGTTTATGAGTTTTAGTTCGGAGTCTCGGATGAGATCCAGGACGTCACGAGAGGTTCCGGAATGGTCCGGAGAATAAGATTCATATAAAGGAAAGCAGTTTTTGGATTCCGGAAAGGTTTCGGAGTTTATCGGTATTGTACCGGAAGGTTCTAGAAGGTTCCGGAGTGGGACCAACGTGGGCCCACTTGACGGAGGCCTGCGTGGGCCTAAGGGGAAGTGCCCTGGCCGCCTTGGGCCAGGTGCACAAGGCCCCTAAGGCCCAGCCGGCCAGCCCAAGGGGAAACCCTAAAGGAATCTTCAAATAAGGAAGGGGGGGAAACTTGCCCCCCACTCTTCCTTATCCAAGTCGGCCTAGGGATTGGAGGAGGGACCAAGCTGGCCGCCCAGCCCCCCATATATAGGGGGGCAAGGGCGCAGCCCTCCTTACCCCAAGACCCAAACCCTAGCCGCCCCTGCTGCCCTCCCTCTCTCTCTCTCGCGACTGCGCGTAGGCGAAGCCCTGCCGCAGAAACTCTCCACCATAAGCACCACGCCGTCGTGCTGCTGATCCAATCTATCTCTCCACCATACTTGCTGGACCAAGGAAGGAGGAGACGTCGCTGCACCGCACGTGTGCAACTCTCGGAGGCGCCGCCACTTGCGGCGTAGGATCGGATCGGATCGCGAGAAGGAGACGGCAAGTACGACTACGTCAACCACGTTCTATTGAACGTTTCCGCTGTGCGAATCTTCAAGGGTATGAAGATCTCATCTACCTCTCTCGTTGATTACATCTCCTAGATTAGATCTTGGCTTTCTTGTTCGCATCCGTAGAAATTTTTTTGATTTACTATGCTGCGAATCCCTTCAGTGGTATCAGAGCCAGATCTATGCGTAGATGTGTTTCACGAGTAGAACGCAACATGCTTGTTGCGGGCGTTGATGTTTTCTGTTGCAAACCTCTTGTTGTGTATTTCTTATGGCAGCGGTATAGTGAGATCGAAGCGGTCCAGGCCAACTTTACGCGACCGCGTTCGCGAGACCGGCTCCGCACTTGACGTGTGGCTTGTTCCATACATGCGGCTGGTGGATGCCAGTTTCTCTCACTATAGTAGTCATGGGACTTACATCGGATGTTAGCAACCATAATATCACCGTTGTGGCTTTTCGTAGGTAAGAATCGTTCTTAGCTTGCTACTCCCATAAGCCACTGTAAAACATGCAACAACAAAGTAGAGGCGTCTAACTTGTTTTTGCAGGGAGTATTTTGTGATATGGTATGGCCCAAGACATGATGTGTATGAATTGAGATGTATGCAATGATCATGTTTTGTAATCTTTCACGACTTGCATGTCGATGAGTTCACAACCGGCAGGAGCCATATGGTTGTCTTTATAATTGTGTATGACCTGCGTGTCAACTTCTTATACGCCATGTAATAGCTTTACTTTATCGCTAAGTAGTTAGCAATAGTTGTAGTTGCTATTCGTGGTGGAGGCAATCATGGTGGAGTGATGCAGATCATGCCGGCGCGCACAAGATGGAGATCATGGCGCGGAGATTGGCTATACCATGTCACATAAAATTATATGCATGTGATGTTTATCCTTTTATGTATCTTATTATGCTTAGATCGCGACGGTAGCATTATAAGATGATTCCTCATTTAAAAGATCAAGATAAAATTGTGTTCTCCCCTCGTATGCGCCGTTGCGAAAGATCGTCGTTTTCAAGCACCTCGTGATGATCGGGTGCTATAAACTCTACGTTCACATACAACGGGTGCAAGCCAGTTTTGCACACGCGGAAAATACTTGGGTTTGACTTGACGAGCCTAGCATGTACAGACATGGCCTCGGAACACATGAACCGAAAGGTTAATCATGAGTCATATGAATGATATGATCGACACTGAGATGTCCACCATTGAAACCACATCTCTTCTCGTGAAGATCGGATTAGGTGTGGTGAATTTGGATCATGCTTCACTAAACAACTTTGAGGGATGTTGTATTTAGTGGGAGTTCATTAGTAATTTGATTAACTTGAACTAATTATCATGAACTAAATCTTAGTGTATTTGCATAAGTCGTTGTAGTCTTTGGCAACCGTTTCCCACCGACACTTAGCTTAATTGAGTTAAAAGAACTATAGAATTCTGGATTATCACTTTTCGGTCTAGTGCTGTTTAGTTAGAATATCAAGACTAAAGATTAAGTCCTATTGCAAACTTTAGCAAACCTTGCTTGCTCCATACAATTTAATAAATTGTATTAATCTAAGAGCAACGATTCAAGTTTAGTATCTAAAGATCATATGTTTGCCTTCATGATAAATTGATCTTCAAAATTGTTTGAGAATCAAAGTGATCTTGGAGCTGAAAGAATTGTTTCAGAAACAAATAAGAAGTAAAAGATATTTGATATCTAAGACTTTTATTGTTTGCAAAATGATGAAGTATAATTTAGTAAAAGAACATATGCTCATATTGTATGACTATATGCGAAGATTGAAGATGCTAGGCATCCCGATCACCCAAAAGTTTGGGAACTAATATTATACTTGCATTCATCCTTATAAGCTATAGTAGTTTCATCATGAAACTTGTCATGATAAGATGAATGAAAAGGTATTGGCTAAATTATTTTTGCTATACCAAAAGAATACTAAAGAATGGAATCTGGAAGAATACCAATCATATGATGATGGCGATCCACTTCAAAGTGCAAAATCCAAGGCCATTAGTATTTGACTAACATCCTTTGGACTATGTGTCAAATGATTGATGCCACTGTTGATGTCGATAGATTCTTCTAAAAGGAGAGGAAACGCTAAATAGGATCTGCAAAAGTATTTGGTAGAAAAGGAAAAGACTGGAATTGTCCAGCTCAGGTATATAAATGATATACATGTTATAGATGTATTCTTTGCTAAGTACATGATGTAATTCTTGGGTATTCGATACTGATTTGTTGGTTATGAAATGTCATACAAAGCAACAATACAAGAACTATGATGGCCTAAGTAACTAGCAAAAGAATATGGTAACAATGCGCATCGAGAAACAAATAAATGTGTTATTATGTTTTTCGTCGGCATAAAACCTAGCCTTCTAGATTTGTTAAGAACTTAATAATTGTTATTTTGTTCTGGTATTATGAGAGCAATGGTTGTTCAAATTATTACCATCTTCCATAGTCGATGGATAGATTATTATAAATCTTGTTGGTGAAATAGACATATATAACACTGGTGCTAAAGGTCGCAAGACAAAACGAATTTCACTTATATATGACACCACCGTTTAAGTCATATTGGAAACAAAACATGAAAGAAATTCTATATTGATAGATTTTCGAGTCATTTGATTTTGAATTGATTGACGCTTGTAAGACTTTTCCTAAAGATGATTAAACTCCGTTCGTGGGCCATAGAAAGAACAAGCGACTAACTACATGGAGATCGTACATGTTGATGTATGTAGTTCATGTGTGAAGTCGAGCGTGGTGTATTTTCTATTTCATCAATGACTCGAATAGATGTACGGTATATCTACTTGATGAGATAGAAGTATGAAATTGTTCAATTTATGAAGTGAAAATTGTTGTAACAAGAATATTCGAGTTGAATGATTAGATCATAAAGAAGAATATTTGAGTTGCAAGTTTAGCAAACATCTAAGAGTTAGAGGAATTGTTCCACAAACTTGCATCGTGATAAACACCATAGGAGTATGGAGTTTTCGATGGATGTAATCAAACCTTGTTTGACATGGTTAGATCAATAATGAAATAAAACTACCAATATAATTTGTGGATTATGCTTTAGAGACTACCGCTTTTCACTGAATAGAGTGCCATCATAATCTGCCGAAATGACACCATACAAGTTATAGTTGTCTTTTCTTGAATTTTGGTATGCAAGGCATATGTGTAAAATGTTTACAACCAAAATTGGATTAGTAAGTCTTTGTAGGTTATCCCAAAGAATGTCGATGGGTGTTTCTTCTGCCATAAACCCAATTAAAGGTGATTGTCACTGAAAGAAGTGAACTTCTTATGAAGGAGTTTTTCGCGAAAGGTTTAAGTGGGAGGAAGATAGAACTTGATGAGGTTGTTGAATCTGAGCAAGATGATCAGAGTAGCGCAGCACCAGAATATGTTCTGGAAGCGGCAACTGCATTCATAGCTCACGTGTCTACAATGTGTTGTAGTCACGACATCGAAGTTCCTATTTAACCAAGTTGGTCGTAATCAAATAATAAGATTTGAGGACGAGATATTATTAGATAATAGTAACCAACAATATACAAAGAAGCGATGATGGGCCCTGACTTCGTCATATGAATTATTCTAGCAACAATTACATATTGAGATATGTTAGTTGAATAAACGAAACAACGTTCCTCTACCGGAATGCACACCAAGGACGTGTACCTGACACGACCCAATGGGTTTTGTTAATTCAAAGGTTGCTAGATATGTATGCAAACTTCTATGGTAGAAGTAAGCATAGCGAAGTTAGAATCTTCAATGATGAAAATGTTAAAGTGTTAATTTCATCAAGATATTTGAAGATGCTTGTATTTACAAGAAAGTAAGTGGGAGCGCTAAGACATATTTCTAATGCTTTATGTAGATGACATATCGTTCATTGGAAATTATGTGTTTTTCTTGATATTTGTGAAGTTTTCACTAAAATTAGATTTCTAGTGAAAGACTTAGGTAAAACCAGAATATTAAGCATCAATGTCTATGCAGATAGATTGAGGCACTAATATAGTTTTGCCAGACTACATAGATGAAATATTGAATTTGTTCAATATGCAAACAATAAGAACGGTTCTTGTTGCATGGAAGAGGTTGGAGCAAGAATCAATTGTTTTGACACTTGATGAGTGAAACCACAAGAATGATTTTATCAATCTTGTATACCATGATATGTAGATCCAGATGTGTCCAATGCTCTAAAGGTTATAGCATTCATATGATGATCGTTGGACAATAGTAAAGATATTCTTATGCACTTTCGAAGAAGTAAGAATATGTTCTATATGCAGAAGTGACAAATGGTTCATTGCAATGAGTTACATTGGCTTTGTCACACATACAAGTAAAATTTTATCTCAATTTTAAGCTATTTGTTTTGAGTTAGAAGGTGGCACAATAAGATGGAAGAAAGTTCCATGATGATTTGGATGAGTTCCAATGTTAACATTGTGGCGGACACTGCAATGAGGGCTAAGTATATAATCGCTTTAGAAGTGGCATAAAAGATGCAAAGTAGATAGTGATAATCCAACTTTTATGGCACTGTCGTCTAGGTCATATTGGCGTTAAACGCATGAAGAAACTCCATTCTGATGGATTTTTGGAGTCTCTTGATTTTGAATTCATTTGACAGTGCAAGCCATGCCTCATGGGCAAGATGATCAAAACCCGTTCTCCAGAATAATGGAGCGAGCAACGGACTTATTGGAAATCATACATACCGATGTGTGCGGACCAATGAGTAATTTCGACGCACGGTGGATATCGCTATTTTTCTAAGTGTGCTAGTACTATGTAGTTCTATTGTATGACAATAGTGACAACATAGTCTCGGCTAAGATACAAAGTCTCACCAGAAGACTAAGTTTATACGATGCCATCTCATAGAAGATGAGAAATGCGTGCTGACGCAAAATAATATGCAAATACAAACGGACCTGAAAGTGTCAGACCCGTAGATAAGGTTTACCACGTGCAAGGCGTATGAATAACACCGGAATGCCATAGGTGTTAAAGGCGCAAGTATGACTAGATTATTGACTCTAGTGCAAGTGGGAGACTGAAGGAAATATGCCCTAGAGGCAATAATAATATTGTTATTATCATATTTCTTGTTCATGATATGTTTATACTCATGCTATAATTGTATTAAGCGGAAACATTAATACTTGTGTGGTTTTGAACAACACCGTGTCCCTAGTACGCCTCTACTAGACTAGCTCATTGATTAATGATGGTTAAGGTTTCCTAACCATAGACATGAGTTGTCAATTAATAATGGAGATCATATCATTAGGAGAATGATGTGATGGACAGACCCAAATAAAGCGAGCAATTAGATCGTGTCATCGTGTTCATCTTTGCGAAGCTTTTCTTATGTCATGTATTGTATTCCTTAGACCATGAGATAATACAACTCCCTAGTATCGGAAGAAAGCTTTGAGGTCATCAAACGTCATCCTATGTGAGGGTGATAATAAAGGTGTCTCTCAGGTGATCGGAAAGTATTTGTTGGGTTGTATGTATCGAGATGGAATTTGTCCCTCCCAAGTCGGAGAGATATACTTCGGGCCCACTCGGTAATCGATATCAACACCGCTTGCAAGCATGTGGTTAAGGAGTTAATCACGAAGTGATATCGGATTACGGAACGAGTAAAGTACTTGCTGTGAACGAGATTGAACTAGGTATGGCGATACCGACGATCAAATCTCGGGCGAGTAAAATATCGTGTGACGAAGGGAATACATATACGGGATTAATTGAATCCTGACATCGTGGTTCATCCGATATGATCATCGATGAATATGTGGGAGTCAATATGGGTTTCCAGATCCCGCTATTGATTATTGATAGAAGATCATGTCTGCATATTCTCGAACCCGTAGGGTCACACACTTAACGTGCATCGACGCTAGGATAGAATGGATAATTGGTTTATGAGTTTTAGTTCGGAGTCTCGGATGAGATCCAGGACGTCACGAGAGGTTCCGGAATGGTCCGGAGAATAAGATTCATATAAAGGAAAGCAGTTTTTGGATTCCGGAAAGGTTTCGGAGTTTATCGGTATTGTACCGGAAGGTTCTAGAAGGTTCCGGAGTGGGACCAACGTGGGCCCACTTGACGGAGGCCTGCGTGGGCCTAAGGGGAAGTGCCCTGGCCGCC